>SNQJ01S0000428.1:491237-506926 GCA_010110895.2 Picea sitchensis
CTGCGATGTCAGGCAAAAACAGTAGGTGAGGATAGTCGGGAATGACTTCCCAGCCTGTGTATTCGTTGCCCATAACACGTTGGAAGTATTGTCTCATCTCTGCTCTGAGAGCAACGTTGGGAGTTATATCAGCGGCAACGTAACTCTGCCGGGTATGAGGGATGGTTGCAGTCCGAGGATACTTTTCAAGCCACGTCTCCACATTGTTCCGATCGTACAGGAGCGTGGTGGGAGTTATATGCACCGGATCGAAGGCAGTGCAGAAACTCAAATTGCATCGATATTCTTCTTTGTCACAGTCCATGTTCTTTGTTTGGATCCGATCTGGAGAATATATCCTGATAGTTTTTCCTATGTGGAATACGTCTTCCTCGTTTACCATTATATATGCGATTTCCTTCCTCTTACACCTCTCCGATTTGCGTCGCAACTCTTCACTCTACTCAATTTTGCTGCATCTTAATTTTTCCGAAACTCTCGTTGCCATTGTCAACGAAGAACGAACATTTATTTTATCAAAAAAATAAAAATTTAATCGTCAATTACATTTATTTTATCAAAAATATAAAAATTTAATCGTCAATTTTATATTACAGATCATACGCTGACTGTTGATTCCAAATAAATATATGATCACTCTGGAAGAACTCTCATGTCTCTAAACTCCAGATCATTATTCATGTGTACTCTTGATGTGGTGGAATAAAACCTGTGAGAAATTTTAGTGACCCAATGGTATTATGATAGAGAAGAGTCTATAAGAATGTCTGGTGTTAATGTAAACTGTGCTAAAAAAGATTATGGAAATGTTAATGTGTATTTTTTTCCTCCTAGTTTATGAAAGTTATTAAGGGGAGGAAACCTATTAGACGAAGTATTCCTCTATGTAGAGTGATGATTTTCTCATTGTTGAGTGCATGTGGTTGTCAATGTGGTAATAATGTGGAAAGTTATTAAGGGGAGGAAACCTATTAGAGGAAGTATTCCTTTGTGTAGAAATACTTCCTCTTTGTAAAGTGATGATTTTCTCATTGTTGACTGCATGCGGTAATAATGTGGAATCCTAGAGAAAAATATTGTATTGGGCCATGTGTGTTGTAGATGTGTATAGAGGATTCATCCATGTGAAAATACTCAGCCGAAAAATAAAATGAAAAGATGAAGTGTGCCTTGTGGGAAAGAATGAATCCTTCTCATTGGGACATGTGATAGTGAGGAAAACACCATCATGCTTACTTGGAATAATTGGTTGCTCCCTCAATAGAGTGTTATGGATACTTGTAGGAATCATTGAACTATCGATCTGAATATAAACTATGTGCAATAGGCAATGTTTAGCTGTCGTAGAGTACCTATATTGTGATGATAAGGACTTGTGCTAGATTGGGATTGTAAAGGAAATGTTCACTATAGTGATAGAGGTCAATACTAGGGTAATAGAAAGAGACTATGAATGATCCTGGTTGTGTTGCACTAAGGAACCAAGGCATACCCTTAAAGTGTACATGGAAATTACCATTGGAGTTATATGAAGGGCAAGAGTTTCTTGATTAGTAAAGGAATGTTGAGGCACTATTGTTGTTGTAGAAAGAATATTAGTGTTAATATCGATATGCTTGTAGTGTTGAAGGCTTGCAACAGGTAGTGTGTAAGGAGATA
Source organism: Picea sitchensis (assembly GCA_010110895.2). Lineage (NCBI taxonomy): Eukaryota > Viridiplantae > Streptophyta > Pinopsida > Pinales > Pinaceae > Picea > Picea sitchensis. Next base: position 492,897 of record SNQJ01S0000428.1, read on the forward strand.
AAATCTGTAGATGACAAACACCAATGGATAGAGTTACTCTTGAGTGAAAAACTATAATAGTTGGGTTCGAGTACAAGTGAATCCCACTAATACAAGAGAAGTGTGTAGTGGAGAATTTGTTGTAGCTACTTAAATCTTGTAGTTGTAGCTACTTAGATAAATAGGGGAATGGTGGCATGATGTAGAGGAAGGGAGAGAGAGGAAAAGGAAATCTCATATGTGGGGATAATATAAGAGTCATGAAAATTAGTTGGAGTGGAATGATGAAACTAAGACTAGATTGGTTAGGGGGGTCTAGAAGAGAACAATTGAATGTGGTGTATGGATATGTGGTAAAAATGAGAGAGACATGCATTTATATAAGCTTACTTGCTAGGTTCGGGCAGGGCGGGGAAGAGGTATGACAACAAAAGTTATCTCATAGGTTTTTCCTTTTTTAAAGAGGTGATATGTATTGTGGATGGAATTGTATATGATGTTTTACTACTACTAGTCTTGGATGACTAGAAGTAAGTCATAAAAATAAAGGAAAGAGATGTAACATTCCATTATGCCATGAAAAGATGACTAGAAGTAAGTCATAAAAATAAAGGAAAGAGATGTAACATTCCATTATGCCATGAAATAGGTGACTACATAGCATTTGTGATGAGTAGATGAGTGTTGTCTCATTGTACCAACCCTAGATGATAGGAAGAGGGTTGAGGAGTAGTAGAAAGTTGTTGATAGCTGAAAAAGTTATGGGAAATTAAGTTCTTTTCAATTCCATTATTGAGAATGATAGTGGCAAGTTGAAATTGTATTAACAATTGTGAATAAAATGGAGATCTAAAGACAATACAACATGTTATTTTTCCATTAAGAGTGAGGATTGAATTAATTCTGTAGGTATAGGAAGAGGGAAAATATAAGGTTGAGGTGAAGGATTAGTGGATGGGGGTGCCTCAAAATAATAAGGGTTTTCTCCTCATTGTATAGTGTTTTATATGTGGCTTGACACTGTGAAAATCTATAGTCTATAGCTAGGGGGATTAGAAGGATGTACTAGAGGTGGTATGTAAGGGTTACAAGTAGTTGTATGAGGGATATTTTTGGTGCTAAGATTATGGTGAGAGTTAGGGCTAGAGTTATGAAAGGGAATGAAGCAAGGTCATTTGTATTTCATAGAGAGGTAATAGAGAAAATCATGGTATAATATGGTTCTCTCAAACAATGCCACTTCATTAAAAAATAATTAACAAGAAAAAATTGAATTTAAGCACAAGTTCATCTTTAGAATCCTAGATATGGAGTTGGAGTTCAAGATTGGTGAGGATCTATATATTTTTTTTTCCCTAAGCTTCGTGTAGTTGTAATCCCTTGAACATTAAGATGGATAGATAACTCGGAGGATAAAAAAAATCTTAATAAGGCCTGGTACAATGCACCATGTGTAGGGATGCATCATGATGTATCATTATTGGAGTGGTCCTCATTGATCTCAAAACATGTATTTGAAGTAGGGTGGGACTGCTACTATGCTTGGGCTAGTCCCTCTAAATGGTTTACTACAAGCAACAAGCATTGATATTTTGTCATAGCTAGGCAAGTTTGAAAATAAGTTGTTAGGATATGGATCTAGTTATAAGAATTCATCTTATATCATAGCTAGGTAGGTTTGAAAATAAGTTGTTATGATATGGATCTAGGAATCCAAAATGTGTCCATGTGATCCAAGTGGATACTGGTGGTCACCCACCTATTCCACTATTTTAGAATGGTTCCACATTGTTATCCCTAAAGTTTGCACCATATTGCTATGGAAGAAAATCTAGGGTACCTCAGTTATTGCAATGGTTTTTTTGTATTTCATATAGAGGGAATAGAGAAAATCATGGTATAATATGGTGCTCTCAAACAATGCCACTTCATTAAAAAATAATTAACAAGACAAAATCGAATTTAAACACACGTGCCTCTTTAGAATCTTATATATGGAGTTGGAGTTCAAGCTTGGTAAAGACCTATATATTTTTGTATACTTTGTCCCTAATATTCTTGCAGTTGTAATCCCTTGAACATTAAGATGAACAGATAACTCGAAGGATAAATTCAAATCTTATTAAGGCCTAGCACAATGCACCACGTGTAGTGATGCATCATGATGTATCACTAGCGGAGTAGTCATCGTTGATCTCAAAATAGGTATTTGAAGTAGGGTGGGACTGCCACTAGGCTTAGGCTAGTCCTTCTAAATGGTTTATTGCAAGAAACAAGCATTGATATTTTGTCATAGCTAGGCAAGTTTGAAAATAGGTTGTTAGGATATGGATATAGTTATAAGAATTCATCTTATATCATAGCTAGGTAGGTTTGAAAATAATTTGTTATGATATGGATCTATGAATCCAAAATGTGTCCATGTGATCCAAGTGGATACTAGTGGCCACCCACCTATTCCACTATTTTAGAATGGTTTCATGTTGTTATCCCTAAAGTTTGCACCATACTACTATGGAAGAAAAGCTAGGGCACCTCAGCTATTGCAATGGTTTGTTTGATTGAAATGCAGATCAAGTAGGTTTGATAGGTTAAGGATCTACTAAAAATTCTCAACATAAAATCATATAATCAATAGTACCTCATAAGGTCAGGGGAATTCACACTAATAATTAGATGAATTAACAATTGGATATAGAAGGAATGGCAAGAGAAACACAAAACACAAGTGAACAATCTGTTTACTTATGTGTAGAAGATTTCCAAGTTCAAAATATCATTTTAATCCTTAAACATATATTTGAATATAATTTACAAAAGACAGTTAATTGATAGCAAATATTTGTATCATAATCATAGATGAATCCTTTAGAAATTAGTGCGTTGCAGAAATCTCCATTATACTCAAATTAGAGGAGAAAAGTGCATGGTTACAATGAAATCACATTCTAGCTAGCATAGTGTTTGAATCTCTGAGCATGAGGTACTGCAGGGAAAACATATCTTTACAATTGCAATTTCTAGGGTTACTCCCTTCTCCTATCACTCGATCCTCCTCCCCCCTCTAAGAGGAAGTCCTGTTTTATGTTCATAATGATGGTATTTATAATTCTAGACTCTTTACACACTCATAGGAATCAAGTAAACCCAAAAATAACAAAAAGATGTAATCCATTATAGAAAAATAAGGAATTGTTGAAATCAAATGGTCACAAATTTGGAAATATCCTAAAGGATTGGAATTAGACCAAGTCTTTCAACTGATAATTGATCCTTCTCCTCAAAATTTGTATCTTTGCTGCTAGATTTTCTGCCACTTCCTTTGGCTTCCAATTGCTAAATGACCACTTGGAAATGTTTGATTCCATACCCTTGAAGTATGCAAGAAAACCTAAGATTCGATCCTCAAATATTGCCTACAAATTTGGAGATGATGTTGATCCTTTGCTACCAGGTGCCTATCCATTTTGATGTTGGAAATCTCCCTTGATGTTACAAATTTGGCAAAAATTGTGTAACTATTCTAGATGCCTAAGATCTTGGTACAAAAGTGCACCTTTATTATGAACTTACAACTCAAAAAAATCATCAACATGAGGATAAGATCCTTTACATCAATGTTGTCCACCAGTAAACTTATCAAGAATAACACACTCCAAATTGGTTTCATGAGTCTAAAATGTCTAAATAGTATAGACCTTTTTTCCATCACATAGGCCTTGGTCTAGGTAGTTGATGCTTCTGAAACAATTTACTTGTTATTTTTAGTGAATAGCAAAGAGAGAAACTCAAATCAAAGCAAACGACCTTTGATTCTTTTCTCAACTTAAATAACAAGACATGTGAGTGGCCTGTTGAGGGTGTTATCTCCATTTTTCCTAATATTTCCACTTTCTACATCATGTTTCCTAGGGGACACTTATGTTTTGAAAGTTAACATTGGGAATTTATCCTTGTCCTCCACTATGTCTTTACAAGTTGTGATCAACTGGTCTTCTTTCATCACAAATTTATCTATATGGGAAGCTTCCATACTTCCTTCATTAATGGCCCAAGTGATTGACCATGTCTATAGCTACTTAAATCTTGTAGTTGTAGTTGAATTTTTTGTGCTCATTTCATGGTCTTTTAAAACCAGATTGATTGAAAGTGTGATGAGAACCAAACCCTAATATATCATTTGTTAGACCAAACAATAGATCAATAATAAAAAAATATAGATAGATAAAGTTGCTTCATGATTTTTTCCTCTCCCTTTTATAGTTGAGGAGTTTGTGAACTGCAAGATGTAGTGGGGGAGACACATATTGGTCCCTGTTCCAATATCTTCACTACTGAGTTCCATAAATGTTGGGGGAAGAATTCAACCCCTATTCGAACTAGATCTATGGATTTCTTATATCCTGTTGTAATGTGGTTCCATCACCAATATTGAGGTTCTATGATCCATAGAGTGTATTTTCTCATTCTTAGCACACCACTTAGGTCATATCATGGATGATATTGATCATGACCTTGACCTTGCCTTGACCTTGCTTATTTACTTTGGTTTTACTTTGCTTCTTGACATTGACTTTGCACATTTAGATGTGAGTATCCCAGGGGGTGTGTGTTCGTTCATGTTGTGTTTGTGAGGAGAAATGGCTCTGAGGGTTGGGTTGATCATCATGTGTGACCCACCCATTCCTTACCACTTAACGTAACTACCCTGCTTCCATATCCTTCCTCTCTCACACTATCGACGTGATAACCCATTAAACAAGAAATCGAATGACTTATGTACAAGCACTTGTCAACTTTTAAGCTCCTCTAAAATGATCAGATGATTGTTGGTAAGCAAAGAGAAAGTGAATTAGTGTATTGATCGAAGTTAAAATGCACTAACTTTTCTGGAAAGTTATTGACGCACCCTGCTATCATACATGTGTCAGGTTGTTCTACGCCATATGTGAGTGAAATAAAATTTTAAAACCACCATCTACAATAAAATATATGTGAAAATCATGATCCCGATGAAAGGTAGAAATATGCGTAGAAATCAAGATTTGAGCCATTTGAGTCATTTTTTCTTCAAAGCGTGTGTGTTCTTGTTGAGAGCGATGTCAGTGAGGTATAAATATACTTGGAAATCAAGATTTGAGCCATTTTTACTTCAAAGCATGTGCTTTCATTTTTTGTTGAGAGCGATGTCAATGCTTGAAAGCTCGTGCTTTCAATTTTGTTCAGAGTGATGTTAATGCACTTAATTATATGTCAGAGCATTGAAACAACTATATTATTTATATTTCACTGTGAATATTTTGATTTATATTTCAGGGTGAATATTGTGGTGCAAATGTTTAAAGCCGGACAATATCCAGTTCTATTGAAACCTGTTATGGAAAGAAAAGAGCTCTTACTGGAGGAAGTGCTAATTAAATGGAAGGAAGTGAACGGTCATGGATAGCGCCAGGAGGGAAATACCTAGTAGCATCATGCGCAAAGGTGATTTACTTCCCAATGAAGAGAACAAGGGAAAGGGCGAGTAGAGCATTTGAGGCGGCAAATAATTCAGTGGTTTAAGTGCATGAGCACGGGAGCATTTGAACACTCTTCTCAATTACAATGTGTTGCAAAGAAAGTTCGCACACACTGACATAGGTATTGAAAATTTATAGTTTGTAGAGTTACATTTGAGTAACAATATGTGTATTCAAAGAAAATCACATGTCAATTTATACACAAAAATGTACGTAAATTTCATAACTTTAATTCATTCTTGTTACCACCATAGGAACTAGTAATCCAGATTTCATCCTCGGTGGTCCGTACCATGTTTTAAAGGAAAGGAAGCAGTTGACTTCATCCTCCGTAGTCAGTAATCAAGGTTCAAACAAAAGGACAAGACAAAAGTCGTATTTTGTAGTATGTATCTTACGGGTAAAAACTACAGACAAGAAATAATATTTTGTGTTAAAGTTGCATGCAAAGAACAAAAACCACGACATATTATATAAGATACTCCAGTCAAAATGCCATCCTAGCTCCAGTCATAGCACTATACAAAGAACAGGACAAACATTACCACACTTCATAGTAGGGAATGGACCTAGAGATAGATCCAAGTGCTTATCTCATCTTACCTTTATGAGGATAGCTTAGCTGAGGTCGGGTATCAGAGCATAGAAGGGAGCAAGTGGTTTGACCTATTTAGTTATGCGGTCTATAGTGGTTCTGCGCCCTTACTTCGTTCAAAGTTGATGTACTTTTGTCTAGATGCAGAAGTCGATTAAGCAGGTGATCTTGTTTATTAATCAGATCCAGTCCCTATAGTCTCCCATGCACCTGGGAACATTAACCTCACAATAGGGGAGGTATTAAATCAGTGAAGCATATCAGAAATCATGCAGAAGTGGATATGCAAATGCTCTTTCTTTGGTTGGAAAGATCTAGCTATAAGCCCAAGAGATATTAAGAATCTTTCAAGAAAAAATTCAAAGAAGTTAAAAATTCAAAGAAGTTTGAGCGAGAACCATTAAACCAATTATCAAGGGAAACAATACATAGTTTTCAGAATGCAATGGAGAGAAACATGGTTTCAGGGGTGTAACCTAGTTTTAGCAGTGCAATGGAGCAAAACTGTAGAAAAAACCCTTTAATTAGAGAAGAAGAGGAATGGAAAACACCCAACAGAACTTGCAACACCAACAACATGACACCCAACAGAACTTACAACACCAACAACAAGCAGAACTTATGGATTAACAACCAACGTTGAAATGTTGGTATAAACGTATATGAACAGAGTTACAATAACTGGCCAGCTAGAACAAATAGAATCATTAAGAGTTTGGCACGCCGAGATCTCTTGGCGCGAAGGGGATCAAATGTCTAGAAAGAAAATGGTAGAGAACTGAAGCATGCACTCCTTAGCTAGTAAGTTCCTTACACTTTAAGAGAGTATATCACCGTAGTTTTTGCATGGTTGTGTAGGATGAATCTCAACAGTGTCTAGCTTAGGGAGTTGACAGTGAGCTAGTGACAGTGAGCAGTTGTTGGACACTTTGACATTCATATCATAAAAAAACTAAAAAACATTTATGGCTCCCTTATATGTGGCCAAATTGTTAACTCTTACATTAAACTATATGGAAAATGGAAAAACCTAGCAAACATTTAATGCTAGGAAGTAATGTTAGATTCATTGCTAACATTACTTGATATAAAAAAAATTACAATCGAACTTTTGTTTTAAACTAAGGTTTTGATGGAAAATATGGGCCTCTTCTTCGGAAAGAGGCCAAATAAAACATCAAAGATCAAAACTTAGGATAAATGAACGAGAAAATTATATGGATACATAAAAACTTTGAATAAAATGTTTTTTTTCTTCGGTTTGTTTGGAAAACTGATTACTATTAATCCCCAGCGCGAAAGGCAAGGAATAAGACTAATAAATAACATGAATTATATATACAATAGAAAACTATATTGTAAAAAATAATGTAGAGAATTTAAAATATTCATTTTCTAAATGGGGTATTAGTGTGAACGTGAACTTGAGTATGTTTATTGAATGTATCTTTCAAAATTTATAAATACATTACTTTTAAAATTCATAAATATATTAAATGCAAAAATAGAAAATAAAATGCAAAAATAAAAAATAGAAAGAGGTTCATGTGCGAGGCTTCTTGAGTAGACATAACAAAACCATTTCTACTTGAAAATAATGTTACTAAGAACAATGAATTTTATCCCAATGCTATACAAATGAGTATTATAAAATTATCTATAACTTCCTCCTAAAATTTACATGAAATAAAAAATTATAATAAAATAAATTTTCATGAAATAAAAAATTATAATAAAATAAAATTTAACTTATATGAAGCATATTCAAATAAATCATTATAAATCCATAAATATAAGCATTTTTTAATTTGTTAAGTCTAAAATAATAATAAGTGTATTACTTTTAACCACAATTAAAAAATTCCTTATCATATAAGGTTGTTTCTTGTTGTATTAATACATCCATGAAGACATAAATGAAACTTGGAATATTTCTTCCTAATTAAATAGAAAATATATACATTCATTATTATAATGATGGATACATATAGCACCATTTAGGAAAACTAATTGTTACCACCTATATATTAACTAAGTGTATACATTTAAAATCTCTCTTAAAAGATACACTTTTAAAAGTAAACTAGCAATATCTAAATATCGTTATATCCAAACCTTCATTTTATCTTTAATTTGGATAATGTCCCATCGATAAAAAGAACAAATATAAAATATCAAAATACATTAATCGTTAACTTAAAAATAATGATAATTAATCTAAATTACTAATATAAAAATCCTTGTTTATTATATTTAAAATAAGAAAGTCCATTAAAAATAATTAAATGAAAAAATACTATTATATTTTCTTAAAAATAATTAAATAAAAATTGAGATGTTTATTATAAAATATCAAAATACTTAAATCATTAACTTAAAAATAATGATAATTAATCTAAATTATTAATATAAAATAATTAAATGAAAAAATAATATTATATCCTATTAAAAAGAATTAAAGAAAAATTGGGATGATGATCAACAATATATTGTATCTTAAAAAAATTGGAATGTTGAGGAACATTTAATTTTATAATTTTATATATTTTAATAAAATTTATGAATTTAAAAAAAAAAATAATAATAAGAATATCATTCAACCCAATGAATTTTTTAGCACTTATTATAACATTGAATATTAAAATTAAATCAAATTATAAATAAGGGAACATCTCAATTACAAGATTCAACCTTTATAGCATTTATTTATTGATTACTTAAGCATTTACTCTTTATTTTGAAGTGAAAATGGGAGATGTGTATATTTATATTGTTGGAAACATGTCAAGGAATTTTTCCATGAGGTCACATGCATATGCATGGAGCTATGTTAATGCACAGGTGTAACTTTGTGATCTATTCATAATCAATTTGTGTAACTGAGTGATAGATGTTATATATGAAAGCATACCAATAGAAGTGTGAGTGATATATATTATATATACAAGCATACCCATAGAGGTGTGAGTGCTATATGTGAGGAGTGTGAGAGCAAGTTGTGTAGAGAAAATAGTGTGTATGAGGAGAGGATGATTGTATGTCTATGAAGGCTATTGTAATTCTCCCTTGAATAATAAGAATATCGATAAACATTTTCCATGTTTTTTTCCCTCATTGGGTTTCCACATAAATCACTCTGTAAGTGTATGATTGATGTGTTTGGTTTAATGTGTGTTTGATCTTGCGATTGTGTTTGGTTTAATGTGTGTTTGATCTTTCTTATTTTATGCTATGTTATATGTCTTGTTTTTTCTTCTTCTTTCTAAGTAGTGGTATCAGAGCCTAGAGTTGAAGGAGTAGAGAGTGAAGGAGAAGATCCAGTAAGGAAACCTCAACATCAAAAGCAATGGTGGTCAAAGTTCGATCTATAGAAGGAGGGAAAGATCAGAAAGGTATAACCAGGTATAAGTCAAAAGACACTAAGGGTAAGGCAAAATGTTGGTTTTATGGAAAATCTGGGCATCTCAAGAAGGATTGTTGGAAAAGATAACAAGCATCCAAAGAGGACTCCACAAAAGAAACAAATTCAACTACAAGTATGGTTGATGAAGTTTTTTCTTTCTGTTGTGTCTTTCCACTTGTGTTCACATAGAAGGTGTAGGGCACTGATGGTTGAGTCACCGTAAAATAATAAAAAATAAAAAATAAAATTGTATTTACTTTGGAGTTGTAGAAATTATTGATTGCATGTAAATAGGCATATGTCTGTAAGGGATCGACATGCATACCCCTGGTTTATCAAGTCACCTATGAAAAGTCTAGACATAGATTTAGGTAGATTGAATATGTGGGGAGGCATGTATGTTGGGTTAAACTTCACTCGGTGAAAGAGCTAATGAGTTAAATCTGTTTTTAGGTCAAAGACGGTGGTTTTTTGGGTCCATGTGTTTTGGGTATCCCGTGGTATTGTGTCCATGGATTGCATGTAATGAAGCCTATAAAATGCTTGGTGAACTCCATTGTAAATGGGCCTGGAGGAAAGCGATGAAGGCTTACTTGGTCGGTTTGGCCAGATTTGGTCAAAGTTGTTTGAATGCAAAGTTCGAGGTGGACCAATGTGTCTAGTTTAGAAAGGTGGGTCTCTAGAAAGGTTGATGTCTTGGCAAGTCAATCAAGTGTTTGAGAATATATGATGAAGGTAACTTCATATCCATGGAACTTGGAAAGTATTGCAAGAAAGTTGGGATCGAATAGGCATGTTCAATAATTCCAAGTTGTTACAATAGTTGTCAACATAAATGGTTGTGCTATCCGGTAACTCAGTCACCAGTGGTTGCAAAAGACAGGAAGATTCAGGAAGAGGTATGAACATGTCATCTGGTAATTACTCAAATGTGAAATTATTCGGTTGTGATGCTTATGGTTTTTTATGAGTTTTCTAAGTAGGACCCAAATTAAACAGGTAGATCTTTGAGATGGTAATGATGTTAAGGGGTGTAGACTATGGGATCCTACTACTCACAGAATCATCATGGACAAAGATGCATTGTTTGATGAATCTCCTTTTATAAAATCAAACATAGTAAAATATGAAAGGTTCAAAGCATGGATGGTAGCAGAAAGGTATTTGAAAGGTATTGATTTCCATGAAAGTTTCTCACCGATTGTTAAAAGCTTGTTTCTATTCATGTTGTGTTAGGACTAGTTGTAATAGTACAACTAGATGTTAAAATTGTTTTACATGGATTTTTTTGGATAAGGGGATGTATATGGAACAACCAGAACGGTTAGTTCAGAATCGCAACAGAAGATTTGTTTGCAAACTCAAAAATCATTGTATGGCCTGAAGCATGCTAGGAAAATGGTACAAGATGTCTAATTCCTTCATGGTGAGCCAAATTTTACAAGAAGTGAGTATAACCATTGTGTTTATGGTATATTCATTATCTTGGTGTTATATGTTATGCTTGTTGCAAGAACAAGCATGGTTGAGATCAACAGGTTGACTCAGTTGGTCAGGGCATTTGTTATGAAGGATCTGGGAGCAGCAAAATAAATCTTGGGTATGGAAATACACAGAGACAAGAAATATGGTAAGCTTGGTTATCACAACAGAAGTATGTGGTGAAGATATTCGGGAAATTTAGTATGAATAATGTGAAACTGGTAAAATCCTTTTGGCTTTCCATTGTAAATTTTCTTCAGGTTTATGTCCTAATTGATGAAGAAGAAAAGGGTTATATGTCTCGAGTATTATATGCTAGTAGGAAGTTTGATGATTGCGGTAGAGAAATGGTCAACATTTTACATGCAGTTGGTGGTGTCAGTAGACACATGGCAAAACCAGATCAAGAGAATGGAAATGGGTGCTTCAAACACAGAAGCACAAGTATTAGCTACAATGGTTGCAATGATTTGCTCTTTGGTTACGATTCATGAGATTTAGACAAGTCCATTAGTTTATTAGACAAGTTACTAATGGAGACATAATGGTCCATACTTGAGTGAATTGTGTTTGTTGGAAACATGCCAACGAATTTTCTCATGCGGTCACATGCACGGGCACATGCATGCAACTATGTTAATGTGCATGCATGCAATCTATTTATGAACTGTTCATGTAACTATGTGATCTATGATCTATTTATAATCAGTTTGTGTAACTAAGTGATAAATGTTATATATACAAACATACCCATAGAAATGTGAGTGTTTTTTTCCTTATTAAGTTTCCACATAAATACATGTGCTTGATTTACTATGTGTTTAATCTTGCTTATTTTATGTTTATATGCCTTGTTTTTGCTTAGCTGCCTAACATATTTGTATATGTTTATAACCAGAAAATTAGGAGCAACTTTCTCTTTATACGATTGGTAATTTCCTCAATGTATAAAGTTGATGATTTTTTTAATAAAAAGTTTGTAATATTAAAAAAAAATACAATTTAAAGTAAAGTTCATCACCTCTTAAATTTCATTAACTTTTGACATCATGTACACTTATGACAAAATTATTAGATAGTAAAAAACGAAAATGAAATATAATTTGACGATTAAATTTTTATCAAAGGTGTACATTTATTGATAATGGGCACATTTAATAGGTTTTTAGTTCTTAATACATTTTGTATGGACGAGATTAAATATGTCTAGAATATTCTTAGTCGTCACAATAAATGAATGGCTCTGATTTCATCCATTAACTTCCGAGCTGTTATAAAGACATCCTTTTATATGTTTACTTTTTCACAATAAATGAATGGCTCTGATTTCATCCATTAACTTCCGAGCTGTTATAAAGACATCCTTTTATATGTTTACTTTTTTACATTTAGTGTTTAAAAATTACTGTGTTCACTAACTTATTGCCAGGTCTACCTGATTAAAAAATATTAAGATATTCAAACAAATATTAAGACGTTTCAATTATTCGCATAAGTATTCACACAGCCATAAACCACCTTTCGGCGTTCACCAGCAAGCGGCTGTGCTAGTATATATTTGATAAGATAAATGATATTTCTTTGGCGCAGCAAAATTGAGTAGAGTGAAGGGTTGCGACGCAAATCGGAGAGATGTAAGATGCGATGGCAAATGAAGGAAATCGCATATATAATGGTAAACGAGGAAGACGTATTCCACATAGGAAAAAGCATCATGATATATTCTCCAGATCGGATCCAAACAAAGAACATGGACTGTGACAAAGAAGAATATCGATGCAATTTGAGTTTCTGCACTGCCTTCGATCCGGTCTATATAACTCCCACCACGTTCTTGTACGATCGGAACAATGCGGAGACGTGGTTTGAAAAGCATCCTCGGACTACCCATCCCTCATACCCGGCAGCGTTAAGTTGCCGCTGATATAACTCCCAACGTTGCTCTCAGAGCAGAGATGAGACAATACTTCCAAAGTGTTATGGGCAACGAATACAGTGGATGGGAAGTCATTCCCGACTATCCTCGCCTACTCTCGTTGGACGACATCCGAAACCTTCTCGCTGAGGTTCTTCAACACTTTCCCAGTATGGACGCGGAGGAGAACCTGAGCAGAATGAGCGAGGAAAGTTGGTCCAACGCTTGGAAGCAACTGACATATCTCCGCCTCAATCTACAGCTGAACGATATCAATCGCCAACTCTTCCTCTCCGATGAACAATCTATCAAGTCTTTAGCTCAATTTATAGTCGTCTCCTACGCTCATAAAAAAAAAAATGAAGAATCCGATCTCTTCCACAGAGAAATTCTTCGAACGATTCGTGCCCTCGACTTGACAGCACAGCAAGAACGATTTAAGTTGAAGCCTGAAAATGGGTTCGAGTGTGCTCGGTTTACGGGATTTTTACTTAGATTTTTACGGTTGGGGGACGATTCTTTATTACCTGTAGTCCTTGGCCTTCTCTCGCTCGTAGCGCAAAGTCTGAAACCCGAACAACTATATTGCATTCTGGCATACCTTTCCGAGGCAGAACCCGTTGCCGTTTCCTCAACTGATCTCACAAATTTAGCTTGGATTCACGATGGCTTCTTTCATAGTAACTTTACTGAAGACAATAGCCCATTGATTCTCCAAATGCAGAAAAAAGTGGTGGGAGGATTTATTCAAATTCTGATTTATGCACTGGGCATGTTCAAGAGCGAGGATCGCATGGGCGTTGTGGAGGACGCTTGTGAAGCTCTGCGTGTAGCTCTGTTTCACCTCGATCAACTCCTAGAATGTCCCGTAGAGTTTCGAGAAACGCGGCTGGGTTTCAGTATTGATATGAATCTCTTGATATACATCCACGATATGATCGAACAGGCAGTTACGGAGCAGAGTCCGCACTGGATTCATCTCTCTGCCAATCAATGGTTGCTTGCACTGAACAACGCAAAGTTATACTACCAAAACTTGGGGAACTCTGATATAATGACGGTGAAATTGTATCGGCTCTACCTATCGTTTCTCAACAGTCCAATAGCTCGCGATTCTGAAGTGTTAAGAGACTCTGT
>SNQJ01S0000429.1:0-13159 GCA_010110895.2 Picea sitchensis
TATGGAGATGTTTTGTAGTGGGAAAATTTCAGTTGTTGTCATCTTCAAGATCAAATGTTTGGATTGTAAGTATAATTTTAAAGATAATGTTTTACATGCTACAGTCTGGATGTCTGTGACTTTTCTTAAAGATGGAATTCAATGACTTTCTTGGCTACATTGGAAATTCAATGTTACTTGATCATTCTGCTCCTATTAGTTAGTGTAGGAGTAGATAAAAGAACAAGATCTTCTTATGAGCACGTAGATCGATTTCAGTTATTGTTGAATAAGCAAAGCAGGCTATACTGGCAAGGTTGTTATTGGCATGGATGTAGCTACTTCTGAATTTTACACTGAGAAGGATCAAAGATGTGTCACAAAGGAAAACCAATTCTACACCAAAGAAGAAAGGATGGTTTTCTTCAATCTTCCATAGTGTTGCAGGAAAATCAGTTCTTGAAAAATTAGACTTGGATCCAGCTCTGAAAGCTCTCAAGGATCGATTTATGACTAAGAATGTGGCAGAGGAGATTGCTGAAAAGCTTTGTGAATCAGTAGCAGCCAGTCTTGAAGGAAAAAAGTTGGGTTCTTTCACAAGAGTTTCTACTACTGTACAGGCAGCAATGGAAGAAGCTCTTCTTCAAATTCTGACACCCAAACGTTCTATTGATATCTTGAGGGATGTGCATGCTGCTAAGGAGCAAGGGAAACCATATGTTATTGTGTTTGTTGGTGTAAATGGAGTGAGGAAATCGACAAACCTGGCCAAGGTTGCATATTGGTTGCTACAACATCATCTTAGTGTTATGATGACTGTCTGTGACACATTTCGATCTGGGGCCGTTGAACAGCTCCGTACACATGCACGTAGACTCCAGATTCCTATTTTTGAGAAGGGCTATGAGAAGGATCCAGCAATTGTTACAAAGGAAGCCATTCAGGAGGCCTGTCGAAGTAAGTCAGATGTCGTCCTTGTAGATACAGCTGGACGAATGCAGGATAACGAGCCTTTGATGAGAGCTCTCTCCAAACTCATCAACATCAACAGTCCAGATTTGGTACTCTTTGTTGGCGAAGCACTGGTTGGCAATGATGTTGTGGACCAGCTCATAAAGTTCGATCAAAAACTAGCGAACCTTTCTACTTCTGCTAATGCCAGGTTGATTGATGGGATTCTGTTGACCAAGTTTGATACAATTAATGGCAAGGTTGGAGCTGCGCTTTCTATGGTCTACATTTCAGGAGAACCTGTGATGTTTGTGGGTTGTGGACAATCATACACAAATCTGAAAAAACTTAATGTCAAATCGATTGTTAAAACTCTCTTGAAGTAGAAACTGGCATTCTTGGCGCTGCTGGAGAAGCTCTCGGCCACACTACCACTTGACGAGCAGTAAGAACAGCAGATGGAAAGTCTTTCTGTCACCCCTCTTGCCGACGGGTTCATTTATTTCAGCTTGGCCGATGCAGAAATCATACTGCAGCCCCTAATTGTGGCCTGAGATTCGGGTTTCGTGAAAATGGTGGAACCCACCCTGGACTGCATACACAAATTGATAGCTAACGGTTATATCAGGGGCGAGGCTGATACGACCAGTGGCCCAGAGAGAAAGCTTCTATTTCAGCTCATGGAATCGGTCTTCAAGTGCCACGATTTGGGGGACAAGAATATCAAGCTCATGGTTGACTGGAGATAAATTGAAAGTTTCCATCAATATTGGATTCGCATGCGATTTTCTGAGTGGTGCCTTGCCTGTCGTGAAAGAATGGAGACTGGAATCTTTTCTACAGTTTCTTTTAAATAAATGATGTTAAATATTTCAGCCTCTGCCATAACTTTCTCACTTGAAAAGGGGAACAGAGAAGGCCTGAAATAAATTGAGAACATTTCTGATCTGTCCTTCTCTGTGAATGGAATAACAGAGAAACCGCCCCTTCTGGTCTTCGAAGTTTTCTGATATTGATGTATAACGTGTTACCCATCGATCTCTACAACATAGATGGCAGGTGTCCTGTGAATAAAATGTCAGCGCACAGGGAGTCGTGAGCGAAATGTTTTGGAGATATGCAAAATATGGTATGATTGGAGAGGCCTTGAGCACCTTAAGCTATGCTACTCACCATGGATTGATGCTTGATTTGCCCAACTACAATTACCTTCTTCAGAAACTGGTAAGTTGTAATCTGTTCAGTCAAGCTCATGAACTCTATTCAGAAATGACAAGCAAAGGGCATGAAATTGTTGGAATTGTGAAAGAAGTTGGCATCAATGTGGTATGTTTTAAGGTTGGCGATCATGTTGGAGTGGGTGCATATGTCAATTCCTGTCAGCAATGTGAATATTGTAACGAAATGATGGAAATCTACTGTGAAAAAGGGCATGTTTTAACCTTTAATGGTATCGATGTAGATGGCACAGTAACTAAAGGAGGATATTTTAGTCACATTGTTGTTCACCAAAGGTACTACTATAAGATACCAGACAATCTACCACTGGCTTCAGCTGCACCTTTTCTCTGTGCAGGAATTACTGTTTGTAGCCCTATGATTCGTTATCACATGAATCATGTAGGCAAGTCTCTCGGAGTAATTGGGCTAGGAGGTCTTGGTCAGATGGCAATAAAATTTGGAAAGGCTTTTGGACTGAATGTAACAATTCTTAGCACATCTGCATCAAAGAAGGATGAAGCATTGAACATTCTTGGAGCAGATAAATATATTGTGTCATCTGATAAAGAGAAGATAGAGGCTTCATCAAAGACTCTAGATTTCATCATTAACACAGCTTCAGGGGACCACCCAATTGATCTTTATATGCCACTTTTCAAGACTACAGGAGTGTTTGTCATTGTAGGTTATCCCAGTGAAATGAAGGTCCACCCTGCCAATCTTATTATGGGCATGAAGTCAATTGCAGGAAGTGTAACAGGAGGCCAGCAAAAATTTTCACATAAGATTCCAAGTTACAGCTTGTGGCTAGCTCATGAATACTTGAGATTATACATGGCAACATAAGATGTTTATTTCTGTGCTATTTGACTAAGACAGAATCATCACCAACAGAAGGTAAATCGAAGGCTCTCATGAGTGAAAGCAGTGATGGTGCCGAGTCTGCTATTATGCACTTTAGTGATATAAAAACAACGGAAGCAAGCAAATTAATCTGGATGAGTTTCATCAAATCTGCCAGGAATTTGGTATTGTTGAGCTTGAGGAAATGATCAAAGAAGATTGATCAAGAAATTCCCATATGCCCTAGCAAGAAGACCCTTCTTGTGCTGCTATCAATTACCTACCATAGATAACAACAGTTGTGCATTTGGATTCCCTTTGTATGCTCTGCGGCTGTGGTGTCATTGCTTAAGTTATTTCGATATCTCCAATTTGTTTTTTTTTCCTCGCTTACTTAGCATATCAATTCTTGAATCAAGCATTGCAGGTCACCTGAGGTTCAAACATCAAGTGTCGACAATACTTTATCGAGCAGCTATTGAAGGATCTAACACTCTATGCAGTATCATTGCTTCTCTGCATTATTTTCTTCTCAAAGATAAAATAGAACTTTCACCAGCGCAGAAGGAAGAATTATAACCAATTAGCTGATGAAAGGCAGAGCTTTCACCAGCTAACTAGCAAATCTTAAGGCGAAATAGCTAGTCAAACTTGAGACTGGCCAGCGAAGGTGTATTTTTGCCCAGATCGAAATTTTTCTCAACCAAACATCCTGAAAATAGTTTCTAAAAATGCTTTGTATCTGAAGTTGTTGTTGTATTGATACACGATCCAGAAAAGGTTTACAGAGACATGGTTGCAATCGGAAACACCCTTCGTTGGTGGCTTCACAACCTGAGTTTTTATTATTACTGTAGACTTATCTGTGGCTTCTTTATGATCATCCACACAATCCAGTGGATTTTTGGTTTACTGTAGTCCTTGATCCTACTTCTATACCTTATGTAAATGCTAATGGTGGTGCATCTTGGTTTCCTCATTGTGTTTCTGGAAGGCTGAAATATGCAATTGGTGAAAATCTTCATGTCTCTCCTAATCATGGAAGATAGTCATGGTGGATATGCATGTTGACCTCATACTGAGAATTGGGAGCACTGTAAACAGAGAGAGGAGCTTCGTCTAGCAAGCCCTGAGGTCTTTGTATTCTTGCAGGTAATCGAGATTCATCAAGTTTTGATTTTTGGGTAAGTTTCTGAGATTCATCAAGTTTTGATTTTTGTGTAAATTTCTATTTTCAGTGGTTTAGCGCAGCCCAGGTGCTCATTAACTTCAATCGAAAAGGCTGAATGACCCATGGCCCAATACTAAAGGCACAAGGTCTCATAGGTTCTTGAGACCTCACGTGGGAGGTATCCATCCCAGCTTGAGCCTCGATAAATAGATGACACGATCGATATTTGAAAGAATGATTCCTAATCTTGTAGGGAAACTTTTGATAGATTCTTGGGCTCCAAATGCATATTTGAAAGCACCATTACATAGGATTTGTAGATGTCGACGACTATTTAAGCATGCAAACTAACTCCTCCAAGGACTTAGAGCCTTGATTTTGAAAATCTCGCCACTAGCTGTATATGCATTATAACTAGTTAGTCAAGGAGTCTTTCACCAAATTTTAGGAGAGAATTTATCTGTAAATAAGCTGGTGAAATCCTGTAACGGCCAGAATGTTATAATTTTCTCCCAGATCAGGATTTTTTTTTGGTTTGAATGGTTTGAAATCTTCTTCACTAAGCTGGTTATGAATTATCAAATCAAAATCAAGGCCATTCTCTTGAGATGAAAGTCAAAAGGGAATTTTGACTAGATTTAGTGATTTCAAGGGAAAAATGATAGGGATCAAACGACACATCACCCAATTTGAATTTTATCTTGAGGACTGAATCAAACGTTCTTTGGGAGGCTAAACTGCAATTCATCAGCAATCTACTATTTTTTTAGAGATCATTAAATAGGACCTTCCTATTTTGTTTTGATTTTCCATTCTAGATCCTTTTTTATAGGATCCCATCCTACAACAAGTGTAGGATGATATCCTACACTTGTTGTATCTACTTTGATTTGACTATTTTTAGCAAATCTGATCCATCTTCAAGGATCTAGATTTCATCTTGTAAGGCTATAAAGCCAAAACATTTGGAGCACTAAGGTTCAATTTTTGATACTCTTTGCTATTGTACTAAGACACTAATTTTTCAATACAGAATCAGTCTTGTTTTGTTGTTAATGATAGATTTCTTCATCTATTCCATGTTCTGTACTTTATTTGAGTTTAGTTTAGCTTCTAAGAACTGTTATCTCTTATTAATCTCATGAACTTTGAACTAAAGGAATTCTTGTTGGTTTGTATGATCCTACACACTACTATACTCGATTATCTAGATCATTTTTCTCCATACCTTTTGATATTACTATGTTTGGTCATTGATTCCTAAAAGCACTGTTTCATTCGATTGCATTGTGAGTTGTCTTCCCATTAGATACTCTCTATTATCCCATTGATCCACACTTTCATTAATCATGATTCATTAAGTTACCAAGCATCCTTAGTCTACAACCCTAAGGAGTTTCTTGGAGCTATAACAGTGTTGACGATGAAGGAAGGTCAATAGAGATCCATAATGTACGGAGGAAGGTGTCTCTATGCTTTATCTCGACCATGAAGGTTAAACGTTGCATGAGGTAAGGTTTTCGATTATATGTAGTAGAAGTAGTCAATGAAAGGAAAGGACCCTCCTTGGATCAGTATTCAGTATTGTCATAGTTTAAGGATGTTTTTCCGAAAGACATCGTATAGGATGTTGGCGCCATAACTTTGTGAGTTGCAGATGTAGTTGAAGGAACTACTTGACTTAGGGATAATAATACCTAGTGTCTCACCTTGGGGTGCACCAATAATTTTTTTCAAGAAGAAGGATGGTTCCTTATGACTATGTATATATTACAGGGACTTGAACCATGCTACAGTGAAAAAAATGTACCCAATGCCATGGATAGATAATCTCTTTGATCAGCTGAAAGGAGCAACAGTTTTCTCAAAACTTGATATGCGATCAGGGTATCACCAGTTAAGGATTAAGGAAGACGATATTCCTAAAACTGCCTTTCAAACTCAGTTTAGGCATTACGAGTTCGTTGTAGTACCTTTTGGTTTGACCAATGACCAACAGTATTCATGAGCCTCATGAATGATGTATTCTGAAGTTACTTAGACTGCTTTGTACAATTCGTTCTAGATGATATCCTCATCTATTCCAAGAACGAAAGAGAACATGAGGAACACTTGCGAGTGGTGTTGTCGTTCCTTAGAGAGAACAAATTGTATGGAAAGTTGTCGAAGTGTTCTTTCTTCCAAAAAGAAATTCAGTATTTAGGTCATATCATTCCGGTGAAGGAATCTCTGTAGACCTAGAAAAGGTAAAGGTCTTTATGGAATGGCCAGTGCCGAAAAATGCTCATGAGGTGAGAATCTTCATGGGGCTAGATATTTATTATCGGAGGTTTATGGAAGGGTTCTATAAGATAGAGAAACCAATCACCACCTTGTGGCGCAAGGGGGTCAGGTATGAATGGATAGAGGAATGTGATATTGCATTCATCGAGCTTAAGAGGTTACTAACTAGTGCACCAATTCTATGAGTGTCGGATATGGAAAAATACTTCACAGTCTGAACAAATGCCTCGAAGAAGGGATTGGGGGTCGTACTAATGTAGGATGGGGGAGTGATAGTGTATGCATCAAGAAATTTGAAGAAACATGAAGAGCTTTACGCTACTCATGATTTAGATTTGGAAGTTGTAATGCTATCTCTGAAGCTTTGGAAGCATTATCTAGTGGAAAGAATCTTTGAGCTCAAAACAGACCATGAAAGCTTAAAGCATCTCTTCACTCAAAGAGATCTCAATTCCAGGCAGAGGTGTTGGAGTGAGTTTATGAGTGAGTACGATTTTGGAATTTTGTACATCAAGGGAAAGGAGAATGTGGTCGTGGATGCCTTGAGCAGGAGACCACGTGTCTTCTCCTTGGTACCCTTAAAAGTTAATCTGAGAGACCGTTTTTGGGGAAATTTCTTGGAGATAGTTGGTATTTAAATGTTACTTCAACCCTCCAGAGTGGGAGGCAATTAGATCCAAAGTATGAAGGATATAGCCTGGAAGCAGATGGATTGTTAAGATATCAGGGAAGGATGTACATTCCCGAAGATGGGGATATTCAAAGCATCATACTCAAGGAAGCCTATAGATCACTTTATTGTGCACATCTGGATGTGAAGAAAATGTACGCAAGCATGAAGAATATTTTATTCTGGGTAGGCATGAAGCATGATGTAGTCCATTTCGTCGCCAAGTTCCTAGAGTGTCAACAAGTGAAGGTTGACCACCACCACCCAGCAGGTCTCCTATAACCGCATGGTGTTCCTATGTCCAAGTGGGAAGTCATTTCTATGGATTTTTTTGTGGGATTTCCACTCACATCGCACAGACACAATGTCATTCTTGTGATAGTTGATAAGTTGACCAAGAGTGCTCATTTTATTCCAGTTAGGGACACTTATGATGTCACTAATGTGGCACGCATGTTTATAAGTGAGGTCATATGTCTGCATGGGTTACCCAAGAAGATAATTCCAGATAGGGACTCTCGATTCACATCTAGGTTTTGGACAAGTTTGCAGTCAGCGTTTTGAACTCATTTGAACTTAAGCACAACATATCATCCTGAAACAGATGGGAAAATTGAGAAAGTAAATCAGGTTATGGAAGACATGATTAGGATGTATGTTATGGATAATCAAACCCATTGGGAGAAGTACCTACCTTTGGTAGATTTCACCTACAATAAGAGTTTTCATATCTCCATTGGAATGCCACCCTATGAAGCTCTGTATGGAAGGCCATGCAGGACATCGTTGAGTTGGGAAAGGTTAGAAGACCGAGTGACAGTTGGGCCAGAATTGATTCAAGAGATGGAGGAACAGGTGATTCAGATTAGGCAGCGACTAAAGGAAGCACGGGATATATAGAAAAGTTATGTTGATGCACATAGAACTGACTGANGATCAAGTTTTCATTCGTATCAAGCCCAATAAGAGTAACATTTGATTCGCCTCGATTTATAGGACCATTCAAAATCCAAGAGAGAATTGGACCCATTTCTTATCGTCTCGTACTGCCACCCCACTTGCATAAAACTCATAATGTTTTTCATGTATATGTTCTACGCCATTATGTTGCTGACGAATCTCATAAACTAAATAGGAAGGAATTGTAGGTATCGGATGCGGGAACCCTCATGGTCGAATCGTTACACGTATTGGACCGTAGGGTCCAACATCTCAAGAATCGTCTGGTAGACCAAGTTAAGGTCCAGTGGGACAATTACAACCTAGGATCTACTACTTGGGAGGATGCAGAGACCTTACGATGAGATCATCCCTCGCCTTTTTGACCACCTCGGGAATATGTTTTCCAAAGTTTGGGTGTATGTAATGCAACCTTTTGACTTAGACAACTAGAATTACTTAAGGTCTAATCACCTTTTATTTTCTATTAACTGTGAAACTATTAATGATACACTTGAAATTTTAAGACATATGGACCTATGTTAATGTCAATTCTATGAATGTTTATCGTTATTTGAATTATGATGGATATTATGCAATCTATTTCTAACTTGAAAATTTTGGCATTTAAAGTTGTTGGTACGTAGATACCAGATTGGCAATATGATTAAATGTTTTTACATGATAGTAATGCATAGATATGTATGAGTTTGTGTTATAGACTAATTGGCAGGTCAATGGGCTATGAAATAGCTAATGAATAATGATAATAAAAGGTTGATGTCGTGAACATTGACCAGGAAACAATATGGTATGAATCTTTGTATGTGAAATTATGTTGGTTCAAATGCATTTCTCTGATATGTGGACAAGTGCAGGTTTTTCAGGTGGCAAGACTATCTGAAACTAAATATACGATGACAAAATTCTCAGCAACACAGTGCCACTATATGGTCCATGGTAGGGTGTTGACCCTATTTCTATTAGGAGGGGTGGAGTCATTTCCCACTATGTATCCTCTGAAACCTGGAGTCATGGGAGGACAGTGTTAGCTCACGCTCCCCTGAACGTGTGATGATGACTTCCAGTTTCTTGTCGGGGAAGCTTGGTCAAGAGAGTTGACACTTATGCTTACAGGTTCTATCTGGAGTTAGGTCAATATAGTTGACGCTGCAAGATAGTCCAGCGGAGGAAGGATAGGGATGGAAGATGGAAGTAGGTTAGGAAAGAAGGATGACTAGAAATAGTTGAGAGTGTGTGGGGTTTTCGCCTTATAGTAAGAATTTTTTGATTTCCTCTTTTTGAAAAAAAAATATGTATATATGTATATTTATACTTTCTTAACTGAACTACAATTATCTAAGTGAATGTTGCTTGTGCTAAATTATTATAATTGAGGGATTTTGTGAACATTTTAAGTGGTTTACTATCTTTTATGAAATGAATGGTCTTGTTGGTTGGATTGGACTCATACAAGAATTACTTTAGGTGTGATAATTATTCTCATTAGTACATGTGTGAGTCATGTATGTACTAGCTACACATGCATGCCTTGCACATGTACACTAGTATGCATAAGTGTTTTAAATTGATGATGTTGTTTAGTTGATGTGGATGTTTGAATCATGTGTCATTACCCTTGTATTGTAAATTACTCTAACTTCGGGACAAATTTTCTTGAAGGGTGGGTGTATGTAACAACCCAAATTGATTATTTATTTATCATAGTTGTTAAATTAAATTTAATTAATTATTAAAATAAATTCATTGAGTCTTTTATTATTTTATTATTAAAAAAGTAGGTGAAGTAATTAATGAGGGGATAAGATTGTTGGGGAATTAATGAAGCGATAAAGTTGTTGGGGAATTAAATGAGGGAGAGGGATTTGAGGGAGGAGGATAAGGAAGAGGGGAGAGGACTTGGAGAGGGGGTCTTTTGTTTTGGGGAAAATTGGGGGAAGAAGAAGGAGGATGAAATTCTGAAAAAGAGGAGGAAATTGGAAGAACGGTTTGTTTTGGGGGAACTCTCACATGGACATTGTTGTTATTGGGAAATTTGGGCTCAGGGGCCAAGAAACCACAAGGATTCCTAGAGCTAGGGAGATGGAGAGGTTGTTCCTAGTTGGTTGGGAGGTTAATATTCAGTTGGGCAGTTTGGGAAAGAACAAGAACAAGTGAACCAGGGGATAAATCAACAAACCTGCAGGTTGAGGTATGTATTTTACTATGTTGATCTATTGTTAATATGTTGGTGGTGTTATTTTGTTGTCTAATTTGTTATTATTTCTATTTACCAGTTTATTCTTGGTATAAATAAAATCATGAAAGAAAATTCTAAACTAAATTGCAATTATTTCAGTAGGAAATTAGGAGATATTTATTATTTTATTGAGGCCGTGAAATAGAAGGCCTTACAATGACTAGATTGTTGGCTTTTGAGAACTTTAAGTTGTTAAATATTGGGATGATACTTAAAATAGTTGCATCAAACTTTCAAACCATTGGGTTTAAAAACATATTCAAGGAGAACAATGTTTTGGTAGACTCACTCTCTAAGGAGGCCATTAATCTAGATGAAAACTCTCAATCCTTGGATGAATTCTTGGGTGGGACTATGATTTTCCACTAGGTTCAAAATGTTTTATGATTTTGGTGTTGTTCATAATATGGATATGTTCATTTTTGTGATAGTCTAGTCAGTTTAGAGACTTCCTTAAGAAGGAATTTTGAATGTATTTTGAACTTATTTTTTCAATGATTTATTATGCATGTTGCAATAGTGCAGGAGCACCTAAGGACTGTAACGTTTTAATCTCCAGAATAAAAATTTACATTTTTTCTCTGAAAGAAAAATGTCAAACTCCACAACAATTTGGGTGACAAATCTAATTGTTTATGTAAAATCTTTCTTTTTGTGTTCTCTTATTTCCTAAAGTTTCTTTGTCTCAAATCTACAAATAATAAGCTTGTATATGCAACAAATATTGAACAGTGGTAGATTAAACAGGTGTTGGTAATTGAATAAGTATAATTCTACCTTAGAGATTTAGCTTCTTATTACTCCATCTTTGAATTTTCAACTTGCTCTTGTCAAGTAGAGGAGACAAATTAGGATTATGAACTTCCAATCAGAAGGAGAAAGAAGCAACATCTCCCTTATGAAACAAGACCAAGAAAGTTTGAATTGATTGCTCCTCCTAGTTTCCCTTCTAAATTAATTTCCACAAGATATTAGCAAATTTGTTTTAACAATCAACCTAGTTTTCTTAAAGAATTTAATTGAAAAACTATCAACCTAGCATCTTTGTAACCCATTTTATTTGTCTTAGTATTTGTTTATCTATGTAAAAAATACTACTCTTGGCCATTTTAATGACAAGTTTAAGGAGTTGTTGGCTATCTTGATCAATAATGGGACAATGATTGTAGTCCATCATTTCCTTTTGTGATAGTGTTCTATAAATAGCATTATCTTTATAAAGCATCTAAAAAGAATTTAATGCAACCTTTGATGAAAATTGGATCTTAATGACTGAACCTTCCTAAATCTACACTTTGAAACTTTTGTTGATGGTTTTTTAGTGGTTGGCTTTAGAGTGAAACAAATGTACTTGTATTTTTTGTATAATTAGTTGTGGTGTGAAAAATTTTGTCTTCTTACATTTAGTTGAGACTTTTTAGTCTTCAAAAGTTCTCTTTTTTCTTAGCATGAATTAACTTTGTCATTACCTATGCCTCTTTCACAAAAAACCTGTTACCTATACCTTTTTCACAAAAAATCTAAAATGTTTTTCGCATAACTTAACTTTATCATTACCTAAGCCTCTTCCAAAAAAAACTATGAAATGTTTTTCAAGAATCTCTTGTAACTCATTTTTTCCATGGTGATATCATGTATTCATGTCACTTTCTAAAGTCCATTTTCTCCCATGTTGATATCACGTATTCACATCCCTTATATAGTCCACTTTTCATGTTTGTCTTCCTTAACTTTCTAAGCTTTAAAAAGAAAAAACTTGTTTTCATCCCAAGTGTTATTCGGAGAATAACTATTTTTCAAGATACATAATTTGCTATTATTTTTAAGCAAGAGTCGTCCAATTACATGACTCTTACAAAATGAATAAGCCACTAAATGATCTCTGTGAGTGTGATATGTGATCTTAGAAGATCATTTCTCCAAACTACATTTGTTTTTTTTTTTCTATTATCAATTATAACAAATCAAGAAATTTAATTGTTCATTAATATAACCAAATAGAAGAATCGCACCCAAAAAAAATCAATACATAATAAAATCTAAATTATAGATGTTCAAGATTTTATTAAGTTACTTTCATTTTTTACTCTTGATATAATGTGCATTTAAATTGCACGAATCTAAAAAAATATTTATATTCTATTAAAATAAACTGTTTAGGTAAAGCACATAAAATTTATGCTATATCTCTAACCCTATACCAATGTAGGATGTAAATTTCAATTAAATTTGAAAAACTATTTTATAATTTATAATGAATTTATAAGATAGATTCATGTTTTTCTTTCTATATGAGTTATGAGAAATACCCCTTAGCTAGATGTGGATTGAATAATAGTACTAACAACAATTCAAAAACTATTACTCATAGTATAGGAAGAAATTATGGCATAGCTTGTATTTAATATCTAAAATATATTAGAATATATTTAAAGTGGAAAAGGTTTATTTATATAAATATTTTTTAAAAGAAATTTTAATAGAAATCGATATAGAAATGTTTATTTATATAAATATTTTTTAAAAGAAATTTTAATAAAAATCGATATAGAAATGTTTATTTATATTAAATATTTTTTAAAAGAAATTTTAATAGAAATCATTTAATGTTATTTTTAATAATAATAAAATAATATAAATGGCATCTTGTTAATATAAATGGAATCTTGTTGTTAATGATAAATTCATTTATTTTGTTTTGATACATAAAATGTATTAAGCATTTGGGACATGACATTTTTAACAAGGGATGTATGGCAGCTTAGTCAAATGATAGTTAACACCCTATAATTATTCATGATGATTACTTTGAAACATGAATAATATGCTAACAAATGAGCTA
>SNQJ01S0000429.1:20642-34096 GCA_010110895.2 Picea sitchensis
TCAGATGTCTTAGTAATTCCAACAATTGGTATCAGAGCAGGTTCCTTTTATTTAAAGGTAGATCAGTAAGATTAAACATGACAAGCCATGAAGGAAATTCAACCAATAAGCCTCCTATGTTTTATGGAACAATTTTTTCCTTCTGGAAGGTTAGAATGAGAACATACATCATGGCCTTAGGTGCTAATGTTTGGGATGTTGTAGAGACTAGATATACAAAACTTGTTGTGTTAGCTTCCAAAAATGATAAGTTAGAATTTAGCTTCAATGCAAAGGCAATGAATGTTATCTTGAGTGGGCTTGCTAAAGCTAAATTTGTAAAGGTTGTGCAACTTGAATCTGCCAAAGAAATGTGGGATAAACTTATTAGCAGTTATGAAGGAGATGAGAAAGTAAAAGATGCCAAACTTCAGACACATAGATTGAAATTTGAACAACTAAAGATGAATGAGGATGAAACAGTTAGTAAATATTTTTTAAGAGTTGAGAAGCTTGTGAATGCCATGAAGGGTCTTGGTGAGAAGATTGAAGATGCATTTTTAGTACAGAATATTTTAAGATCTCTGCCTGATAGATTTAATCCAAAAGTTTTTGCAATAGAAGAACTGAATGATCTTAAAACTATGTCTATTGATCAACTCCTAGGAACTCTAACTGCTTATGAAATGAGGATTAGCAAAGATAAATCCACCACTAGAGAAGCATATTTTAAACATACAAGAATATTGATTCAGAATTAGATGATATTGAGGCAAAATTTGTGAGAAGGTTAAAGAAAGGATCGGGCAAATACCAAGGCAAGCTTCCCTTCAAATGTTTTAACTGTGGAAATATAGGTCACTTTGCATCTAAGTGTCCACACAATAAGAAGGACCAGAACTTTGAAGGTGAAGAGAAGTACAAATCCAAGAGATTTGGTAAAAAGGAAATTTTATGTGTAAATAATGATGACTCTTTAGAAGACACAAATAGTGACTCTTCCTGTGAAGATAAGGTTAATGAATTTATTCTTGTGGCCAAAGAGGATTATGATAATAAAATCACAGGAAGTGATGTTAATGATGAAGAATTTGTGGTTGATATGGAAGGTGAACTAATCAGTGCTTTAGAAGATATTGACAGACTCAGAATTAAGAAGAGAAAACAAAAACATTTGTTGATGCAGTTTGAAAAGAATGGTAAAAAACCTGATGAAGACTTTTCCCTTCTAAAAGTGGAGTTAGAAGACGAAAAGAAAATAGAGGACACTCTAAAACAACAGTTATCAGAGAAGAAGGCAAGATGTGAATCCTTGGAAGAAGAGGTAGTAAAAACCAGAAAAGAGAGAGAGAAGTTTAAAGCATTGTATCTCCAAAATATTCCAAGCATCAAAGCCTCAGCAGAACTAAACGACATTATGAGAAAACAGATATCTCCTTTGTTGAAGACTGGTTTAGGCTATGTAAGTGGTTCAAGTAGTAAACAGACAGAAAGCAAAGAGCCAGTAAAGATGATCAGTTCCAAGTCAGCAGACAATTAGACCATGTGAGTACTCTGCCACCAAAAGCTAATAAAGACAAGATGATCCTTGATCAAAAACAAAGATATCAGAACATGGAGCAACAAATGCCAAGAAGAAGGCCATCCTTCCGGTACCAAAATTTCTTCCATGGTTATTATTTTTACTACTCTAATTTTGGTCATAAGATTGCAAATTGTCAAATCAAGTTTAGAGACATGCAACTTAGGAGATCAAGAAATAAGCAATGTTTGCAACATAGAACTAAACAGCTAATGAGTAGACGAAGTTGCACCAATCACTTTGACCTATTGAACAATGATCTCGAATGATATAAATGTCATAAATTCGGCCACAAATATTCAAACTTCCATTTGAAGAATTACAAAGCAGATCCAAGGATAAAACCCTTAGTCAGAAATTCTAGCACATGGAAAAAGAAAGATAGTGAAAAATGTGGTCTAGTACTTTCAGCTCAAAAACAAAAAGACCCCTTGTATATAGACAGTGGATGTTCCAAAAACGTGACTGGAGACAAGGATAAGTTTTTTTCTATGAGTAAAGCAAAACATGAAATGTGACCTTTGGAAATGATGAACCAGGTAAAATCAAGGGTAAAGGGATGGTGAGTTTGAGTAATGGTAAAGGAAAATCCCAAGATGTTATGCTTGTAGATGGGATGAAACATAATTTTCTCATTGTAAGTCAAATGTGTGACAAAGGATGTGAAGTGGTGTTCACTTCCAAAGATTGTAAGATCAAGTCTGTAAACTCAGGACAAGTGGTGGATAAAGGCATAAGGATAGATAATAATTTATATGTGTTGAAAGAAGATAGAGATGAGTGTCATCTAAGCAAACATGATGAAAGTTGGTTATGGCATAGGAGACTTGGAGATCTAAACTTTGACCACTTAATCAAGATCAAAAATCTTTAGGCCGTACAAGATCTTCCAAGAATATCAAAGCCACAAGATTTTGTATGTAAACCCTGCCAAGTAGGAAAGTTAACTAGGACACAGTTTAAATCCAAGAGCTCTACTTCAACAGAGAAACCACTCCAATTAGTTCATATGGATTTATGTGGAAAATTAAGACAGGAAGGCACAGGGAAGGAAAACTACTTCATGCTGATCATTGATGATTACTCTACAATCACTTGGGTTGCTTTTCTCAAAGAAAAACTTGAAGCATTTGAGAAAATAAATATTTAAAGCTTTAACTGAGAATCAAACAGGAAACAGGTTAAAGGCAATAAGATCAGACAGAGGAGGAGAATTTATGTCAAGTGATTTCAAGGAAATCTATGATAAACATGGGATCAAGAGAGAATACACAATCCCAGGGACTCGACACAGCAAAATGGAGTAGTTGAGAGGCAAAATAGAACAGTTCAGAAAATGGTCAGGTCAATGATGAATGAGAAGAACATTGGTCAAACCTACTGGGTAGAAGCAATACACACAACAATCCATATTCTTAACAAATCCCACCTCAAACCACATAGTGACAAAACACCTTATAAACTGTGGTATGGAAGACCTGCTTCAATCAAACACTTCAAATTTTTTGGGAGTAAGTGCTACATAAAGAATAATAATGAAAACCTTGGTAAGTATGATAACAGGGATGATGAAGGCATCTTCTTAGGATATGCTACCAATAGTAAAGGATATAGATGCTTTAATAAAAGATTTTATAAATTAGTTGATTGCATTGATTTAAAGGTTGATGAAGGAGTCCCAGTAAGAGAGGTGAGAAATATTGAGTCTGCTACAGAGGACACAGCTGAAGTTGAAGATGAATAGGTCCAAGAATCAGAAAAAGAAGACTCTGATTCAGATGAAGATACAAAGACTCGGGCAGACTCAAACCAGCAGACAACATCAAATCCTTCCTCCAAGATTACTCAAAGGAATCATCCTGCAAGTCAGATAATTGGTGAGAAAGACAAAAGTGTACAAACCAGGAGAAGGATAATCAAAGACACTGAGAAATCACATATAGCCTTCATATCCATGGTGGAACCCAAGAACTTTAATGAATCCAGTAAAGATGTAAATTGGTTAAAATCAATGAATGAGGAACTGGATCATATTGAGAAGAACAATACATGGGAGCTTGTTCCTAGACCTGCAGATAAGAATGTAATTGCCTCCAAATGCATGTTTAAGAACAAAATGAATGAACAAGGACAAATTGTTAGGAATAAAGCCAGATTAGTCTGTAAGGGGTATGCATAAGTTGAAGGATGAGATTTTGATGAAACCTTTGCACTAGTGGCAAGATTGGAAGTCATCAAATGGTTTCTTGCATATGCATGTCATAAGAACTTTAAACTATATCAGATGGATGTTAAGTCAACATTTATTAATGGGGATATAGAAGAAGATGTATATGTGGAGCAACCTGAAGGATTTTCACTGACAGATAATATTGACTATGTCTGTAAGTTGAAAAAGGCATTATATGGACTGAAATAGGCACCACGAGCCTGGTATTATAGACTGAACAAATTTCTACAGGATAAAGGGTTCAAGAAAGGTATTGTTGAAGTAATCTATACATTAAGTCTGAAGGTGATTATTTATTAGATGTTTTGGTTTATGTAGATGACATTATTTTTGGATGCACTAATGACCCTTCAGTTCAGTGGTTTTCTAATTCAATGCAGACTGAGTTTGAGATGTCCATGATAGGAGAACCATCATATTTTCTTTGTTTATGAATCAATCAGAGTTCTGCGGGGATATTTATCTCTCAAGAAAAGTATTTGAAACAGATGTTAAAGAGGTTTTAGATGGAATATTCTACACTTGTGAGCACACCTATGGTGGTTGGTTGCAAGCTTAGTAAATATGATATTTCACCTGATGTTGATCAAAGAACATATCGATCAATGATAGGCAGTCTTCTGTACATCATAGAATCCCATCCTGATATAATGCAAGATGTTGGAATGGTAGGTCGTTATCAGTCTGCTCCTAAACAGAGTCATTTAGAAGTTGTCAAAAGGATATTCAAATATTTTAAGGGTACAATGACTTATGGTCTTTAGTATCCTAGAAATCAGAATTTTCAATTAACTGCATATTCAGATGTTGATTGGGAAAATTGTTTGGATGAGAGAAAGAGCACCAGTGGAGGTGCATTATTCTTAGGTGATTCATTAGTAGCATCGCTTAGTAAGAAGAAGGGATCTATTTCATTATCAACTACAGAGGTAGAGTACATTGTTGTTGCTACTTGTTGCACTCAGATTTTATGGATAATACAAACTCTTGCAGATTTGAAGGTAACTTATACTGATCCAATTCCACTTCACTGTGATAACACCAGTGCCATTAGTGTCTCCAAGAATCTTGTTCTTCATTCAAATACTAAGCATATACTGATAAATAACATTTTCTCAAAGAACATGTTACAAACAGAGTTGTTCAGCTGCATTATATTCCAACCACAGAACAAATTGCAAACATCTTTACTAAACCCCTAGCCATGACACCATTTGAATATCTCTGTCAGAAGCTAGGTGTCATCCCTTCTCTCACCAAAGAGATTCCATCATGTCAGGGGGAGTATGTGTTGGTTGAATATACGATACCTTCAAAAAGTACTGCAACAGCTTAGGGGGAGCATGTTTTCTTTGACATTGATTTCAAAGGGGGGAGAAAAGGTGTTGTATGGATGCTACAATTGGAGTTCTAAGTAGAAAGTGCAGCCTTTCAGGGTTGCCATCAATTCCAAAGGGGGATATTGTTGGCATGTTTATAGGAAGAGTGTGCTTTTCATCGATGGCAAGAACAGAAGGTGGAGCAGAAGGAAAGAAAGCTCAGGAGGAAGAGCTACGGTGGTCATTGGATCATTGATCCAAAGGACGTTCAACCGAATACCCGACAACCATTGGATCATTATAAGTGGAAGGACATGATAAGTTAGAAGAGAAGCATCGAAGATAGATCGAGCCATAGATCTAAGAACATGATCGACGAACAACATTTGGTTCACACCAAAAGTTGTGGGGAGGTTACTGTTCGAGGAATCTCACTTTGGGAGAATTGGTAACTTGAAAGTCGAATTACTTGAAGCCCGAAATCCAAAATGAATAAGGACCATTGGATTTGGAGAAAATGCGATGACCGTTAGATCAGGGAGAACCACGTCATCATACCATGTGTACAAGGACATGTGGTAGACCAAGTTGGCAAACCATGTCAGAAGACCACGTCAGCAAGGACACATGGCGCAATTAGACAATGACAAATGTCAAGTTGAATCGGCATTTCAGGTACGTGAAAATCACGAATCTGAGTGATATGTGGTAGCTACTCGACTCGTGACATGTCATCAAGTGATGTAAATAAGTTACGTCACTCCAGGAGTTTAACTTCGGGAGTTTTACCACCAACACTTGACCAAAGTCCCGAAGTCTCGAATGTCGAAGTCCCGAAGTGGACACGAAACGTTCGATCTGAAGATCACTTCGAGAGCATTCTCGACCGTCGATCTACTACAATGGAAGCATAGTGTAAGTGGAATTATTAACCGACAGCAAGCGGTCTCCACCACTTATCACTTACTCAGCAGGTGATCACTCCAGAGGAAAATGGAGCACCGATTATTCTAAAGTCTCGAATTCCCGAATGCCGAACACCGAGGGCCAAAGAAGATCTAGGTCATCTATCACCAGAGGGACGCATGGTAGAAATCTGTGCAGTTCGGGAAAAAACACTCCAAGATATAGTGAAGAAGTGAAGTTGATATTTGAAATCCCCAAAGCCCGAAGAGTTGAAGGAGCTGAGGACCATCGATCTGTAGGAGGACACATGTCAACAGATCGTGAACTCCAGGTACAAAATACTTCGGAGGAAAGCAGAGAGTGAAAGCGTCGAAGCCCTGAAGTGAATCTCGATCATTGATCTAGAAGGGTGCCAAGGGTCATAGATCTAGTATTGGTAGAAAGTGTCAAAGTCCCGAAGCAGACTAGAGTCGTTGATTTGAGGAGGACATGTGCTAGGAATATGTGGACTCCGGCTAAAAGTGTTCTGGGAGAGCGTGAAGGTTGAGAATTGAAATCGTCAAGGCCCGGAGTAGCGAAGCAGATATCGACCATTGATCGAGAAAAAGGGACATGCATCAGTGGATTGTCAACTTCGAAAGATTGACGTACGGAGGAAAGAAGGGTTTGAGAGTTGAAACTCCTGAAGCCCGGATCAAAAAATAATCCATAGTCGTTGATTTGGAAGGGAGCTATGTGTCAATATATTGTGGAGATCTGGGATCGTGCGTGGAAGGAGGAAAGAAGGCAGATAATAGTCGTTGATCGAGAGGCATCGCCAAGGGGTTGGAGATCAACGGTCGTGCTCAATTGCGGGGTCAAAACATGCTCGGGTCTTAGTTTTTCTTGAGTGGGCCACAATCAAAACCATGGTATCGCCAAAGGCATACGTGGAGCTCTTTAGTGAATTGCGGGGTGAAAAGCGGGTTTCCCTCAAACCGCCTTTGGTCACGCCCGCAATTGAGTGGTCATGTGATATCATCGCCCAAGGTCACATTAGCGGAAGATAGGGGAAGGATCTAGCACTGTTAGGCTCCAAATCAGAGGTTATGCATTGAAAAGTCAAAAGGCCTCTGCGGTTATAATCCAACAGGGTTGATCAAACCGAATCTGATCAAAGGGTTGTTGTTTCATCTTGTGATTTCTTGATCAGTTACGATTCAGTTACACTAACTAAATTATTGTTCCTAAGCGGTTGAATCATTGTTCCTGAGCGTTGGAATTATGATTCCTGAGCATTTTCGAGATTCCCGATTTGAGTGTTGGAGATGCAGAGTGTAACAGATGATGAGAGAAGGAATAAAAGAAAAAAATTGTGACAGAGAGAGGTTGTTGTTTCTCTGTAAAAAGTAATTGAACTGTAAGTAATGGAGATTACAACATTAACTAAGGGAGAAAATGCGGAGATGAAGAACATAAGTTGGACATAGCAGAAATGGTGAAAATAGCAGATTGTACGAGAACTTAAGCGCAAGAATATGTGAGCAGGAAGACATTGATGCAGGCAGAGAAAAATAGTGTAGCAGAACAGTGATGAGACTAGTAAGCCATTGATAAATACTGTATCACTGTAATAAATTTCAGCAAACAAAGGTTTATATCTCAGGGTGGTGTTAGGGAGGAATGTTGTCCTCAAAGTTTCAAGTGGGTTCTTGAACACAGGGAGTTGTAGCTTCCAGTTGGTTGCAGCCAGAAAAACTAGGGTGGTGAAAGGGAGAACCATTGTTCTCTGTTATGCAAGTTGGTGCATGTGTGATTGGAAGTTGGTGCTTCCATCCAGTTGGTGCTGGAACACTCAAGGAGTTGGTGCTTCCTTCTAGTGGGTGCTAGAGAAACCAGAGAGTTGGTGCTCTCAACAAGTTGCATCTTGTTAAAGAAGAGGTTGTAGCCTCATTTTGAGATGGAGCTCAAATAAAGATGATGTACAGAACTTAAAAGACTGCCTATGATTCGAAGAAGAAGAGGTTTTCTCCCTTTATGGGTTTCCTCGTGAATATTTTTCTCTATGTATATCATATGTGTGATTGATGTTTGTTATTTTTGTTTCTCATGTCTTGCATAATCTTGATGATCAATTGGAGAAGGTTAATAATATATTAATAGGCATAAAATTGTTTAATCACAGTAACAACTAATTCACCCCCCCACCTCCCCCCCGCTCAGTTGTCTTAGTAATTCTAACAGGCCTAACAAAGTAACCGTAGATAGTTTGCATGAATCTATAGAATCAATAGAAAAATGTTTGCATGAATCTATAGAATCAATAGAAAAATGTAGAGAAGAGAGAGAGAAAATCAACCAAGAACAAAAACAATCAACGAAGGAAGAAGAGGTGGGTGAAAATAGAAATCTTAGGGACAAGATTAAAGAGCTAGAAGACAAGATAATTAAAAATTTGGCCCTAAATAGCGTGGAACACAAATTGGATAGAAAACCTATCAAAGAGGAAATGAATAAGATCGTAGAGTTAAACCATGAGCATAAAAAAAGAACCTTGAACCTCATAATTTTTGGTATAAAATAAAATAAAGATGACGACACATTAGCAATATTCAAGGACAAATTAAAAAACTAATCACAAATTGAAACAATTAGCCTTATAGAAGCAAAAATGTTGGGAAAAATAATTGAAAATAAATATAGGTTGATTCGGGTTATGGTAAGCTTTAATGCCATAAATATGACATACTTAGTAAAACTCTGATCTTAAAAGGATCTGGAATATTTATAAATGAAGACCTCGTTCCGTAAGATCGAGCTAAATTAAGGAAGGAGGTTCAAAAGGTAAAGGAAGCCAGAAAGGAAGGAAAATGGGCAATAATTAGGAACCAAAAAGATATTATTAGGAATAGATACCAAAAGGATAACAATTAATAGCAATTTGAGACACTTTTGATCATTTCTTAGAATTGTCAAGTATTTCCTTGGAACAAAGGGCCTATATTAAGTTGGATCCCAAGTGAAATTGATATTATATTTTTAGTTGAAACTTGGGAGCATGAGGAATCTAAGGTCCCTGAAATAGATGGACTTACATTGTGTTCAACATGGTGTTGATACCAAGAGGGGGGTTGAATCAGTAGCAATTACAATTTATCACTTTTTATAGCTTTACTTTTAAACCAAATAATATATACAATATACAGTAAAGAGCAGAAGAAGAGATACACAATGCATAATAGATTTACATGGAAATCCACATAATGTTTTTCTTATATAATAGAAGAATACATTCAAAGGAAACTACAACTTCTAAGATTCTCTAGCTCCAACTAGAAAGAGGCTCCAACCTGAAGGAAGCTACAACTCCCTATATTCTCCGGCTCCAACTGAAAGGAGGCTACAACCCCCTTTCATTTCCCCTTCCTTCTACCATTAAATATGTATATAAAGGAATCAACATGTCATTGTCATGTTCCAAGACTCTACTAGTCAACTGTAAATTCTCCTTAATAGCTTGTTGAGGTCACTTGTCAGCTTGTACCTGCCCAAAAACACAGATTTGTGCTTTGTCCACTATCAACCACAAATGTTCTTGCCTTTCTCTTCAGTGACTCGTAGATGTTTGTGTCTTGCTCTACTACAACCCATGGATGTCCTTGTCTTTCTCCATTGTGATTCATGGATTACCTCAGAAGGGTAGTATGGTCACCTCCATACCCTTCACAAACATTTCCCTATTCAAAAATTCACCAATCTTCCTAACACAAGTGCAGACCCACTTATGCTAGATCCATTTCACACTTGATTTATTAATTATGAGAGGCTCTTTGATGTGTATTTATACTTTTCCAAACACTTCCTTCGACGAGGGATATCAATCCATGGAGGTTCTACATGAATTTTTAATGTCCTGCATGCACTTTTTCTTCAACCAATCTACGGGGCTTCTGAATTTATTATAGGGTTGACATCAATGACAACCAATTTTCCAACAATATCCCCATTTTTCATTGATGGAAACACTCATGCTCCCCCTATCATCCTGCTCTCCCCCTGTCAACATGCTCATGATCTTTCTCTTCCCCTTTGATATTAATGGAAAAGGGTGACTCTTTTCTTTGGGGTTGCTCCACCTAAACACATGGCGCCCAATAGTAATTCTCATTTATTTTTTGTCTTATTATCCTTTCTTTCCTTTTTATGGTCCTTGGAGCTCTTTTGTGTAATTTCAACTTTCTTTCTTTTCTCTTTATCTAGGATGTGTATGTTATTTGGTGTTCTTCTTGTTGTTGCGACCAATCTTCCTGAGTCTTCTTCTCTAAGTTCACATCTTCGGGATTCAAAATTAAGATTGTATCCTTTATCACATATTTTACTGACACTGAGGAGATTATGTTTCATATCTTCAACCAGTAGGACATTTTTTTCTTTTACATTTTAACTTCCAATATTTACTACACCTTTTCCAAGTATTTTGACAAAGGAGTCATCTCCAAATCCAACACTACCACTTTTTATTGTATTTAAGCTGCTGAATTTGTTTTGGTCCCCAGTCATGTGTGTTGAGCACCCACTTTCTATGTACCATTCATCTTCTTCTTTATCTTCGGCAATCAATTATATTCAACAATTTTCCTTGTTTGGATTCTCTTTCCTTCTCCATACTATAGTTGGTTTTATGATAGGAGCATCTTCTTTCATATCTATGCAATCTCGTGATTTGTGACCAAGATTATTGCACTTGTAGCATACAATATTTCGATCCATCAGTGGATCAAATGGTTTGTAATTTATGTTGACAAATCCATAAGCATTTCCAGATATATTGTTTACATGATCATCCCTTGGATATCCATAATCATTTATGCTTCTCATACATTTGTTTATTTCATTGATTTTGCAATTAAATTCTTTGTGTCCAAAATTTTTGCAAGTATAACAATGACCAAGAAAAATATTCTCATACCTGATAGGAAGTCACCTTCTTGGTGTTTCACGCCTTCTGAATTTTTGTTCTGGATGGAGGTTTTATGTTCTTGATGTTATTCAACTCCATCTTGATTGTTCTCATACATGGTAGGAAAGGACCTTCTTGATTTCTCACCCCTTCTTAATTTTGATCTTCTGTCATGTTCACGTTGTTCTTCAATTTCTTCTTAAATGTCGATTCCACTTGGTAATGCATTTGCATAGCTTATAGAATTTCCTTCATCTTTCTTGTCTTCTTTATTTGTGTATGTAGTCTCTGAACTGTTATCATATCCAAGCCATGTCTTATCAGTAGGTGATCTCTGATTGCTAAGAATTTCATCTAGCTTTTCAGTGCTTCTTCCAAATTTTTCCAACTTTTCCATTGTCAACATCAACTATTTTCTTGTGTGATCCAATTCTACTTTTAATTTATCATAATCTTCTAATTTCTCCTTCAAGCTATCAATTGTATTTCAAGCTTATGATTCTCTTCTTCACAATTTTCCAATTTGTTTCTCAACTCTGTATTTTTGTTTCTGAGATTTCTATTTTCATTTTCAGCATGCTTTAATGTTTCAAAATTTTGATCATGTTCTTGTTCACTTTCTATGATGTCTTTTCCTTCCCAAAAAGATTCAAAGCTTCTTTCTTCATTAGACTCATCTTGAGAATTGATTTCTTCTATTTCATAATTTTTGTGATCGTCATTCTGATTTTCTTGGGTTATGAAGAGAACTTCTCTTACATCCATTTCGTGTCCATCGCTTTCATCCAAAGAATTATCATCCTCCTTGGAATAGAGGTTATTTTTTCTTGTGGAATATTTTATTTTCTTAAAAATGACATTTCTTAGCATAGTGTCTTATTCTACCGCAATTAAAACATTTAAAAGGTAACTTGCCTTTGTATTTGTCAGTTCCCCTCTTGAGCTTTCTTACAAAATGTGCTTCTTATTCATCTCAATCATCTCTCGATTTTTCTTCTACCTTGTGTTACTTCTTCATTGTTTTCTTCATCTCTTTAAAGGCTACTTCTCTGTTTGATTGTTCATTTTTTGTACTTGTTCTCATTTCATATGTCGTGAGGGACCCATGTAATTCATCCACTGTCATTTTGGTCAAATCCCTATTTTCTTCAATGGCCTATACCTTGGCATCATATCTCAAAGGAAGTGATCTCAACACCTTTTGTACAACCAAATATTCATCGAGTTCTTCTCCTAATTCTATGATGGCATTGATAACTTCATCTACTTTGAGTAAGTAGGTTGAAATATCTTCATTTTCATCCATTTTTATATTTTCAAATTGTTCTCTGTGTCATTGAAGCTTGACCTGCTTGAATCTTACATCGCCTTCATAAATTCTTTTAAGTTTATCCCAAACCTCTTTAGTTATGTTTCAAGCCATCACTTTGTTGGAAACAATTGGTGTCAATCCACTCAAGATAGCATGTCTTGCCTTTGAATTACAACTCATTAATTTCTTCTCATCTAGATTGGTTGGAGCAATTTTTGGAAATTTATAGCAATTGACAGCTGAGATCCAGATATCCACTCCTGAAGTTGTCAAGTAAGTTTGTATTTTATTTCTCCAATATGCAGAATTGTCTCCATCAAATGGTGGAATCCTATTTGGAAGGTGGCCTTCCATTTTTTCTCACGATCTTCCTTCCAGTTATTAAACTATTATGAAGGTAACCTGCTTTGATACCAATTGTTGATACTAGTAGGGGGGGTGAATCAGTGTCAATTACAATTTATCACTTTTTACAGCTTTACTTTTCAACCAAATAATATATCCAATGTACAATAAAGAGCAAAAGAAGAGATACACAATGCACAATAGATTTACATGGAAATCCACTAAATGTTTTTCTTGTATAATAGAAGATTACATTCAAAGGAATCTATAAATTCCATGGTTCTCCAGCTCCAACTGGAAGGAGGCTCCAACCCCTTGGTTTATAGGCTCCAACCTGAAGGAATCTACAACTCCCTATATTCTTCAGCTCCAACGGGAAGGAGGATACAACCCCCTTTCCTTGCCCCTTCCTTCCACCCTTAAATATGTATATAAAAGGATCAACTTGTCACTGTCAAGTTCCAAGACCCTACTGGTCAATTGTAAATTCTCTTGAATAGCTTGGTGAGGTCATTCGCCAGCTTGTACCTTCTCAAAAATGCATATCCACACTTTTTCCACTTTCAGCCTGTGGATGTTCATGCCTTTATTTTTTGTGATTCGCGGATGTTCACATATTTCTCTACTGCGACCCATGGATGTCTGCATCTTGCTCCACTTTAACCTGCGGATTACCTCAGAAGGGTAGTATGGTCACCTCCATACCCTTCACAGACTTTTCCCTGTTCTGAGCTTTTCCAATCTTCCTAACACAAGTGTAGACCCACTTATGCTAGCTCCATTTCACACTTTCTTTATTAATTATGAGAGGCTCTTTGATGTGTATTTATACTCTTCCAAAC
>SNQJ01S0000429.1:34234-51536 GCA_010110895.2 Picea sitchensis
CCATACCCTTCACAGACTTTTCCCTGTTCTGAGCTTTTCCAATCTTCCTAACACAAGTGTAGACCCACTTATGCTAGCTCCATTTCACACTTTCTTTATTAATTATGAGAGGCTCTTTGATGTGTATTTATACTCTTCCAAACGCTTCCCTTACTTTAACCTTTTAGGGTTGACTTGTACCTTCATGTTTGCATTTCCTTTATTTAATTTTAGGGTCGACTTGTAACTCCTTGTTTGCAATTCAATGGTCATCTTTGAGAGGGTGTATCTCTTAAATTGTGAGGAACCACGTGGCGTGCCACCTATTGTTGGAAATGGATCGATGAGGGCTATCAATCCATGGAGGTTATACATGCATTTGTAATTTCCTTAATGATATTTTTCTTCAACCAATCTATGGGGCTTTTGAATTTCTTCTAGGGTTGACATCAATGAAAACCAATTTTCCAACACATGGAACAAGAAATCCTCCCATAGAGAGTTTGTAGGCATATCTTGTTACATAAGAACAAAAATTTATCCCCGCATTAGTCTTCATAAAAAAGACTCTCTCAATCAGTTCATTTGGGTGGATATTTCAGATGTCAGTGCTAAGAGGATGTATATAACAATTTGTTATTATGTGCCTATTAATTCTACCTTTTATAGAAAAAACAATCTAGATAAAAAAATTCTTTATAAAATCTTAGAACAAGATATTTACATTCTGAGAAATGAAGGTAGTATCCTCCTCCTATGAGACTTTAATGCTAGAAATGAAATTAATCAAGCTATTATCTTAAGAAACCATTCCAACCCTAATCATCTATGGCTAGACGAGGACCTTGTTTTAGCTAATAGATACAAGAGAAATTTGGAAGACTTGACCGAGAATTTATATGGTACTGAGCTAATCAAACTTTGCAGTTCTCAAGATCTAATCATTTGTAATGGTCTCATGAAGTGGCGGAAATATAACTAGGTGACTTGTAACCATGGGGTGGATAGTAGTGTTGTAGACTATGTGATATCAGATATCCATGTTTACAACCAAATAGTAAATTTTGACCTTTTAAACAACCATGAGCCTAACTCTGATCATAGACCTTTAACCCTAACTCTAAATTTTACCATGCACAAAAACCCCCTTGAAGATAACTCTGGTAACCAAAGGCATCTACCTTTTGACAAAAATAAATCTAATCTTTTTTTAAAGGACTTAAACACCGAATTAAATCTTCTATCATATAAAAAAACATTCAAGATATATATCATAAATTTACAGCAATCCTCTCTACCTCCATTAAAAAATTATCTATTGAAGTGTTGTGTGGGCCTACAACGTGTGTGGGCCTAATGTTTAAGAACATGTGTTTCCTCTTAAGAGGTCACAAGTTCAAATCCATAAGGGGGTAGGGTATGTATACCTAGGTATACTTTACCATTCAAATCATTGGGCAGAGGGGGTCCCTTGTCCCACAAACAAGGGGGTCTCATACACCAATTTGGTTTCTAGCTTGGCCATGACCTTAAAATTAGATTATTATTATTATTATTAAAAAGAATAATAGAATTTCCAACCCTTGGTATGATAATGAGTCTTTGAAATATGATAAGATTTAGATACAAAGCCCTAATTAAAAGAAAAAAAGGGCACTACATAAATAAAAATCAAGTGAATTTTTTTCACCTTTCTAAGCTAGATCCAATGAAATTTTGGAGGCAAATTCTGACTCGTAAAAATAAATAAAATTCTATGATTCTCCAGACCGACTGGAATTCCTACCTTAAAAATATTTAAGAATCTTGTAATGTCCTGAACAAAATTCCAAAATCTTGTACATAAGATGATTTTTTTTCTATAGAAGACATAAAGTTTGGGGTTAAGAGACTTGCAAACAATAAAGCTAAGGATATTGAGGGCTACCAATCTGAAATATTAAAAATTGGAGGGCCTATTTTGATCCCCCACATACGCAAGCTCTTCAATTTAGCATTCAAGCAGGGCTTCCCTAAACCTTGGACTCAGAGCCTCATTGTACCTATTTTTAAAGGTGGGGATAAAAGAAATCCCTCTAATTATAGGACCATTATGATTAGCCCCATTTTATCCAAGCTATGTGGAAGTATTTTGGAAAAGAACATAAGCATATGGCTAGAAAGCCACGGAAAAAGAGTTAAGGGTTAGGCCAGTTTTAGAGGTTAACATTCAAATGTGGATCACCTTATCACTCTTAGGATCATTTTATAGGAGTGTCACAACAATAAAACCAATATCCTTTGTTGTTTCATTGACTTTAGGAAATATTTTGACATTGTGCCTAGGACCAACCTTTGATTAGGCTATAAGAGCTAAAAATTCCCTCTGGTCTTGGAGTTGTTGCGATAAGGTTGTATGAGAATGTTATTGTCAAGTTTAGGATCACTGATGTTTGGTTAGAAGAAATCAATTACAGTATAAGATTCAAGCAAGGTTGTCCCCTATCCCCTATCCCCTACTCTTTTTGGCATTTACATTGAAAAGTTAGAATATTGTTTGGAAGTCGCAAGTTGTGTTGGACCAACTCTTACTAGTATAGTAATCATCCTTCTTCTCTATCCTGGTGATATTGTTCTTATGTCAAGGAATCCCTATGACCTTAGTAAGCAACTTAGAATCCTCAAGGACTTCTTCTCTAGTATAGTTATGACTGTGAACACTGACAAAACAAAGGTTATGATCATTAAATCCAACAAGATCACCTACAATAATTTTGTATATGACAATAATATCTTGGAGGAAGTGTCTTCATACAAGTATATTGGAATTTATATCCATCACAAGCTCAACTAGAACTATAGCATTGAGAAAATGATAAATGGAGGGTGGAAAGCTTATTATGGGCTTGAAAATAATTGTAAATTAGCATACCTTTGGTTATGGGATAAGAAAAATCTCATCTTTGAGACTCTTTTCACTTTTTTTATCGTGTATGGATGTGAATTTTGGGGATGCAGTATCTCTCGAGAATCCTGGAGAAAGATCGAGTAGATCCAAAAGAATTTGATAACTTATAATCTCAAAATTAAGAAAAATGCACCATATCCTATCCTCCTACTCGAAGTGATCATTTCCCATGTTGAGAGAACAACTATGATTAGGTATTTAATGTACAAGAACAAGATAAACAACATGCATAAAAAGAGGCTCCCAAAATTGCTTCAGAATCTAGCCAAA
Source organism: Picea sitchensis (assembly GCA_010110895.2). Taxonomy (NCBI): domain Eukaryota; kingdom Viridiplantae; phylum Streptophyta; class Pinopsida; order Pinales; family Pinaceae; genus Picea; species Picea sitchensis. The sequence goes on from SNQJ01S0000429.1 coordinate 37,431, forward strand.
ATCAACGACGACTCAAGTGGGGATGACATAATGATGTCAAGTCTTGGCTAAATCATTGGGGAATAAAGAAGAAGTTATTCTGGAAAATATCAATGATATTAAAAATATTGTACAAGTTAAATTTAAAGAGATCAATCTATGGCATGATAAAGAATTATAAGATAAAAGAAAATTAAGATATTATAAGGAGGTGGTTACCCTAACCTTGAAGATCAAAAGTATATCTATATTTTGAATAGTGTAAAGAAGAGAATCAATATTGCTAAAATAAGAACTAATTCTCATGAGCTACTTAGTGAAAATGGACATTGGACAATCCCCAAAACACCATGGAAAGAAAGAATTTGTCACCTTTGTGACAACAAGAGGGTTGAAGATGAAAAGCACTTTCTCCAAGAATTCCCTACATATACCCAAATTATATCCCAATTTCCAAATATTTGTCACAATACTAACCTTCCTAACCTTCTAAGTTATCAAAACTTTAGTGATCTTGGAACACTTCTCTTAATGATTTTCAAGCATCAAAACAACATTTCAAAGAAATCCAAGTAATCTCTTTCTTTTCTTAAAGTATGATAGACCAATTTTGGTCTCAATGGACGTTAACCATCATCATCATAATAATAATAATAATGATGAAGAATATGATCATTAAAAATTTTAAGTAAAAATTTATTAAAAAATATGATTAATAATATAAAAAATAAGTTAATTTGATTTAGTTGAGACAGTTTGGAGAAATGGTTGTTAACCTTTTTACTTAAATTTAATTTCTATAAGTGACATGTTTAAAATCTTAAATGAAAACATTATGGATTGGCATGGTAATAACGATCTCACTCTCCCTTTCATACTAGAGAAGGAGACCAATTACATTCGCACAATATAAAATAATAATGATAATGATAACTATTTAATAAGAAATGTAATTATATCTAATAAAATAAAAATATAATCCAAAAACATAATATATATATATATATATATATCATCTCTTCTTTCAAGATGACAATCTCCTTTAATGCCTCTTTTTAAATCTATAACGTCCCCCAGCACAACCAAGGGACATTACGGTGTGGAATATACATAAAAACGAAATTTATGCTAACTAAATGAATTCATTACATCTAACCAATTTCATGTAGCTTTCAACTACGAATTAAAATAGATTTAGCAATTGTCTAGAACCATAAAATAGATGCATCTACAACATGATAATAATCAACATGAAATGCAGCTTAATCATTGACACAACAACATATAAATCATTCTCAAATACACATAGTTCATGCACAACAATTAAACACATAATTTAACACAATAGCAAGATAAAACACTTATCTTTTCACAACAGTTGTGCAACCAGTTGCTTGGGACGGACGTTCCACCCAACCATACACTAACTGTTCCAAATCTCAACATCCATTCATCCTCAAGATTAGGCGCAATCCACAAAATAGGGTGGTCTCTCACATTCCACTCACAGCTCATAAAACTCTCAACCCAACTAATATTCTCCTACAACTACCCTGATTTTCCACCAGCTCTCTTCCTCTTGACATGTCCAACCCAAGGAATGTACCCCTTCACTGATCTCAATTCCTTGGGTGTCCCATTCATTTATCAGGGTCTTTCTGGAACAAGAAGCTAGGAATCTCTCGGCTAGGAACTCAAGGGAACTATTGCTAGGAAAACTATCAACAACCCAACAATAAATACTTGTTTTTTTAGTGCAACTCACATAGGAGTACATTCTTCAGGCCTCACAACCTAGTTCTTCATTTTTCCAGCTCCAATTCACTCCAATTACGCTCCATCATGCTCTATAATTCTCCCTCCATGTATGCATCATCTTCCAGCTTTATTTCGTGCACTCCCCTTGTTTTTCATTCACAAACTTGACTCCCCTAAAAACTCATTGTCCCAACCCCTTTGGATTTCCTCTCTTTCTCTTGCCTTTCTTGACTCACACTCTTCCCTAAACTAATTGTACTCAACCCCATGTGCCCAATAACTTTGGGATGTGACCACTCACACCCACCCTCTTACATGTATTCAATGATTAGATTTGTGAACACTCAATCAGAAATGGGAAGGTTCATATACAATTAGCAAAATTAGAAAAAATGGTTAAATTAATATACATGGGTATTTCCCCCTTGGACCCCTTTTGGCCATTATCTTAGACACTCCCCCCTCTTGTGGAATAATTCATCTCCCATCCCTTGTCCATGTCCCCTTAGCAGTTGGCATCACTTTTTTATTAATAAAACAAGGAAATAAAATTCGCATATTACATCGTTTGGTTGTAGCCATATATTATATCTACATAAGCATTAATTCAACTAGGGATTATAGTGGGGATGTTACATTCCCCCTCCCCTAAAATTTGGTTTCATCCTTGGTGCACTCTATGTCGATATACATATATGAAAATTGACACCACAATACTTAGAAATAAAAATTATGCAATTTAACAACTCCAGCAGCAGCTCTGACCATAATCTCATGTTCCTCTCAACTTGCAACCCAAAGAATGCACCATTCATAACCCAAGGTATGTATCATTCGTTTATCAAGGCTAAACCAAGGAATGAGCCATTATTTTATCAAGGTCCCCAACGCAATTGGCTAGGACTTGGAGATGTGGTTCCATAATTTTAGTTGCTCAAAGTGGAGACTTGAATTATGTTTTCTTCAAAACTGTCAAAAATTTGTGGCTACTCTGCCCGCATGTTTTCTTCATGCTCCTATGTAGCATCTTCAGGATCGTATAAGTTTTGTTGAACCTTTACCATCCCTATGGATTTGTGCTTGAGCATTTTTTATCCAAGATGTGTACTAGTTCCATGCGGAAATCCCCTTCGTTCTCCACCTGGATCACATTCCAATCAATTATGTGGTTGGAATTAGGAACATATTTCTTTAACAATGATACATGAAATACATTATGCACTCTCATGGATGCAGGAAAATCTAACATGTATGCAATTGGCCCTATCCTTTCTAATATTTTAAAAGGCCCACAATATATCGCTTCCAACTTCGAGCAACTTCCTAATATTAGCAAACTTCTATTTTCCTTCACTTTCAAAAACACATGTTCTCCCACTTTAAAATCTCTAAAAAAAATTGTTCTTGTCTACGTAACTTTTCTGCCTATCCTATGTAGCCTTTAAATTCTTATTTGTCTTTACCATCTACTCTTCCATTTCTTTTAACAATTATATCCCAACAACTACTCTGGCTATTGGATTATCCCAACTCACTGGAGTGTTACATTTTCTGCCATACAATGCTTCAAACGGACTCATTTCAATGAGGCGTGATATTCATTGTTGTATGAAAATTCAACTAAATGAATACAATCTTCCCACGTTGATGGTTGATCCATCACATACATTCTATGCATGTCCTCAATTATAATGTTAGTCCTTTCTGTTTTCAAATATGACTCTGGATGATATGTTGTACTAAGATTTAAATTTATCCCAAAGCCCTTGAACAAACCCTTCCAAAAATTGGAAGTAAACTTTGGGTCTATGTCTGAAACTATTGCTTTAGGTACCCCATGTAGCCTAGCAATTTATTTCATGTAGATACTTGCAATATTTTTTGTCTTGTGTGTAGTCTTTAGTGGAATAAAATGTGTTGGTTTAGTCAATTTATCCACCACCACCATGATGGAATCATGTTGCTTCATTGTTTTGGGAAACTTAGTAATAAAATCAACTGTAACTACTTCCCACTTCCATTCCAAAATGGGCAATGGTTGTAGCAAACATGTTGGGTGCCTATGTTCAGTCTTCACTTTTTTGCATTCTAGACATATGGCTATGTAATTAGCCACTTCTTTCTTCATTCTCGGCCAAAAGTATTGGCTTCTTACTGTCGCAATTGTATTTTTATATCTCGGGTGCCCGACATATGGCACATTGTGCATTTCCTTCAAAACTTCATTTTTCAACTCAATGGAATTCAGCACATACACATTTCCCTTGTACACGAGAATTCCATCATATTTTAGCTCATAATAATTAATTTTTTGCTTAAAATTACCTTGTTGTAATGCTTCTTTTATTCTCACATAGTGTTGATCTAAATTTGTTGCTACAACAATTTTTTCTTTCAGATATGTCATGTACATGATGATGACTTCAATATGCACTTCATGAGCTCTCCTACTAAGTGCATCATCCACTTGATTTTCCTTGCCCTTTATATGCTTAATTTCGAAGTCATATTTACTCTGAAATTCCATCCATCTAGTTTGCCTAGCAGTTAGTGTTGGTTGTCCAAACAAATGCTTCAAACCACAGTGGTTTGTCCTTAGCTTGAATTCCTTATCCATAAGGTAATGCCTCCACATTTTCAATGCGTGTACAATCGTTGCTAACTCCAAGTCATGTGTAGCATAATTCCTCTCATGCTCTTTTAATTTTCTGGACTCATAGCATACCACATGGTCCCTTTGACTAAGAACTCCATTGATTCATTCATTGCATGCATCGGTGCACACAACAAAATCTTCATTTGGATCTGGAATCTTCAATATTAGTGCTCTTGTCAATAGTCCCTTCAACTGTTGAAGCTTTTTCACACTTGGAAGTCCATTCGAACTTCACTCTCTTCTTTTGCAAAGAAGTGATTGGACTTGAAATATTTGATAAACCTTTTATGAATCTTTGGTAATAACCAGAAAGATGCATGAATGATCTAACCTCTGTGACATTCTTTGGCGTTGGCCATCCTCTAATGGCCTTTATCTTCTCAGGATCAACATCTATTTTTGGTGCTAAAATTATATGCCACAAGTAGTGAATCTTCTTTTGATAAAAGATGCACTTACTTGGATTAGCATACAATCTATGCTCTCCTAAAACGTGCAACACCATTCTTAAATGTCTCTCATGTTCCTCTTCTAATTTAGAGTAGACGAGGATATCATCTAAAAACACAATTACAAACTTTTCTGGGTACTCCCTGAACACTCCATTCATCAAACACATAAAGATTGTTGGGGCATTTGATATTCCAAATGGCACTACCGTGAATTCATAATACTCATATATTATTATGAATGGTGTCTTATTGATGTCTTCTTCCTTTATCCTTACTTGATGATTGATCTGAAAAGATCTTTTAAAGACTATGGTTAAGTTTTAAAGCATGAGTTCATTAACCATTTAGGAATTGAAGAAAGAAGAAATTAATGATATAACATGGCAGCCATAATAAGAAATACAGATCAGAAAGAAAACATAAGGAGCGGAAAACCATAACACCAAGCTTGATAACGGAGTTCGGCAAGGTTGTCTACATCTCCGGGCATTTTTCTCAGTGGGGGAGCTTTTCTTATTAATTTCTTCAAATGATCAAAATGTACATAAAAATTGCATCAAATGAATTTCATATTGTTCTCATTATGTTCTACTCGACCTCAGAAATCCAATGCAACTGACAGCACTGAAAAAGACTGAGTGTAGCTCCCGGAAATGGCCTCCAAAGTTTTCTTTGCTCACTGGGTTTTCCTGTATAAAAGAAACTATTTTGCATGATTTACAATGAATTGGACTTGTGGTGTAGTGGTAAGGTTTTTTCTTAAATAAATTGAAGTTGTGGGATCAAATCCCAACAACCCACGATTCTGTGGCAAAGAATATGGTAAAAATATTTGTAATATGGTGTTAAAAACTATAAAATATGGCGTATATAGTGGAGCGCTCCCTTTTAATAGGTTTTTGACCATATAATATATGGTCCAACACATATATTTGGGCACGTATGGAATAGATCAAACATATGTTTTTAATAACCATATAAATTATGGTTAACATTACATATATTTCAACGTGGCTTAAAATATGGGATTCGAGCCTTTTTGGAAGGGATAGTATTTAAACCATATAATATATGGTTTAACCACCAATATTTTAAACATGGCATAGACTTTGAATATGGTGCGAATATATGTGGTTAACACATATCATAACAAACTCTACGATAAAAAATCAATTGCCACCACTTATGACAAGTACCATGTATAGCTCTGACAAGTACCATGTATAGCTGAGATGGGTGGTGTGATATGTGGAATAATTTGGTGCTTTAATACGTTTGGATTTCGATTCTAGAACAAATTTTAAACCGATCCTTATTTCCCTAATCGAGGGTGCCATGTGGCACCATTGGATTGGGCCACATGGCATTGTTTGATTGGATTGTACAGACAGGTCACCAGCAGATTCACCTATCAACACATCAGTTCAATCACTAGCCCCTACCATGTGTCTGTCTATCCACTTGCCACGTGTCATCTTCTACCACTTCCACGTGTCATCTCTAGAAGGTGCCACGTGTCCTTTGACTAGTTGACTCTTTGCATGTTTGGGATTTCGGTCAGAACGCAATAACTTTCACATACGGTGTTTGTTTGAGGAAAATATTATATGGCCAGAATCAGTGCGACAAGACGGACGCAATGGAGTTGGTTTCGTCTGATTCTAAGAACTTTGATTTTTAGGCCTTACTGGACCCATTTTGGTTCTTGGATCCATTTTGGATCAATGATAGCCTAATCTCAAGTCAATCTTTGAAAATATCCTTGCACCTTTTAACTGATCAAACAAATCATCAATTATGGGAAAAGGATACTTATTCTTTATGGTAACCTTATTAAGTTGCTTGAAATCAATACACAGCCTTAAGGTTCCATCCTTCTTCTTCACAAAAAGAATAGAGGGTCCCCAAGGTTACACACTTTGGTGTATATACCCCTTCTTCAAAAGTTATTCAAGTTTTATCTGCAACTCTTTTAGTTCTAGTGTTCCCATTCTTTAAGGGGTCTTAGACACTCGGGAAGCTCCTGGCACCAAATCAATAGAGAAATCAATGTCTCTCTTTGGTGGAAATCCTGGAATTTCTCTAAAAACATCTTCAAAATCCCTCAAGAGTGGATGGTCTTCAATGCTTGCCACTTTGACTTTCGTTGCCTCCTCCATATGGGTTGCAAACATCTGACACCCCTTCCTAAAGCGCTTCTTCAACGGCATAGCTGAAATCTCTCTAATAGCTACAACTCTTGGAATGCCTTGAATCTTTCCTTGTTTCCCTTCCTCATCAAGACATGTTATTGTCTTGTGGTAATAGTCTAGGATAGCATGATGTTTCTACAACCAATTCATTCCAATTAGACATTCATATGAACCCAACGGTATGATGTTTACATCTACCTTTTTGCTAAGTCCATTCATGCCTATTGGGCAATCTTTAACCAACTCATTGATTTTCCTCTTAGCCCCCGTGGCTAATTGAACTAACCAAGATTTCTTATGCTTACTTATTTGCAAGTGAAATCTTTCAACAATGTTAGCATTTATGTAACTATGGCTAGCTCTAGAATCAGTTAGAATTACTATGGGATAGTTATCAATCTTACCTTCCACTTTGATCATGGGGGATTGATATTTTTCCTGCTTGTTGTCCAAGGCTGCATAAATCCTTGGCATGCTCCCTCCCATGTATTTCACTGTTTCACCCTCTTGAATGTTGTGGACAGTCCTCATTCTTTCTCCTTTGTGAGGGAAGTCCCTATATAAGTGATTTCCCTCACATCCCCAACATTAAACAGGTTGTTTCCTTGGCCTTTTCCCAAATGAATCTACATTATTTTACTCATTTTGGGATACCTTCTTACTGATGCTTTTCCTCCCCAATCAAGACAGAATCATACTCTCACACTGGCTGGAATAATTCCATGCAATGAGAAAGAACCCTATCTTACGCTTCTCCACGTGGCTTAATGCATTATATGACATCTACGCGTACTCTTCCAATTGTGTTGATTCTACATGGTATAGCCTTTATTTGATTAGGGTTTATCCGGAATAACTCGTACCAGCTTGTTATGTAACGGTGGAGTGGGGCCTTCAACTTGACCATGATCCCCTCCGGGGGCTGAACATAAAGCTGACCTGTCATTGCACAGAGCATGGAAGATAAATACACGGTTTAGTAATGAGTGTTACCCTTGCGATTACCCCAAACAGGATTGAAGCTTCGAACCTTGAACTTGGACATTGAGCATACCTAGTGATTCTCTTTTCTCCCCAAAACAAAGCAATGGCATCGTAGTATTCCAGTATTCCCAATCCGAACTACCTTTCTGCGGGAATCAATAGATGGACAACGACCCAACCAACGCTACATGGAGACCCTTATTTCTTCCTTGCCCCCCTCTCATCAATAAGTAACTTGGACAAGCAATCCTTCCTTTTCTTATGATCTTTATTTTGATCCTACAGAAGTGGATCCAGTCGATTAAGCAGTCGAAAAAGCAGCAGTAGAGCCAATTGGTGGACCAGAAGCAGCAGATTCTATTACTACAGAGCAGACATACCTTCCATCTCTAGATGCATGACCAGTTCCATATCTAGGAGTTTATATTGTTCTCACTCTTGGGCTATCGAAATGTTAGACCTTCATCCCCGACCCAAACCTTTCCCCCCCCTCTGCCAGGGTTTGTCCCCAAACCCCCATCAATCCAGATTTCCCCGATGTTGACCTTCCTTATGCCCCCAGAAATCTCGGCACAACCTCTTAAAACGCTTATTTCTCAATTGTGAGGGTAAGCAACTTTCTCACTCATTTTGTCGTGCATCTGGTATTCAGATTGTGAGGGTGAACTGGGTTAAAAGGTGGGTGCAACACGGTGTGGGATTTACGGCGGGGTACCTAATTCTAGAATCGATCTTGTGTTTTGATGGTCTCAAATGGAATACAAAGTCTATGTGCATTCCCTTACATCCAGGATATCCTTTTAATCAAAATGACAAGACCGAATTTTGTGAAAAAAAAACAAAAGAATTGGGATGAAAGGATTCCACTAGTATTATGGGCTTACATAACTAAAAACCTCCAACAGATGCAGTTATCTACATCATAAGGGGCACATATATCATACCAAATCCATATCTTCTCAAGATGGCCATACCTATTCTTTCCTTGCCTCTATTCATGTCTTTATCGTTGTTGTTTTTGCTCCTGCTGGGGTTGGTTTTGCACCTGCTGGGGTTGTCGAATATACTATTGAATCGACTGAGTAACCACCAAAATCAACAGAATGAACTGGAAGGGATGTTGTTATTGTCTCTGCTTCTGGATCTCGATATGGAACAAGCTAATGAATTCTCATCCTTTATCCTTTTGACAGCATCATCTATCTCCCCTTTCGATCTATAACATTTCTCTGAAGAACCTGCAACCAAAGTAGAACTTTCACCTCCAGCTGGAGAATCAAATTTGGCCTTTTTTTATATCCCTACACTGGAAACTGGATCATCTGGGCTGGAGACAGCGTTTAATCTCCTCTTTTTCCCTACTTTTCAATACAATAATTTTTCTCCTCTTTTCACTAGAAAAATTTTTGGGATGGGGTAGTTCTAGAACAACTAGCTAGAATGAACTTACAAAGGAGAGCATTAACATTCATAATAGGAGGATTAGTGACTGATAACAAGATCCCAATTGTGACGGTTAACTATACAGTAAGGAAAGAACTAGAATCAGCAAGAACCAGTTGAGTTGCTCTAATGTGGTTGAAGATCCGAATTGAGCCTTCATTATTCCCTTCTAATGTTGCACCAATTTCATCCCTGATAGAACCTATGTCATCAAATTCCCCGGTGTAAAGTAGGTTGTAGATGATCGAGAACTCTCAAATGGGTATCCAAATATGATTTCATATTTGGAAACGGAGATTTTTTTGTTTCAACCCATAACACCACTTCGTTCAAACTTGGGCCTATAATGTGACCCGAAGTTGAGAAAAAGCGGCCCAAGAACTACATGTCTTCGCTCGCAATCAAGACCACGTGTACAACTCTCAAATGGGTATCCAAATATGATTTCATATTTGGAAACGGAGAATTTTGTGTTTCAACCCATAACCCTACCTCGTTCAAACTTGGGCCTAGAATGTGACCTGAAGTTGAGAAAAAGCAGCCCGAGAACTAGACGTCTTCGCTCGCAATCAAAACCACGTTTTCAACTCTCCAATGGGTATCCAAATATGATTCCATATTTCACAACGATGAATTTTGCGTTTCAACCCATAACCCCACTTCGTTCAAAGTTGGGCCTAGAATTTGACCCGAAGTTGAGAAAAAGCGGCCCAAGAACTACACGTCTTCGCTCGCAATCAGGACCACTTGTGCAACTCTCGAATGGGTATCCAAATATGATTTCATATTTGGCAATGAAGAATTTTGAGTTTCAACCCATAACCTCGCTTCGTTCAAACTTGGGGCTAGAATGTGACCTGAAGTTGAGAAAAAGCGGCCCAAGAACTACACGTCTTCACTCGCAATCAGGAACACGTGTGAAACTCTAGAATGGGTATCCAAATATGATTTCATATTTGGAAACATAGAATATTGCGTTTCAACCCATCAACGCACTTCGTTCAAACTTGGGCCTTGAATGTGACCCGAAGTTGAGAAAAAACGTCCCAAGAACTACACATCTTCGCTCGCAATAAAAATCACGTGTACAACTCTCAAATGGGTATCCAAATATGATTTCATATTTGGAAAGAGATAATTTCTTGTTTCAACCCATAACCCGAGTTCGTTCAAACTTGAGCCTAGAATGTGACCCAAAGTTGAGAAAAAGAGGCCCAAGAACTACACGTTTTCTCTCGCAGTCAAGCCCACGTGTACAACTTTCAAATGGGTATCCAAATATGATTTTGTATTTGGAAATGAAGAATTTTGCGTTTCAACCCACAATCCCACTTCGTTGAAACTTGGTTCTAAAATGTGACCCGAAGCTGAGAAAAATTTGCCCAAGAACTACACGTCTTCGCTCACAATCAAGGGCATATGTACAACTCTCAAATGGGTATCCAAATATGATTTCATATTTGGAAACAGAGAATTTTGCATTTCAAACCATAATCCCACTTCATTCAAACTTGGGCCTAGAAAGTGACCCAATGTTGAGAAAAAAACGGCCCAAGAACTACACATGTTCTCTCGCAATAAAGACCACGTGTACAACTCTCAAATGGGTATCCAAATATGATTTCATATTTGGAAACAAAGAATTTTGTGTTTCAAGCCATAACCCCACTTCGTTCAAAGTTGGGCCTAGAATGTGAGCCGAAGTTGAGAAAAAACGGCCCAAGAACTACACATCTTTGCTCGCAATCAAGAGCACATGTACAACTCTCAAAAGGGTATCCAAATATTATTTGATATTTGGAAAAGGAGAATTTTGTGTTTCAACCCATAACCCCACTTCGTTCAAACTTGGGGCTAGAATGTGACCCAAAGTTGAGAAAAAACGGCTCAAGAACTACACGTCTTCGCTCGCAATCAAGACCACGTATACAACTCTCAAATGGGTATCCAAATATGATTTCATATTTGGAAATGGAGAATTTTGCGTTTCAACCCAAAACCCCACTTCGTTCAAACCTGGGCCTAGAATGTGACCCAAAGTTTAAAAAAAGCGGCCCAAGAACTACACATCTTCGCTCGCAATCAAGACCACATGTACAACTCTCAAATGCGTATCCAGATATGATTTCATATTTGGAAACGGAAAATTTTTTGTTTCAACCCATAACCCCATTTCATTCAAACTTTGGCTTAGAATGTGACCCGAAGTTGAGAAAAAGCGGCCCAAGAACTACACGTCTTCGCTCACAATCAAGACCACGTGCACAACTCTCAAATGGATATCCAAATATGATTTCATATTTGGAAACGAAGAATTTTGCGTTTCAACCCATAACCCCACTTCGTTCAAATTTGGGCCTAGAATGTGACCCGAAGTTGAGAAAAAATGTCCCAAGAACTACACGTCTTCGCTCGCAATCAAGACCACATGTAGAACTCTCAAATGGGTATCCAAATATGATTTCATATTTAGAAACGGAGAATTTTGAATTTCAACCCAGAACTGCACTTCGTTCAAACTTGGGCCTAGAATGTGACCCGAAGTTGAGAAAAAACGGCCCAAGAACTACATGTTTTCGCTCGCAATCAAGACCGCGTGTACAACTCTCAAATGGGTATCCAAATATGATTTCATATTGGGAAACGAAGAATTTTGCGTTTCAACCCATAACACCACTTCGTTCAAACTTGGGCCTATAATGTGACCCGAAGTTGAGAAAAAACGGCCAAAAAAATACACGTCTTCACTCGCAATCAAGACCACATGTACAACTCTCAAATGGGTATCCAAATATGATTTCATATTTGGAAACAGAGAATTTTGCGTTTCAACCCATAACCCTACCTAGTTCAAACTTGGGCCTAGAATGTGACCCGAAGTTGAGAAAAAGAAGCCCAAGAACTAGACATCTTCGCTTGCAATCAGGACCATGTGTGAAACTCTCCAATGGGTATCCAAATATGATTTCATATTTCACAATGACGAATTTTGTGTTTCAACCCATAACCCCACTTCGTTCAAACTTGGGCCTAGAATTTGACCCGAAGTTGAGAAAAAGCGGCCCAAGAACTACATGTCTTCGCTCGCAATCAGGACCACGTGTGCAATTCTCGAATGGGTATCCAAATATGATTTCATATTTGGAAACGAAGAATATTGCGTTTCAACCCATAACCCCGCTTCGTTCAAACTTGGGCCTAGAATGTGACCTGAAGTTGAGAAAAAGCGGCCCAAGAACTACATGTCTTTGCTCGCAATCAGGACCACGTGTGAAACTCTAGAATGTGTATCCAAATATGATTTCATATTTGGAAACAGAGAATATTGTGTTTCAACCCATAACCGCACTTCGTTCAAACTTGGGCCTTGAATGTGACCCAAAGTTGAAAAAAAACGTCCCAAGAACTACACGTCTTCACTCGCAATCAAAATCATGTGTATAAATCTCAAATGGGTATCCAAATATGATTTCATATTTGGAAATGGAGAATTTTTTGTTTCAGCCCATAAGCCCAGTTCATTCAAACTTGAGCCTAGAATGTGACCTGAAGTTGAGAAAAAGAGGCCCAAGAACTACACGTTTTCGCTTGCCACCAAGCCCACGTGTACAACTTTCAAATGGGTATCCAAATATGATTTCGTATTTGGAAACGAAGAATTTTGCGTTTCAACCCATAATCCCACTTCGTTGAAACTTGGTTCTAAAATGTGACCCGAAGCTGAGAAAAAGCGGCCTAAGAACTACACGTCTTCGCTTGCAATCAAGGCCATCTATACAACTCTCAAATGGGTATCCAAATATGATTTCATATTTGGAAATAGAGAATTTTGCGTTTCAACCCATAATCGCAGTTCGTTCAAACTTGGGCCTAGAAAGTGACCCGATGTTCAGAAAAAAATGGCCCAAGAACTACACGTCTTTGCTCACAATAAAGACCACGTGTACAATTCTCAAATGGGTATCCAAATATGATTTCATATTTGGAAACGGAGAATTTTGCGTTTCAACCCATAACCCCACTTCGTTCAAAGTTGGGCCTAGAATGTGAGCAACCATGGTTATTCCTCTTATAACCAACCCACTTCCCGTCTCATTAACAAAAAATCCCTCAATAATTTCATATGTTCTCATTGGCCTCATGCTCACGGGATTACAATGCAAGTTGCATGAACGGCATCCATGGCACCATACGGGTTGCACCATCATCGAGAGAGGAAATTCGAATGGTAAGGAATCATGAAAAGAATGAACAAGAGAGAATCCTTGTATGGTGGCCTTCACCCATCCGAATATGAAAAAGTAGGATCATCGGAAAAAAGAAGTGAAAACTAAAGCGCTAACGCCCACCATCCATCGATTTATCTAGGATTCGATCACTGGGGGAGGGATCTCAATGGGTTCTGCCGAGGAATTCCCACCTAATCCAAATCAGGTAAGCCAGCCAAATGTAATGTGCCCAGCCAGAGCTTTAGTGATCCATCCAAATGTATGTGCCCATCATTTTGGGATGCTTGACCTTGTTGATTTTCTTGGGAGTTATTTCTAAAAAATGGTGGCTTAAAACCTTTCTACCTTTGATCCTTTTTCCCTTTCATCTTGTCATTCCAAGCTTTTTGGAACACTGCCCTTCCCTTGCTTTG
>SNQJ01S0000429.1:68405-109515 GCA_010110895.2 Picea sitchensis
ACATTTATTGATGATTTCTCATGATACACTTGGGTGTATTTTCTTAGGCATAATTATGAGGTTTTTGAGCATCTCAAAGACTTCAAACGATCCAGATTATTTTTTGGCACGAAATGAGAGAGGAGATATAATAAAGAAATGCACAGAGATATCATTGATATCCAATAATATAAAAAAAATGTATCAAAGATTCCACCATAAACACAGAGATACAATAAGACATGATTTCTATTACTGAAAGAAATGTACAGAGGCTGTAAAAATACAGAGTGAAAGACTCGCTAGAATGGTGGCAACTTATCTCTGAGAAGAGATGTGACGGCTACTTGCATTCTCAAGAAGATGGTTACAATGAGGCTCTGAAGGCATTTTTACAATAAACAGGAATTTCAAAAACCCTAGACATCCAAAAACCTAACCCTAGGAGATGAAGCGCCAAAAGTCATGTGGGCCTCGTTTGGGTAAGTCAGTACATCAACTTCCCGGGATCGTAACTTTTGCATACGATCTCTGTTTTAGGCGTACGATAGCCCGTTGGAAATGTATCGTTGAGGATATTCATTTTGGGGGCTCAATCATGGCTTCAACTATCACTGAGAAGATCGATCCCAAAAAACCTTCATTTAGGCCCTCAAAATGGCCCTGGAAGTTAAAACTGCTAAAAATAGTAAATTGCCAAAATTGCTAGAAAACTGTTTTGAGCGAGTTGGAAAAGGTGGGTGGCCATCGATATCCACCTGGATCATCAAAGCACATGTAGAGACTTAGTATGGGATAATTATCAAAATCCTCTGCATAAAAAATGGGGGGGAATAGGTGAATCGAGATATCTAACATATTTTTTTAGAGGTAGGCATACAACTGAAACACATAATACCTTACACTCCGTACTAGAACGAAGTAGCCAAGAGGAAGAACAGATCTCTCAAGGAGATGGCCACTTGCATGTTGCATGCAATATCTCTACCACCCAATCTTTGGGCTAAGGAGCTTAATTGTGCCAACCAAATTTAGAATAGATATCCTCACAGATATGTCAAGGAATGGACTCCCTTTGAGGCATGGAGCAACATCAAATGGAAAGTCACCCACTTCCGAATATTTGGATCATGTGCATGGGATTGCGTACCCTTTGAAAAGAGGAAACCATTAGATACACATAATACCACATGCATTTTTTTGGGATATCCAGATGGTGTGAAGGGTTATAGGTTGCTTGATCCCTCTACTAACATGCTCATCATTGAGCGTAGTGTTCAATTTGAGAAAAATCCCTTACATGCACCGTCAGATTCACATGCAGACACCTCTGTACCACTGCATGGACTAGACATCGGTGATGATGAGTCCACTCACTCAGATCATGTTTCATATATGAGCTCCAAATTTGATTCAAAAGATGATAAGCATGTCGATGATGAGCATGCAGATGCTCATCCACCATAGATGCCCAAGTGGGCAAAAATCACCCTACGCACAACAAGAGACCTTGTGGGGGATTCCACAAATCAGAGGAGGATGAGGTCTCAGTTTGAGGATCCTCCTCATGCACTCACAACTACCAAACGAGTGATGCCCATGCATTGCTATATGGTTCTAGCTTCAAACCCGTAGACCTATACATAGGCTGCATGGAATCCCTTCTAGGAAGCTACCATACAAGAGGAGTATAACTTTATCCTCGAGAACCAGACTTGGGATCTAGTTTTGCTTCCTTCAAATAGGAAGCTTGTCATATGCAGATGGGTCTACAAGACCAACAAGGCAACAAATGAACATGTAAGCAGGTATAAGGCAAGACTGGTTGCCAAAGTTTTTCAATAGATCCATGGGATAGACTATGATGAGACCTTTGCTTCCATATCAAAGACGGACTCCATTCGATTAGCCCTTGCTAATGTGACAGTCAGGGGGTGGGAAGTTCACCAGATGGATGTGAAGAATTCTTTTCTTCATGGGGATATCTTAGAGGATATTTACATGCAACAGATGCAAGGGTTTGTTCATAACTCATCCTTAGTGTGCCGACTAAAAAAGTCCCGCTATGGCCTCAAGCAGGAACCTAGAGCATGGTACGTAGAGATGGATGCCTACTTTCTTTCTCAACATTTTGTCAGATGCAAATAAGATTTGAACTTCTACATCTTGAGAACCTTAGACTCCTTGTTGAATCTTATTTCTTTATGTTGATGACCTCCTGATCACATGAAGTTCTCCCTCAAAAATTACCGCAGTCAAGGATATTGTGCACGACATGTTCTCTATGACAAACATGGGTCCGTTGTACTATTTCCTTGGTCTCAAGATCAGTCAGGATGCTTCAGGCATCAAGCTATCTTAGACTAAGTATACTAGGGATCTCTTGGTTAGATTCCACACGACCGACTATAAGTCTATAGCCACACCCTTTCTATCTGGGGTACATCTTGAGTATGGAGGATGACGGGGATACACTAGTGGTGGACAACACCTTGTATTGACAGCTTGTGGGGAGCCTTCTATATCTCACCCACACCTGACTGGATCTCTCATATGCAGTGGGGATAGTTTCCAGGTACATGCAAGAGTCACATGAGCTACACTGGAAGGCTACCAAGTGCATCCTTAGATACGTTCAAGGAACCATAGGTTATAGGATCCACTATACAACATGTTGTGCATTGGATCTTACGGGATTCATCAATTTTGATTGGGATCCCGATAACACATATCACAAGTCCACGTCTGTGTACATTCTTAGTTTGGGTTTTGATCCCATCTATTGGTCGAGTAACAAGTAGTCACCTATTGCTCTATCGTCAACATAGGCTGAGTACAAAGGAGTAGTCAACATCACTATTCATGGACTTTGGCTTCAAAACATCCTCACCAAGCTTGGTATCTAGTTTCATTGTCTAACTGTCATTTGGTGTGACAATCAAAGTGCTCTCAAGTTTTGCAGAGACCTAGTGCAACGACAACGAACCAAACACATCAAGATCCATATGCATTACATCAGAGAGTTGGTACCTAACATGATCATCGATTTGCAGTACTGTCCATCTGCCGAACAGACTGCAAAAATATTCACTAAGATATTTATTGAGCATAATTTCCACCTTCTGCACGATCGTCTTGGAGTGAAGGAAATATTTTCTTAACAACTGCTTTTGTTCCTTCTTCATTTTTGATGCATTGTACTTTGAGGTGGGGGGGGGGGGTTTCCCATGAGGTTTTCACTCTTTTCTTTATTTTTTCAATGTTTCATTCTTAGATTCATTGTTCAATGGATACCTAACATGGCCTTGGTTTTCAAGACACATTCATCATTTACACCCTAGTAGTGTTCAGGGGGGGTGTTGGAGATATTACACACTCACATAAGTAATTATTTTCCTAAGCTTGATAGTCCAATGTTGAGAATGCTTCCTTAGATGAGAATATTCTCTCTAGAGAATATTCCCCTACAAATTAGGGCACTACTCTTCAATTCAAAGTCAGTTACACTGAGTTAGACTAGTGGAAGTCACTCATGCATGTAAACCTCAAGTTTATCACCTACAATTGCAGGTGTTTCTCTCACTTCCACTCGTGTGACTCAATTAACTGATGATTGCATGGATTAGTTAACTAGGACTAGGTGGCAAATTACTTCGGT
This sequence comes from Picea sitchensis, assembly GCA_010110895.2. Lineage (NCBI taxonomy): Eukaryota > Viridiplantae > Streptophyta > Pinopsida > Pinales > Pinaceae > Picea > Picea sitchensis. Next base: position 72,043 of record SNQJ01S0000429.1, read on the forward strand.
TTCTATCAGTGAGTGTCTAGATCTCTCGAGATCACTACTATGATGACTTCACTTAGCCATGTAGAGTATATCATGTGTATTTTACCATTTTACTCAACAATTAGTTAATACAATTCATTCTTTCATTCTACTCTGTTCTCTTCTCTCTCACAAGCTTTGTGTGTTCATTTTCTTCTAGCTAGGTTCGCTATGAAAACTTCACAAAAGCATCCATCCAAGTCACTCTAAAAGTGTGCACAAGATCTCCATAACGGAAAGGAAGAGACAAAGGACACGTAAAGGTGATGAATCACAAGTGTGAGTTATGATTTGGATAGGAGGTAGTGCTAGCCTCTTTGTATGAGGAAACCCTAGTGCCAAAGCCCCTCAAATCCCCTAAAAATACAAAAAGTCAATGATACAAGTGAGATAGGTCTATGTCGACCCCTCAAGTAGCCTCAAACAATAGAATAACATGCCAATACACCAAAATAATCTCTCCAAGGTCACATTTGTGGGTGACATCATGTTCCAAGCAGGTGTAGGAGTCATCCAAAAGCCACATATCGTCGTCAAGTGGTGGAAGCAAGGTGAAGTATCATGTCTCCTCATCAAAGGTCATGTTAAGTGCCCCAAGTCATCAACCAAGGATGCCCTAATGATGGGGTTGACCCCACCATTATCATAACCATCACATGTATGATGTTATCCTTAGAAAAGCCAACTTCCAAGGTGTAAGGGTCATCGTCCAAGGTGGAAAAAATGATCATCACCTCTCCAAGGGGTGCCCAATCATCATCAGATGAAACGTCCTCAAACCAAGTTCTATCATATTGTGGGTACACTGTCCAAAAGTGTGAGCTTCCTGCCCATCCATCAACCAATATGACCATATCTATCAAATGAGAGTTCATCTTTCCATCATTCAAGGTCTAGGAGATGTGAGAGGATAAGTATGATTGTGTCAAGTCATCATGTGACCCAACACTCTACATCACATGTGCCACATACTGTATAAATTGCACAATGTTTTGGGTGAAATCATGAGACTCCCTCCAAAGCATTGGACATTGGGTTCAACGCTTCCCATGAGTTTTACGACATGGGTTAACCCCCTCTTGTGGATTCTAACTCTGATGATTGTGGCAGAGATTAACACCTGTGGGTTTTGGTCCAATGACAATCGTAGTCCAACAAATGGTATCAGAGCGAAATGTCTCAAGTTTGAAACTCGCTCGACACACGTTGGGTGGGAGATTGTTGGACATTGGGTTCAACACTTCCCGTGAGTTTCACGAAATGGGTTAACCCCCTCTTGTGGATCCTAACTCCGGTGATTGTGGCAGATATTAAAGCTTGTGGGTTTTGGTCTAATGAAAATCATATTCCAACACAAAGGACCATGTAAGGTGCACCAAAATCAATCAAATCCATGGAATCAGGTAAGTCCAACAATTGCAAGGTTTAAGATTCCTTAGAAGCATACAAATTAGGTAATCATTTAATACATAAGCCACATAAGCAATTCACATTAGGTATCCCCTTCAAAATTCACATTAGCTCAAGAATTTATGCAATATGGAAAGTTTAGGTATGGGAGGACCATCAAGATATCCTATTAGGTGTACGAGTACCCAAGTAGAGGGATATTTCGCAAGAAACCCATCTAAGTGTAAGTATGGTGGATGAAAATGTGCTAGATTGACTTCATAGTGATGGTGTCAATAACATGCAAGGCACCCTATTTGGTCTATCTTCATGAGTGCCTTTGTAGAGGGAGCACTTTCTTCTTGAGATACCCTTTCCTTGGTACTTTTTGCATTCCAAAACCCTTATCTTTCCTTTTGATATTATTTTATTGCATTGCAAGTCCCCTTTTCATGTTTCAATCACTTATTCTTTCTTTCATCATTTTTACTAGGATAAAGTCCTTCTTATGATTATGCATTCAGTGCATTAGGACTAGGGGTGATTACCATTAGAGGGGGTGGAGCTGAAGCTTACCTTAGGATCTTGATTTGGTCATTCAATGTCTCATCATTCCTTCTTTCTTTCATATCATTCTTTCTTTTTATCATTTTTTATAGCAACTGCATAACCTCAACCATGGAAGAATGAACCATGAGCCTTTTTGGCATACATGTAACATCCATACTGAAGTTTATTACAATGCGGAAGGACCCAGGATGGAATATGTTAAGTATGAGAGGGAACGATACGTTACCCTTATCAAATCCCCCCAATAGTACCCATGTTCCCCAAGATTGACAACACGGGACTAGGATGCTAATGATGAACGAGGAAAAAGGAATAAATTTATGAGCTTATGATCCATTATCCAACTTCAACCCATGATCCTCATTCACATGCTAAATGGATTTAATATGATGATTTATATGAAACAAGGACTAATGTACCTCATAATGTGCCGAGGCACCCTCTTCTAATGAACAATGTTGATTTGGTGTGATGAGTTGTGCTAATGAGGAGTGAGGCATCTAAAGGGTTTCTTCCTGTGAGGATATTGATCATCATCATTGTCAAGATCACTGTATTCATTATGGGCCATGAGACATGATCTCCTCTAGTTACCCCTAAGTGAGAGGGGGTAACATCTGGCTCGAATATAGAGACATGTGCTCATTGTAAAGCGCATGAGAACCTCAACATCTCTGGTACTCCGAGACCTACAACCTACACCACTCTAAAATCCTGATTCTAACTTGTACACATCAATACTACAAGGCAGGGGGATGTTATCCACCCTGGTTTATGAAACATAAAACCATTGTATAAAACAATTTTTTTTGTCATTTTCATCAATATATCATTTTTTTTATAACATGTCTAAACTAACATGGATGCATAATAAAGCAATAAATGATTTCAAGATAAAATAAATGCAACAAAGAAATCATGACCTTCTCTAACCTACCCTACACTTAGAGATAATTGAAAATCTAGGTATAATCATAGAACCAGTGAATCCATCCTAGCATCTCATCGAAGTTAAATATTTTTTCCTTGTGGTTAGTTATGAACCAAAGAAAAATTACATCAAGCACAAAATAATCATGATCCTGGAAAATCATTATAACATAGCCAAATATAGAATCAAACTCATGAAGGTGAAAGGGAGGGAAAAAATCATGCCAAGATGTGTTCCCAAAGTCTTTTTTTATCCATCTCTAGATAGGGCTATGATAAGATGAAGGCTAACTCAAAGGAATCAAAGAATATATATCTTGTATTTCATCACCTCCCATGGTTTGATATGGAATCATAATAAATTTGAAGAATACCTGATGATTATTCAAGAAGAAAATGGATGAAAAATGGGACATGGATGTAGATCTCAAGATTTTTTTTTTGCTCCCAACTTAGTGTTTGTTGATCTTCTATATGTGGTTTAAAATCCTTGCAACAAATCATAGGTTGGAAGAAACTTTTCCCCTTATATAAGTTGTCAAAAATATAATCTCGGGTTGTATTCTCAGTGACATAGAAAGATGAGGAAAAAGAAGGATGAAGATATTCGCTATTAATTTCTTGTTGTGATGGTAGAATCATGCCCTCATAAGAATGTTCATTGAAAACTGTGCATAAAGGTGGTTGGAAATTTTCTTCATATAATAAGTCCAAGTGCTCAAAAGAATAAACATCACACCTTCTAGGAAATGGCTGAAATTCATCATGAGAATACTGTAATGTATCACTCCAAGATGGTTGAAACAAATATGTGAACATATCATCCTCATACCGCCCAAAATTTGAATCAATAATGCACATAGGTGTATATTCTAACGACAAAAAATTTGGATTCTTGATTCTAGAACCATCATTGACATCATAAATGGGATCTCCATCAAAATGAAAGCAACTCTGATCCCATCTTTGTCTTCCAATGTGTATAGAATCATTAATATAGTCATCATGTGTTGGATTCTTCCCTTAATGGAGTCACTAGATAGGTTGGGTAGGAATGCTTTGGAAAACAAGATTACCAAGAAAGTGTCATAGGAAGAATGAATCGATTCTCCCCAACAACAACGCTAAAATGTTATCACATAATTTGGCACTTGTGCAAAGCCTTCACAAGATGCTAAACTTGTGTAACAATTGGAAGTAAATGCCACTATAACCTAGGAAAATACTTCCCTCATTTTAGTGAAGGATGGGTCCAACACAAGGGAGGATTCCATGATGATCTCAAGGGATCCTATAACAATATTAGCCAAGCCTATGCCTCCCTATATTGGTCACCTCAAAAGGGTAGGCTAGGTCTAGGGAAATTTGAAAGGTTAAGAGGCGTTTGGACGAGGGGATTGGTTGATGTGTGTAAGACAAGTTTACTAATGCATATAATGACAATTACCAAGTCTAACAAATGAATAATCACCTCTAGGACACTAGCTATCAAGTGAGAAGGTTTTTGTAGTAAATTGCAGAAGTAAACAATGATTTTACTAGACAATAATGTTTTACAACAACAACAACAATCTACCTTTAGAAAAAGTAAATAATATATTAAAATATAGACCTTAACAAGTGGAATAAGATCCAAGAGTTCACCAATGATTTTATACTTTTTAAACCACAATATTAAGTAAGTTATCAATAATCCAATTAAGCCCTAATGGCCGTAGTGAAAATTTATAACAACAATAAAAATTTCACTTAGTTTTCCAAGAATTGAGTTAGAGTTAGTGTGAGAATGAGGTTAGATAACTAGTTATCAAGTTGCTTTGAGAGAGAGAGAGAGAGAGAGAGAGAGAGAGAGAGAGAGAGAGAGAGAGATTTAGCTAAGATAGGGTTTAAATAATCACTTGCAAACATGAAGACTAGTGCCCTTTTCTTCTTGGGCAAATGGAGTGAATGCAATCACCATAAAGGAGACTAGGTGAAAAATAAGATATCAAGGTTTGGAGGCCTAGGATTATCCCCTCTTAATCCTAGGTCAAATCTCAAAGGAAGAGCACCTAAAATTTATCCTTATAAACCCTAGGTGCCATCCCACGCCTTTTCTAGCATCTAGCAAGGAAAATGGATAGAATTAGGCCAAAACCTAAAGTTTATCCTCTCATAAACCCTATGTTTTGACCTCAAGATAAGGTTTGGGGTATTTCCTCTCACAATCCCCAATCTTATCCTTGTATGATTCAACAAATCAAAGTATATGCAACAAGGGAAGGGGATAACCACTCTTAATCCTTCCTTATGGATTCACAATTATTCAAGGAAATCAATGATAACATGCAACTATTACCTCTCTAATATAAAATTCACCAAGATATACCAATAAATTACACTTTAAACATGAAAAAGTACTTACTAGACAAGTCAATCTCATAAGGAAACCTTAGTTTGCATGAAGAATCCACGAAAACAAGACAAAACATCCATCCAAGTCACTCCAAAAGTGCACACAATAGCTCCATAGCGAAAAAGAAGATATACAAGACAAGTAGAAGCGATGAACCACAAGTGTGAGTTATGATTTGGCTAGGAGGTAGTGCTAGCCTCTTTATATGGTGCATCCTTAGTGCTAAAGCCCCTCAAAAAACAAAAATTCAATGATACAAGTGAGATAGGTTTAGGCCTACCCCTGAAGTATCCTCAAACAATAGAATAACATGTTAATACACCAAAATAAGCCCTCCAAGGTCATATGTGTGGGTGATGTAATTTTCCAAGAAGGTGTAGGAGGCCTGCAAAGTCCATGTATCATCATCAAGTGGTGCAATCAAGTTGAAGTACCATGCCTCCTCATCAAAGATCATGTCAAATGCCCCAAGTCATCAACCAAGGATTCCCTAATGATAGGGTTGGCCCCACCATGATCATAACCATCACATATGTGACATCATCCTTAGAATAACCAACATCTAAGGTGTAAAGGTCATCGTCCAAGGTGGAAAGAGGACTCATCACCTCTCCAAGGAGTGCCCAATCTTCATCAAGTGCAACGTTCCAAAACCAAGTGCTATCATGCCATGGGTACACTATCCAAAAGCATGGGATTCCTTCCCATATATCAACCAATATGACCATATTTGTCAAATGAGAGCTCATCTGTCAATCACCCAAGGTCTAGGAGATGTGAGAGGTTCCCAAACCAAGTGCTATCATGCCATGTGTACACAATCCAAAAGCATGGGATTCCTTCTCATATATCAACCAATTTGACCATATTTGTCAAATGAGAGCTCATCTGTCAACCACCCAAGGTCCAGGAGATGTGAGAGGATAATTTTGAATGTGTCAAGTCATCCTGTGACCCAACGCTTTATATCACACGTGCCACATCCTGTATAAAATGCACAACATCCTAGGTGAAAGCATGGGATGCCCTACAAAGGACCATGCGAGGTGTACCAAAATAAATCACATCCATAGAATCAAGTAAGTCCAATGATCACTAGGTTCAAGAGTTCTTAGAAGCAGACAAAGTAGGCCATCATTTATTAAATAAGCCACATAATAAATTCACATTAGGTGTTCCCTTCAAACTTCACATTAGCTCAAGAATTTATACAATTTTGCAATTTTAGGTATGGGAGGACCATCAAGATACCGTATTAGGTGTGCCAATACCTAGGTAGAAGGATATTTCTTGAGAAACCCATCTAAGTGTAAGTATGGTGGATGAAAATGTGTTGGGCTGACTTCATGGTGATGTTGTCATTAACATGCAAGGCATCATATTTGGTCCATATTCACGAGTGCCTTTGTAGAGGGATTACTTGCTGCTTGAGATACCATTTCCTTGGTACTTTTTTCATTCCAAACCCCCTATAATTCCTTTTGATATTATTTATTGCATTGCAAGTCCCCTTTTTAGGTTTGAATCACTTATTCTTTCTTTCACAATTTTTTCTGGGATAAAGTCCTTCTTATGATTATACATTCAGTGCAGTAGAACTAGGGGTGATTACCATTAAAGGGGGTAGAGCTCAAGCTGACCTCAGGCTTTTGAGTTGGTCATTCATTGTCTCATTATTCCTTCTTTCTTTCAAATCATTCTTTCTTTTTATAATTTTTTATAGCAACTGCATCAACCTTGACATTCTATCCCTTCTTCTCATGGAAGAATGAACCATGGGCCTTTTTGGCATACATATAATAGCCATACCAGAGTTTATTATAATGCAGAATGCTCCAGGATATAAGATGTTAAGTATGGGGGAAAAAATACATTATACTTATCACATCCCCCTAATAGTACCCATGTTCTCCAAGAATGACAATCGTGGGACTAAGACACTAATGATGGACACCAAGGTGAAACAAGGAAAAAAGATTAACTTCCTAAGCTTATTATGCATTATCCAACTTCAACCCATGATCCTCACTCACATGTGACACTTTATATGAAACAAGGACTAATGTACCTCATAATGTTCCGGGGCACCCTCTTCCAATGAATAATGTTGATCAAGTGTGATGAGATGTGCTGATGAGGAGTGAGGCATTTGAAGGGATGATGGGATGCTACCTGTGAGGATACTGATAATCATCATCATTGGGATCACTATATTCATTGTGAGCCATGAGACATGATATCCTCTAGTAACCCCTAGGTGAGAGGGGGTAACAGGCCCTAGAACAATTAAAAATTTAATTAAAGGTGGCCTTCCTAAAATCCCTTGGGATTTTTTTGTTAAAGGAATAACTCTTTAACCGATTGATATATTGGGAAATTGTGAGTTGCAATAGGTAGTAGACTTAGAAGTATTTCCAATGATTCGTTAGACACATCATTCTGACATCAAAAACCCACATTTCATAATCCCTTAAGTTCAACAAGCCTCACTAATGGGAACTCATCAAAGCATGTTTACCCACCCATGGGTGTCAAAATCCTATTCTATTATTTGTGCTAGATTCGTAGACCCAAAAAACCTACAGATCCTTCCAACAATGATATTGACATTTTAAGACACCCATTTTTATGTGTAAAGAAATTTTTAATTATAAGCTCGAGCCTCACATGGAAAAATGCTCTAACCAAATCGAGTTCCATCTGTTAATGATTGATCCTTTCTATAATGTATTTTAATATGATAAAAATTGCTAGTGTTATCTCTTATACGTCTTAGTGCCAACACTCCGGGAATTCCAATTTCACCATTTTAGCTTGAAATTTGTTTGCAATATTCTTGATGACTGCGAACACTTATAACGCGACTACATGAGGATAAATAACCATATTATGTGCATTACATCCACCATTTATTTGTCCCATCACTCAACATGACATTCCCACCAGACACAATGTTGTGGTTTTGGTGGTGAAACTGTAAATTAGGAAATGCAACTAAGTGAGTTATCTAGGCATGTGGTTGCATTGTTAGACATAACTAGATTTCAATGTGATATACTTTAAATCCTTGACCATCACCTCTTCATACCATATCCATGTTTGAATTTATCTAGTCCCATTATTGATCAGTGATTGCATGGCCAGATCCACACGTGACCTCTTGTTGCCCAACATAAAATAATTATTGGATTTTGGTCTTCAATGCTACTAGAAACCTCAAGGCATGACACTTTCCCATAATATCCCAAAAGCCCATTAATCCTTATTTATGAAATAAGTAATCCATTGCTCATGAGCATGTATGAACCATGAGGTTAAAATGCATAAAAACAATTACATTAATGTTGAGATGATATATGCATAAAATCAAATTCGTCAAAATGATCATTAGTGAGTAAGCAAGGTCAAGCCCGTGTAAAGAGACAAACACAAAGTGGATTTCAAAATCATAAATTTGAATTCAATCATAAATTGATAACGGGCTAGTCATCATGTTCATTTACTATTAGGACATTGAAAACACCATGAAAGTGTTTTGTGTCTTTGAAAGATGAAGGTCAATGCTAAAAGTTAAAAATAAAGGTGGGGTTCCCATGTCGACCAACTTGGGGTAGGTTGAGGCCTCAATAAATGGAGACATACAGGGTGAAGAAATTTATCTATGTAACTAACCTATGAGCTAAACCTTAAAAGTAGGAAAACCTTCTTCACTCTTCAAGTAGGAAAACCTTCTTCACTCTTCATGGAAATCCAAGTTTGCTTGAAGCAGGTCCTTGCATAACTGTTTCTTGAGAGGGAGTCAATCATTCCTCCAATGGGTTGATTTGGTCAACTCATTTTTTAAAACATGTATTTAGATTTTGTAACATCTCCACTATAATCCCTAGTTTAATTAATTCTTATGTAGATATAATATGTGGCTACAACCAAATGATGTAATATGCGAAATGTATTTTCTTGTTTTATTAATAAAAATGTGATGCCAACTGCTAAGGGGAAATGCACAAGAGATGGGGGATGAATTAATCCACAAGAGAGGGGAGTGTCTAGGATAATGGCCAAGAGGGGTCCAAGGGGGAAATACCTATGTATATTAATTCAACCCATTTTCTTAAATTTGCTAATTGTATATGAACCTTCCCATTTCTAATTGAGTGTTCCCAAAGCCAATAATTGAATACATGTAAGAGGGTGGGTGTGAGTGGTCACATCCCAAAGTTATTGGGCACATGGGGGTTGAGTACAATTAACTTGGGGAAGAGTGCGAGTCAAGGAAGGCAAGCCAAATAGAGGAAATTCGTAGGGGTTGGGACAACAATCTTTTAGGGGAGTCAAGTTTGTGCATGGAAAACAAGGGGCGAGCAAGAAACAGAGATGGAAGATGATGCAACCATGGAGGGAAAATTCTAGAGCATGCTGAAGCATAATTGGAGGGAATTGGAGTTGGAAAACTGAAGAACTAGGTTGTCAGGCCTGAAGAGTGAACTCATGTGTTAGTTGCACTAAAACACCAAGTGTTTGTTGTTGGGTTGTTGATAGTTTTTCTAACAACAGTTCCCTTGAGTTGCCAGATGAGAGATTCCTAGTTTCCCGTGTTAGAGAGACCCTGATAAATGAATGGGATGCCCGAGGGACTGAACTCAATGAAGGGGTATATTCCTTGGGTTGGATAGGTCAAGAGGAAGAGAGTTGGTGGAAAATCGGGGTAGCTATAGGAGAATATTAGTTGGGTTGAGAGTTTTATGAGCTGTGAGTGGACTGTGAGAGACCACCCTCTTTTGTGGATTTCTAGCCTCAGCTCGGGGGTGTTTGGCTGTTGATATTTGAAACATTCAGACTATGGTTGGGTGGAACGTCCATCCCAAGCAGCTGGTTACACAAATGTTGTGAAAATATAAGTGTTTTATCTTGTTGTTGTGTTAAATTATGTGTTTAATTGCTGTGCATGAACTCTCTGTATTTGAGAATGATTTATATGTTGTTGTGTCAATGATTAAGCTTCATTTCATGTGGATTATTAGCATGTTGCAGATGCATCTATTTTATGGTTCTAGACAATAGCTAATGCTGTTTTAATTCTTAGCTGAAAGTTACAGGAAATTGGTTCACTGTAATGAATTCATTTAGTTAGCATAAAATTCGTTTTTATGTATATTCCACACCGTAATGTCCCTTGGTTGGGCTGGGGGACATTACATTATGGTATCAGATCCAGGTTCAAACACCGAGCATGTATGGGCTCGAACTAGAGCAAATTGGTGAAATTCACTGTTGCAGATTTTGTCTGTGACCGATTTGGGGGAAAAACAAATATTTTAGAGAGAAATCCTCAATTTCGTGATTGAAATATGAGTTTTAATGACTTCAGATGGTTTGAGAGGGTCAATGGAGTAGAGAGGTGAAATTGCAAATCGAAATTCGACCTGGAATGGTTAAAATTTGAGTTTAATGGCCGCCTGTAGAGTTACAGGAAGTTTAGTGGAACGACGAATGATATCTCTTTTGAACTTGAGATTGATGGCTGGGATTCACTATGATAATTTTAAAAATTCGTAATGTTTTGGCAGTTTGAAAGGTTGATCAAATCGACGACCAAGATTCATCTAAGGGGATGGGAAATTGATCAGATCGACGATTTGTATTCATCGAGGTTTTGGTTTAAAATTTTCTAAGTGTGAAGTTCGACAATAGAATCCACCGATGGCTGATGGTCAGATCGACAAGTTTGGAAAAATGTTGGAAATTTGCCAAGAGAAATCGTTGATAGATGATGGATGAATCAGTCAAAATGATGAAGATTTTGGGTTGGCCATAAGACATCTCTAACCGCCGATGGCCAACGGTTGGGGGTTGGATGAATCCGACAAAGTATTTTTAGTTTCTGATGGTCAATGGGCCGATGTTCAGTCACCGACTGATTGTGGCGAAGTGTTCGAATCAAGCAAGAGAAGTCGACAATGGTCGATGTGTTAATGGTTCGGCGTTGGTTAAAGTCGATGAGGTGTCCAGGTTGTCCAAGAGAATTGGTCGATGGAAAATGGGGGAAAGAGGACAATGATGTCATCATCCACGTGTCGTGCCACATCAACATCCACATGTCATGCCACATCACCCAAGTTGACACCTTAGGATGATGTGTCATGCCACGTCAACAATTGCCACATCAACCAACAAAAGTGGTCGATGGTCAAATTGATAGATTTGGGAAAGTATACGATAGTCATCGGGGATCACCGATGGGCTGGTGGTCAGGAATTGATAGATTCAATGAATATTTTTTCATTCGCCACCAAATACTGTCAACGATTGATTTAAGAGTTGTTTGAAAATTGAGTATCGGGGAAATGGACCGACGATTGACGGTTGAGTCGGTAACTTTGGAAAAACGTTTTACGCATCCAAAGGATGATACTAATCACTAATGGCCAACAAGGTTAGATCAATAGTTGATATGTATCATGATTTGAGATCAATGATTGAGATTTAAAGCACTATTACAATAATAAAACAATGAATTGCGTGAAATGTTCCGAATTTTTCATATTTTTGAAGGTCATTAACTTGCGGGGCATTTTTGTGGCCCTAAACGACATTTTTAGCAAGTCAAAACCCACTAGAACAGACTGTACTAAGGTACACTCTGCCTCTACAACTCAAGTAAAAGAACTCCAAGGGAGCTATCCAACGAGATAAACCGTTTACAAAACGAGGCTAGTATGAGAAAGTTACAACCAAAACATTGAGGGTAAAATTTTGGCACCAATATTACTTCCAAAGGGCATAACTCTATGCTCAAAAGTCCATTTGGGGCACACGAGAAGTCGATGGAATATTTTGACCCATATAATATAGCCGTGGAGTCAGATTTTGGTTATGGGTACCTGAAAATGTGCAGGAAGAGAAATAAGACACATGTAGCATACCTGAGTAAATTGAGTAAAGCAACCTAAACTTCTCCGGACCATAACTTTCATCTTAGAGCTCAGATTTGAACAAACGAATAGTTGTTGGAAAGGTCTTGAGGAGTAGAAGACATATGCCAACCCATAATTTTTATTTGGCAAATGAAATTTCTCAGAAATTAATAAATAGATTTCTATAGTAGTAAAAAGAGTGGAGTTGCAACATGTAGTTGTTGTAACTTTTCACTCAGAATTCAGATTGAGGAATGAGTACAGTCATTGGGAATCTGTTTCAGGGAGGAATGCATCAAACAAATCAAAATTTGAATTGGTACAATGTGTCCTTCATAAATTGGTAAAGAAATAACCTGTATTCTATATGATGAAATGTTTTATGCTATGCATATTTCTAACAATAATTATTATATGCACATTTCTTACAGAATTAGAGGTACAGAAAGAAGCTTTAGCTCTTATATGAGGACTAGAGATATGAAAGAGGCCCATGGATCTTACAACCATTAGGAAGAGATCATAGGTCTGCATGTCAGCATGGGGAATGCTGAGACATAATCAAATGGAAGAAGAGATAGACAAGATCTTGTCACTATGAGAAGCATGCATAGGAAAGTGCAGGGCTACAGGGCTGATAATAAAAAGATTATGAAGGATTAGGAAGAGATACTTCAAAGCTTAAATATGTTGCATAAGCAAGTTAACAAAGATTATGGCACCAAGCAAGTAGCTAGTGCTAGACAAGTATCAACATCTAGATCCCATAACAAAATGGATGATCATGGAAATTATAGGAAACCAAGAAGCATGAGCAAGTGCCATCATTATCCAAGGTAGTCCATTAGAAGAACTCATGCAAGTTCAGGGATAGGGAGAAGCCCAAGTGTGTCTCCTATTGGGAGGAAAAGAAGAAGGCCTGATGCATACATCTTGCAAGGTGAACTCAGGAAAATCAAGCCACCTACTTTCAATGGTGAGCACAGAAAAGGAGAAGAGGCAGAGGCCTGGTTGTTGGAAATGAAGAAATATTTCCAGTTGCATGATTACCCATCCCGAGTAGAAGATAGAATTTCCACCCACCACTTGCAAGGAAAGGAAACCATGTGGTGGGATCAACTTAGGCAAGCAAAGAATCTCTATGAGAAGAGGATATCATGGAGGAAGTTCAAAGGATATTTCCAAGAAAAATATTTGTCTGAGCATTACTATGAGAGAAAGATGAAGAGTTCTTTGAAATCAAGTTGGGAACCATGACAATGGAGGAATATGAGAAGTGATTCTTTGAATTTTTGAAGTATGTTGACTTCATCAAGGATGAGAAGGTTAAAATAAAAAGGTTTCTAAGTGGGTTACCCTCCTTATATAGTGACAAGATACAATATGATAATCCCAAGACTTTGGAGGAAAGCATAAGGAGAACATGACACCTTTATGAACAAAGCAAGGGAAGGGCAGTGTTCCAAAAAGCTTGGAATGACAAGATGAAAGGGAAAAAGGATCAAAGGTAGAAAGGTTTTAAGCCACCATTTTTTAGAAATAACTCCCAAGAAAATCAACAAGGTCAAGCATCCCAAAATGACGGGCACATACATTTGGATGGATCACTAAAGCTCTGGCTGGGCACATTACATTTGGCTGGCTTACCTGATTTGGATCAGGTGGGAATTCCTCGGTGGAACCCATTGAGATCCCTCCCTTAGTGATTGAATCCTAGATAAATCGATGATGGCGGGTGTTAGCGCTTTAGTTTTCAATTCCTTTTTTCCGATGATCCTACTTTTTCATATTTGGATGGGTGAAGGCCACCATACAAGGATTCTCTCTTGTTCATTCTTTTCATGATTCCTTACCATTCGAATTTCCTCTCTCAATGATGGTGCAACCCGTATGGTGCCATGGATGCCATTCATGGAACTTGCATTGTAATCCTGTGAGCATGAGGCCAATGAGAACATATGGAATTATTGAGGAATTTTTTGTTGATGAGACGGGAAGTGGGTTGGTTATAAGAGGAATAACCATTGTTGCTCACATTCTAGGCCCAACTTTGAACGAAGTGGGGTTATGGGTTGAAATGCAAAATTCTCCGTTTCCAAATATGAAATCATATTTGGATACCCATTTGAGAATTGTACACGTGGTCTTTATTGCGAGCGAAGACATGTAGTCCTTGGGCCATTTTTTTCTAAACATCGGGTCACTTTCTAGGCCAAAGTTTGAACGAAGTGCGATTATGGGTTGAAACGCAAAATTCTCTGTTTCCAAATATGAAATCATATTTGGATACCCATTTGAGAGTTGTATAGATGGCCTTGATTGCGAGCGAAGATGTGTAGTTCTTAGGCCGCTTTTTCTCAGCTTCGGGTCACATTTTAGAACCAAGTTTCAACGAAGTGGGATTATGGGTTGAAACGAAAAATTCTTCGTTTCCAAATATGAAATCATATTTGGATACCCATTTGAAAGTTGTACAATGGGCTTGGTGGCAAGCGAAAACGTGTAGTTATTGGGCCTCTTTTTCTCAACTTCGGGTCACATTCTAGGCTCAAGTTTGAATGAACTGGGCTTATGGGTTGAAATAAACAATTCTCTGTTTCCAAATATGAAATCATATTTGGATACCCATTTGAGAGTTATACACATGATTTTGATTGCGAGTGAAGACGTGTAGTTCTTGGGACGCTTTTTCTCAACTTCGGGTCACATTCAAGGCCCAAGTTTGAACGAAGTGCGGTTATGGGTTGAAATACAATATTCTCTGTTTCCAAATATGAAATCATATTTGGATACACATTCTAGAGTTTCACACGTGGTCTTGATTGCGAGCGAAGAAATGCAGTTCTTGGGCCGCTTTTTCTCAACTTCAGGTCACATTCTAGGCCCAAGTTTGAACGAAGCGGGGTTATGGGTTGAAATGCAATATTCTTCGTTTCCAAATATGAAATCATATTTGGATACCCATTCGAGAGTTGCAGACGTGGTCCTGATTGCGAGCGAAGACGTGTAGTTCTTGGGCTTCTTTTTCTCAACTTCGGGTCAAATTCTAGGCCCAAGTTTGAACGAAGTGGGGTTATGGGTTGAAACACAAAATTCGTCATTGTGAAATATGAAATCATATTTGGATACCCATTGGAGGGTTGCACACGTGGTCCTAATTGCAAGCGAAGATGTCTAGTTCTTGGGCTTCTTTTTCTCAACTTCGGGTCACATTCTAGGCCCAAGTTTGAACGAGGTAGGGTTATGGGTTGAAACGCAAAATTCTCTGTTTCCAAATATGAAATCATATTTGGATACCCATTTGAGAGTTGTACATGCGGTCTTGATTGCGAATGAAGACGTGTATTTTTTTGGCCTCTTTTTCTCAACTTCGGGTCACATTATAGGCCCAAGTTTGAACGAAGTGGTGTTATGGGTTGAAACACAAAATTCTCTATTTCCAAATATGAAATCATATTTGGATACCCATTTGAGAGTTGTACACGTGGTCTTGATTGCGAGCGAAGACATGAAGTTCTTGGGCCTCTTTTTCTGAACTTCGGGTCACATTCTAGGCCCAAGTTTGAATGAAGCAAGGTTATGGGTTGAAACAAAAACTTATCCATTGCCAAATATGAAATCATATTTGAATACCCATTCGAGAGATGCACACGTGGTCTTGATTGTGAGAGAAGATCTGTAGTTCTTGGGCCGCTTTTTCTCAACTTCGGGTCACATTCTAGGCCTAAGTTTGAATGAAGTGGGGTTATGGGTTGAAACACAAAATTCCCCGTTTCTAAATATGAAATCATATTTGGATACCCATTTGAGAGTTATACATGTGGTCTTAATTGCGAGCGAAGACGTGTAGTTCTTGGGCCTCTTTTTCTCAACTTTGGGTCACATTTTAGGCCCAAATTTGAATGAAGTGGGGTTATGGGTTGAAACGCAAAATTCTCCATTTCCAAATATGAAATCATATTTGGATACCCATTTGAGAGTTGTGCACGTGGTCTTTCTTGTGAGCGAAGACGTGTAGTTCTTGGGCCGTTTTTTCTCAACTTCGGGTCACATTCTAGGCCCAAGTTTGAACGAAGTTGGTTTTGGGTTGAAACGCAAAATTATCCATTTCCAAATATGAAATAATATTTGGACACCCTTTTGAGAGTTGTACACTTGTTCTTGATTGCGAGCGAAGACGTGTAGTTCTTGGGCCATTTTTTCTCAACTTCGACTCACATTCTAGGCCCAACTTTGACCGAAGTGGGGTTATGTGTTGAAATGAAAAATTCTTTGTTTCCAAATATGAAATCATATTTGGATACCCATTTGAGAGTTGTACACGCGGTCTTGATTGCGAGCGAAAACATGTAGTTCTTGGGCCGCTTTTTCTCAACTTCGGGTCACATTCTAGGCCCAAGTTTGAACGAAGTGCGGTTCTGGGTTGAAATTCAAAATTCTCCGTTTCTAAATATGAAATCATATTTGGATACCCATTTGAGAGTTGTACATGTGGTCTTGATTGTGAGCAAAGACGTGTAGTTCTTGGGACGTTTTTTCTCAACTTCGGGTCACATTCTAGGCCCAAATTTGAACGAAGTGGGGTTATGGGTTGAAACGCAAAATTCTCTGTTTCCAAATATGAAATCATATTTGGATACCCATTTGAGAGTTGTGCACGTGGTCTTGATTGTGAGCGAAGACGTGTAGTTCTTGGGCCACTTTTTCTCAACTTCGGGTCACATTCTAAGCCAAAGTTTGAATGAAATGGGGTTATGGGTTGAAACAAAAAATTCTCCGTTTCCAAATATGAAATCATATCTGGATACACATTTGAGAGTTGTGCACGTGGTCTTGATTGCGAGCGAAGATGTGTAGTTCTTGGGCTGCTTTTTCTAAACTTCGGGTCACATTCTAGGCCCAGGTTTGAAAAAAGTGGGGTTTTGGGTTGAAACGCAAAATTCTTCGTTTCCAAATATGAAATCATATTTGGATACCCATTTGAGAGTTGTACACGTGGTCTTGATTGCGAGCGAAGACGTGTAGTTCTTGGGCCGCTTTTTCTCAACTTTGGGTCACATTATAGGCCCAAGTTTGAACGAAGTGGGGTTATGGGTTGAAACGCAACATTCTTCTTTTCCAAATATCAAATAATATTTGGATACCCTTTTGAGAGTTGTACACGTGCTCTTGATTGCGAGCAAAAACGTGTAGTTCTTGGGCCGTTTTTTCTCAACTTCGGCTCACATTCTAGGCCCAACTTTGAACGAAGTGGGGTTATGGCTTGAAACGCAAAATTCTCTGTTTCCAAATATGAAATCATATTTGGATACCCATTTGAGAGTTGTACACGTGGTCTTTATTGCGAGCAAACACGTGTAGTTCTTGGGCCGTTTTTTTCTCAACATCGGGTCACTTTCTAGGCCCAAGTTTGAATGAAGTGGGATTATGGTTTGAAACACATAATTCTCTGTTTCCAAATATGAAATCATATTTGGATACCCATTTGAGAGTTGTACAGATGGCGTTGATTGTGAGCGAAGACGTGTAGTTCTTGGGCAACTTTTTCTTAGCTTCGGGTCACATTTTAGAACCAAGTTTCAACGAAGTGGGATTATGGGTTGAAACGCAAAATTCTTCGTTTCCAAATACAAAATCATATTTGGATACCCATTTGAAAGTTGTACACGTGGGCTTGATTGCGAGCGAAAACGTGTAGTTCTTGGGCCTCTTTTTCTCAACTTCGGGTCACATTCTAGGTTCAAGTTTGAACAAACTCGGGTTATGGGTTGAAACAAGAAATTCTCTCTTTCCAAATATGAAATCATATTTGGATACCCATTTGAGAGTTGTACACGTGATTTTTATTGCGAGTGAAGACGTGTAGTTCTTTGGACGTTTTTTCTCAACTTCGGGTCACATTCAAGGCCTAAGTTTGAACGAAGTGCGTTGATGGGTTGAAACGCAATATTCTATGTTTCCAAATCTGAAATCATATTTGGATACCCATTCTAGAGTTTCACACGTGTTCTTGATTGCGAGCGAAGACGTGTAGTTCTTGGGCTGTTTTTTCTCAACTTCAAGTCACATTCTAGGCCCAAGTTTGAACGAAGCGGGGTTATGGGTTGAAACTCAAAATTCTTCGTTGCCAAATATGAAATCATATTTGGATACCCATTCGAGAGTTGCACAGGTGGTCCTGATTGTGAGCGAAGATGTGTAGTTCTTGGGATGTTTTTTCTCAACTTCGGGTCAAATTCTAGGCCCAACTTTGAACGAAGTGGGGTTATGGGTTGAAACGCAAAATTCTTTGTTGTGAAATATGGAATCATATTTGGATACCCATTGGAGAGTTGCAAACGTGGTCCTGATTGCAAGTGAAGACGTCTAGTTCTCGGGCTGCTTTTTCTCAACTTCGGGTCACATTCTAGGGCCAAGTTTGAACGAGGTAGGGTTATGGGTTGAAACACAAAATTCTCTATTTCCAAATATGAAATCATATTTGGATACCCATTTGAGAGTTGTACACGTGGTCTTGATTGTGAGCGAGGACGTGTAGTTCTTGGGCCGTTTTTTCTCAACTTCGGGTCACATTATAGGCCCAAGTTTGAATGAAGTGGTGTTATGGGTTGAAACACAAAATTCTCTGTTTCCAAATATGAAATCATATTTGGATACCCATTTGAGAGTTCTCGATCATCTACAACCTACTTTACACCGGGGAATTTGATGACCTAGGTTCTATCAGGGATGAAACTGGTGCAACATTAGAAGGGAATAATGAAGGCTCAATTCAGATCTTCAACCACATTAGAGCAGCTCAACTGGTTCTTGCTGATTCTAGTTCTTTCCTTACTGTATAGTTAACCGTCACAATTGTGATCTTGTTATCAGTCACTAATACTCCTATTATGAATGTTAATGCTCTCCTTTGTAAGGCCATTCTAGCTAGTTGTTCTAGAACTACCCCATCCCAAAAAATTTTCTAGTGAGAAGAGGAGCAAAATTATTGTATTGAAAAGTAGGGAAAAAGAGGAGATTAAAAGTTGTTTCCAACCCAGATGATCCAGTTTCCAGTGTAGGGATATAAAAAAGGCCAAATTTGATTCTCCAGCTGGAGGTGAAAGTTCTACTTTGGTTGCAGGTTCTTCAGAGGAGTGTGATAGACCGAAAGGGGAGATAGATGATGCTGTCAAAAGGATAAAGGATGAGAATTCATTAGATTGTTCCATATCGAGATCCAGAAGCATAGGCATCAACAACATCCCTTCCAGTTCATTCTGTTGATTTTGGTGGTTACTCAGTCGATTCAACAGTAGATTCGGCAACCCCAGCAGGTGCAAAACCAACCCCAGCAGGAGAAAAAACAACAACGATAAAGACAAGAACAAAGGAAAGGAAAGAATAGGTATGGCTGTCTTGAGAAGGTATGGCTTTGGTATGAGATATGTGCCCCTTATGACATAGATAACTGTATCTGCTGGAGGTTTTTAGTTATGTAAGCCATAATACTAGTGGAATCCTTTCATCCCGATTCTTTTGGTTTTTTTTCACAAAATTTGGTCCTGTCATTTTGATTAAAAGGATATCCTGGATGTAAGGGAATGAACATAGACTTTGTATTCCATTTGAGACCATCAAAACACAAGCTCGATCCTAGAATTAGGTACCCCATTGTAAATCCCACACCGTGTTGCACCCACCTTTTAACCCAGTTCACCCTTACAATCTGAATACCAGATGCACGACAAAATGAGTGAGAAAGTTGCTTACCCTCACAATTGAGAAATACGTGTTTTAAGAGGTTGTGTCGGGATTTTTGGGGGCATAAGGAAGGTCAACGTCGGGGAAATATGGATTGATGGGGGTTTGGGGACAAACCCTGACAGAGGGGGGGGAAAGGTTTGGGTCGGGGACGAAGGTATAACATTTCAATAGCCCAAGAGTGAGAACAATATAAACTCCTAGATATGGAATTGGTCATGCATCTAGAGATGTAAGGTACGTCCGCTTTGTAGTAATAGAATCTGCTGCTTCTGGTCCACCAACTGGCTCTACTGTTTCTTTTTCGACTGCTTAATCGACTAGATCCACTTATGCGGGATCAAAATAAAGATCATAAGAAAAGGAAGGATTGCTTGTCCAAGTTACTTATTGATGAGGGGGGGCAAGGAAGAAATAAGGGTCTCCATGTAGCGTCGGTTGGGTCGTTGTCCATCTGTTGATTCCCGCAGAAAGGTAGTTCAGATTGGGAATACTGGAATACTACAATGCCATTGCTTTGTTTTGAGGAGAAAAGAGAATCACTAGGTATGATCAATGTCCAAGCTCAAGGTTCGAAGCTTCAATCCTGTTTGGGGTAATCACAAGGGTAACACTCATTACCAAACCATGTATTTATCTTCCATGCTCTGCGCAATGACAGGGCATCTTTGTGTTCGGCCCCTAGAGGGGATCATAGTCAAGTTAAAGGCCCCACTCCACCGTTACATAACAATCTGGTATGAGTTATTTCGGATAAACCCTAATCAAATAAAGGCTATACCATGTAGAATCAACACAATTGGAAGAGTACGCGTAGATGTCATATAATGCACTAAGCCACGTCGAGAAGCGTAAGATAGGGTTCTTTCTCGCTGCATGGAATTATTCCAGCCAGTGCGAGAGTATGATTCTAGCTTGATTGGGGAGGAAAAGCACCAGTAAGAAGGTATCCCAAAATGAGTAAAATAATGTAGATTCATTTGGGAAAAGGCCAAGGAAACAACCTGTTCAATGTTGGGGATGTGAGGGAAATCACTTATATAGGGAATTCCCTCACAAAGGAGAAAGAATGAGGACTGTCCACAACATTCAAGAGGGTGAAATAGTGAAATACATGGGAGGGAGCATGCCAAGGATTTATGCAGCCTTGGACAACAAGCAGGAAAAATATCAATCCCCCATGATCAAAGTGGAAAGTAAGATTGATAACTATCCCATAGTAATTCTAATTGATTCTAGAGCTAGCCATAGTTACATAAATGCTAACATTGTTGAAATATTTCACTTGCAAATAAGTAAGCATAAGAAATCTTGGTTAGTTCAATTAGCCATGGGGGCTAAGAGGAAAATCACTGAGTTGGTTAAAGATTTCCCAATAGACATGAATGGACTTAGCAAAAAGGTAGATGTAAACATCATGCCGTTAGGTTCATATGACTATCTAATTGGAATGAATTGGTTGTAGAAACATCATGCTGTCCTAGACTATTACCACAAGACAATAACATGTCTTGATGAGGAAGGGCAACAAGGAAAGATTCAAGGCATTCCAAGAGTTGTAGCTATTAGAGAGATTTCAGCTATGCAGTTGAAGAAGCGCTTCAGGAAGGGGTGTCAGATGTTTGAAACCCATATGGAGGAGGCAACAAAAGTCAAGGTGGCAAGCATTGAAGACCATCCACTCTTGAGGGATTTTGAAGATGTTTTTAGAGAAATTCCAGGATTTCCACCAAAGAAAGACATTGATTTCTCTATTGATTTGGTGCCAGGAGCTTCCCGAGTGTCTAAGACCCCTTAAAGAATGGGAACACTAGAACTAAAAGAGTTGCAGATAAAACTTGAATAACTTTTGAAGACCCTCTATTCTTTTTGTGAAGAAGAAGGATGGAACCTTAAGGCTATGTATTGATTTCAGGCAACTTAATAAGATTACCATAAAGAATAAGTATCATTTTCCCATAATTGATGATTTGTTTGATCAGTTAAAAGGTGCAAGAATATTTTCAAAGATTGACTTGAGATTAGGCTATCATTGATCCAAAATGGGTCCAGTAAGGCCTAAAAATCAAAGTTCTTAGAATCAGACGAAACCAACTCCATTGTGTCTGTCTCATCGCGCTGATTCTGGCCATATAATATTTTCCTCAAACAAACACCGTATGTGAAAGTTATTGCATTCTGACAGAAATCCAAAACATGCAAAAAGTCAACTAGTCAAAGGACACGTGGCACCTTCTAGAGATGACACGTGGAAGTGGCAGAGGATGACATGTGGCAAGTGAACAGACAGACACATGGCAGGGGATGATGACTGGACTGATGTGTTGGCAGGTGAGTCTGCTCGTAACCTGTCTGTACGATCTAATCAGACAATGCCATGTGGCCCAATCCAATGGTGCCACGTGGCACCCTCGATTACGGAAATAAGGATCAATTTAAAATTTAGTCTATAATCGAAATCCAGACCTATTAAATCACCAAATTATTCTACATATCACACCAACCATCAGAGCTATACATAGTACTTGTCATAAGTGGTGGCAATTGATTTTTTATCGGAGAGTTTGTTATGATATGTGTTAACCACATATATTCGCACCATATTCAAAGTCTATGCCATGTTTAAAATATTGATGGTTAAACCATATATTATATGGTTTAAATACTATCCCTTCCAAAAAGGCTCGAATCCCATATTTTAAGCCACGTTGAAATATATGTAATGTCAACCATAATTTATATGGTTATTAAAACCATGTTTGATCTAGATTACAAGGGATATTCCATACGTGCCCAAATATATGTGTTGGACCATATATTATATGGTCAAAAACCTATTAAAAGGGCGCGCTCCACTATATAAGCCATATTTTATGGTTTTTAAAACCATATTACAAATATTTTTACCATATTCTTTGCCACAGAATCGTGGGTTGTTGGGATTTGATCCCACAACTTCAATTTATTTAAGAAAAAGCCTTACTGCTACACCACAAGTCGAATTCATGGTAAATTATGCAAAATAGTTCCTTTTATACAAGAAAATCCAGTGAGCAAAGAAAACTTTGGAGGCCATTTCCGAGAGCTACACTCAGTCTTTTTCAGTGCTGTTAGTTGCATTGGATTTCTGAGGTTGAGTAGAACACAATGAGACCAATATGAAATTCATTTGATGCAATTTTTATGTACATTTTGATCATTTGAAGAAATTAATAAGAAAAGCTCCCCCACTGAGAAAAATGCCCGGAGACATAGACACCCTTGCCGAACTCCGTTATCAAGCTTGGTGTTATGGTTTGCCGCTCCTTATGTTTTCTTTCTGATCTGTATTTCTTATTATGGCTGCCATGTTATATCATTAATTTCTTCCTCTTTCTTCAATTCCTAAATGGTTAATGAATTCATGCTTTAAAACTTAACCATAGTCTTTAAAAGATCTTTTCAGATCAATCATCAAGTAAGGATAAAGGAAGAAGACATCAATAAGACAACATTCATAATAATATATGAACATTATGAATTCACGGTAGTTCCATTTGGAATATCAAATGCCCCAACAATCTTTATGTGTTTGATGAATGGAGTGTTCAGGGAGTACCCAAAAAAGTTTGTAATTGTGTTTTTAGATGCTATCCTTGTCTACTCTAAATTAGAAGAGGAACATGAGAAACATTTAAGAATGGTGTTGCATGTTTTAGGAGAACATAGATTGTATGCTAATCTAAGTAAGTGCGTCTTTTATCAAAAGAAGATTCACTACTTGGGGCATATAATTTTAGCACCAAAAATAGATGTTGATCCTGAGAAGATAAAGGCCATTAGAGGATGGCCAACGCCAAAGAATGTCACAGAGGTTAGATCATTCATGCATCTTTCCGGTTATTACCGAAGATTCATAAAAGGTTTATCAAAGATTTCAAGTCCAATCACTTCTTTTCAAAAGAAGAGAGTGAAGTTCGAATGGACTTCCAAGTGTGAAGAGAGTTTTCAACAGTTGAAGGGAATATTGACAAGTGCACCAATATTGAAGATTCCAGATCCAAATGAAGATTTTTTTGTGTTCACCGATGCATGCAAGGAAGGAATCAATGGAGTTCTTAGTCAAAGGGACCATGTGGTATGCTATGAGTCCAGAAAATTAAAAGAGCATGAGAGGAATTATGCTACACATGACTTGGAGTTAGCAACGATTGTACATGCATTGAAAATGTGGAGGCATTACCTTATGGGTAAGAAATTCAAGCTGAGGACAAACCACTGTGGTTTGAAGCATTTGTTTGGAAAACCGACACTAAATGCTAGGCAAACTAGATAGATGGAATTTCAGAGTAAATATGACTTCGAAATTAAGCATATAAAGGGCAAGGAAAATCAAGTGGATGATGCACTTAGTAGGAGAGCTCATGAAGTGCATATTGAAGCCATCATCATGTACATGACATATTTGAAAGAAAAAAATGTTGTAGTAACAAATTTAGATCAACACTATGTGAGAATAAAAAAAACATTACAACAAGGTAATTTTAAGCAAAAAATTAATTATTATGAGCTAAAAGAGGATGGAATTCTCGTGTACAAGGGAAATGTGTATGTGCTGAATTCCATTGAGTTGAAAAATGAAGTTTTGAAGGAAATGCACAATGTGCCATATGTCGGGCACCCGAGATATCAAAATACAATTGTGACAGTAAGAAGTCAATACTTTTGGCCGAGAATGAATAAAGAAGTGGCTAATTACATAGCTAGATGTCTAGAATGCAAAAAAAGTGAAGACTGAACACAGGCACCCAACATGTTTGCTACAACCATTGCCCATTCTGGAATGGAAGTGGGAAGTAGTTACAGTTGATTTTATTACTAAGTTTCCAAAAAAAATGAAGCAACATGATTCCATCATGGTGGTGGTGGATAAATTGACTAAACCAACACATTTTATTCCACTAAAGACTCCACACAAGACAAAAAATATTGCAAATATCTACATGAAAGAAATTGCTAGGCTACATAGGGTACCTAAAGCAATAGTTTCAAACAGAGATCTAAAGTTTACTTCCAATTTTTGGAAGGGTTTGTTCAAGGGCTTTGGGATAAATTTAAATCTTAGTGCAACATATCATCCAGAGTTAGATTCGAAAACAGAAAGGACTAACATTATAATTGAGGATATGCTTAGAATGTATGTGATGGATCAACCATCAACGTGGGAATATTATATTCATTTAGTTGAATTTTCATACAACAATGAATATCACGCCTCATTGAATCATTGTATGTCAGAAAATGTAACACTCCAGTGAATTGGGATAATCCAATAGCCAGAGTAGTTGTTGGGATATAATTGTTAAAAGAAATGGAAGAGCAGATGGTAAAGACAAATAAGAATTTAAAGGCTACATAGGATAGGCATAAAAGTTACGTAGACAAGAACATTTTTTTTTAGAGATTTTAAAGTGGGAGAACATGTGTTTTTGAAAGTGAAGGAAAATAGAAGTTTGCTAATATTAGGAAGTTGGTCGAAGTTGGAAGCGAGATATTGTGGGATTTTTAAAATATTAGAAAGGATAGGGCCAATTGCATACATGTTAGATTTTCTTGCATCCATGAGAGTGCATAATGTATTTCATGTATCATTTTTAAAGAAATATGTTCCTGATCCTAACCACATAATTGATTGGAATGTGATCCAGGTGGAGAACGAAGGGGATTTCCGCGTGGAACCAATACACATCTTGGATCGAAAATTCAGAGTGCTCAAGCACAAATCCATAGGGATGGTAAAGGTTCAACAAAACTTATACGATCTTGAATATGTTACATAGGAGCATGAAGAAAACATGCACGCAGAGTAGCCACAAATTTTTGACAGTTTTGAAGAAAACATAATGCAAGTCTCCATTTTGAGCAACTAAAACTTTGGAACCACATCTCCAAGTCCTAGCCAATTGCGTTGGGGACCTTGATAAAATAATGGCTCATTCCTTGGTTTAGCCTTGATAAATGAATGATACATACCTTGGGTTATCCCTGATAAATGAATGGTGCATTCTTTGGGTTGACGAGTTGAGAGGAACATGAGATTATGGTCGGAGCTGCTGCTGGAGTTGTTAAATTGCATAATTTTTATTTCTAAGTATTGTGATGTAAATTTTCATATATGTATATCGACATAGAGTGCACCAAGGATGAAACACAATTTTAGGGGAGGGGGAATGTAACATCCCCACTATAATCCCTAGTTTAATTAATGCTTATGTAGATATAATATATGGCTACAACCAAACGATGTAATATGCATATTTTATTTCCTTGTTTTATTAATAAAAAAGTGATGCCAACTGCTAAGGGGACATGGAAAAGGGATGGGGGATGAATTATTCCACAAGAGGGGCGAGTGTCTAAAATAATGGCCAAAAGGGGTCCAAGGGGGAAATATCCATGTATATTAATTTAACCATTTTTTTCTAATTTTGCTAATTGTATATGAACCTTCCCATTTCTGATTGAGTGTTCCCAAATCTAATCATTGAATACATGTAAGAGGGTGGGTTTGAGTGGTCACATCCCAAAGTTATTGGGCACATGGGGTTGAGTACAATTAGTTTAGGGAAGAGTGTGAGTCAAGAAAGGCAAGAGAAAGAGCGGAAATCCAAAGGGGTTGGGACAACGAGTTTTTAGGGGAGTCAAGTTTGTGAATGAAAAACAAGGGGAGTGCACAAAACAAAGCTGGAAGATGATGCATACATGGAGGGAGAATTATAGAGCATGATGGAGCATAATTGGAGTGAATTGGAGCTGGAAAAATGAAGAACTAGGTTGTGAGGCTTGAAGAGTGTACTCCTGTGTGAGTTGCACTAAAACAACAAGTATTTGTTGTTGGGTTGTTGATAGTTTTCCTAGCAATAGTTCCCTTGAGTTCCTAGCCAAGAGATTCCTAGCTTCTTATGCCAAAGAGACCCTGATAAATGAATGGGACACCCAAGGGACTGAGATCAGTGAAGGGGTACATTCCTTGGGTTAGACATGTCAAGAGGAAGAGAGCTGGTGGAAAATCAGGGTAGTTGTAGGAGAATATCATTTGGGTTGAGAGTTTTATGAGCTGTGAGTGGAATGTGAGAGACCACCCTATTTTGTGGATTGCACCTAAGCTTGGGGATGATTGGACGTTGAGATTTGGAACAATCAGTCTATGGTTGGGTGGAACGTCCGTCCCAAGCAACTGGTTGCACAACTGTTGTGAAAAGATAAGTGTTTTATCTTGCTATTGTGTTAAATTATGTGTTTAATTGTTGTGCATGAACTATGTGTATTTGAGAATGATTTATATGTTGTTGTGTCAATGATTAAGCTACATTTCATGTTGATTATTAGCATGTTGTAGATGCATCTATTTTATGGTTCTAGACAATATCTAAATCTATTTTAATTAGTAGTTGAAAGCTACATGAAATTGGTTAGATGTAATGAATTCATTTAGTTAGCATAAATTTTCGTTTTTATGTATATTCTGCACCGTAATGTCCCTTGGTTGGGCTGGGGGACGTTATAGATTTAAAAAGAGGCATTAAAGGAGATTGTCATCATGAAAGAAGAGATGTATATATATATATATATTATGTTTTTGGATTATATTTTTATTTTATTAGATATAATTACATTTCTTATTAATAGTTATCATTATCATTATTATTTTATATTGTGCGAATGTAATTGGTCTCCTTCTCTAGTATGAAAGGGAGAGTGAGATCATTATTACCATGCCAATCCATAATGTTTTCAGTTAATATTTTAAACATGTCACTTATAGAAATTAAATTTAAGTAAAAAAGTTAACAACCATTTCTCCAAACTATCTCAACTAAATCAAATTAACTTATTTTTTATATTATTAATCATATTTTTTAATAAGTTTTTACTTAAAATATTTAATGATCGTATTCTTCATCATTATTATTATTATTATGATGATGATGTTTAACGTCCATTGAGACCAAAATTGGTCTATCATACTTTAAGAAAAGAAAGAGATTACTTGGATTTCTTTGAAATGTTGTTTTGATGCTTGAAAATCATTAAGAGAAGCGTTCCAAGATCACTAAAGTTTTGATAACTTAGAAGGTTAGGAAGGTCAGTATTGTGACAAATATTTGGACATTGGGATATAATTTGGGTATATGTAGGGAATTTTTGGAGAAAGTGCTTTTCATCTTCAACTCTCTTGCTATCACAAAGGTGACAGATTCTTTCTTTCCATGGTGTTTTGGGGATTGTCCAATGTCCATTTTCACTAAGTAGCTCATGAGAATTAGTTCTTATTTTAGCAATATTGATTCTTTTCTTTACACTATTCAAAATATAGATATACTTTTGATCTTCAAGGTTAGGGTAACCACTTCCTTATAATATCTTAATTTTCTTTTAACTTATAATTCTTTATCACGCCATAGATTGATCTCCTTAAATTTAACTTGTACAATATTTTTAATATCATTGATATTTTCTAGAATAACTTCTTCTTTATTCCCCAATGATTTATCCAAGACTTGACATCATTAGGTCATCCCCACTTGAGTCGTCGCTGATTTTGGCTAGATTCTGAAGCAATTTTGGGGAGCCTCTTTTTATCCATGTTGTTTATCTTGTTCTTGTACATTAAGTACCTAATCATAGTTGTGCTCTCAACACGGGAAAGGATCGCTTCGAGTAGGAGGATAGGATATGGTGCATTTTTCTTAATTTTGAGATTATAAGTTATCAAATTCTTTTGGATCTACTCTATCGTTCTCCAGGATTCTCGAGAGATACTGCATCCCCAAAATTCACATCCATATACGATAACAAAAGTGAAAAGAGTCTGAAAGATGAAAATTTTCTTATCCCATAACCAAAGGTATGCTAATTTACAATTATTTTCAAGCCCATAATAAGCTTTCCACCCTCCATTTATCATTTTCTCAATGCTGTAGTTCTAGTTGAGCTTGTGATGAGTATAAATTCCAATATACTTGTATGAAGACACTTCCTCCAAGATATTATTGTCATATAAAAAATTATCGTAGGTGATCTTGTTGGATTTAATGATCATAACCTTTGTTTTGTCAGTGTTCACAATCATAACTATACTAGAGAAGAAGTCCTTGAGGATTCTAAGTTGCTTACTAAGGTCATAGGGATACCTTGCCATAAGAACAATATCATCGACATAGAGAAGAAGGATGATTACTATACTAGTAAGAGTTGGTCCAACACAACTCGCGATTTCCAAACAATATTCTAACTTTTCAATGTAAATGCCAAAAAGAGTAGGGGATAGGGGATAGGGTACAACCTTGCTTGAATCTTATACTGTAGTTGATTTCTTCTATCCAAACATCAATGATCCTAAACTTGGCAATAACATTCTCATACAACCTTATCGCAACAACTCTAAGACCGGAGGGAATTTTTAGCTCTTATAGCCTATTCAAAGGTTGGTCCTAGGTACAATGTCAAAATATTTCCTAAAGTCAATGAAACAACAAAGGATATTGGTTTTATTGTTGTGACACTCCTCTGAATTGATCCTAAGAGTGATAAGGTGATCCACATTTGAATGTTAACCTCTAAAACCGGCCTAACCCTTAACTCTTTTTCTGTGGCTTTCTAGCCATATGCTTATGTTCTTTTCCAAAATACTTCCACATAGCTTGGATAAAATGGGGCTAATCATAATGGTCCTATAATTAGAGGGATTTCTTTTATCCCCACTTTTAAAAATAGGTACAATGAGGCTCTGAGTCCAAGGTTTAGGGAAGCCCTGCTTGATTGCTAAATTGAAGAGCTTACGTATGTGGGGGATCAAAATAGGCCCTCCAACTTTTAATATTTCATCTTGGTAGCCCTCAATATCCTTAGCTTTATTGTTTGCAAGTCGCTTAACCCCAAACTTTATGTCTTCTATAGAAAAAAACATCATCTTATGTACAAACTTTTGGAATTTTGTCCAGGACATTATGAGATTCTTAAATATTTTTAAGGTAGGAATTCCAGTCGGTCAGGAGAATCATAGAATTTTATTTATTTTTACGAGTTGGAATTTGCCTCCAAAATTTCATTGGATCTAGCTTAGAAAGGTGAAAAAAATTCACTTGATTTTTATATATGTAGTGCCTTTTTTTTCTTTTAATTAGGGCTTTGTATCTAAATCTTATCATATTTCAAAGACTCATTATCATACCAAGGGTTGGAAATTCTATTATTCTTTTTAATAATAATAATAATAATAATAATCTAATTTTAAGGTCATGGCCAAGCCATACACCAAATTGGTGTATGAGACCTCCTTGTTTGTGGGACAAGGGACCCCCTCTGCCCAACGATTTGAATGGTAAAATATACATAGGTATACATACCCTACCCCCTTATGGATTTGAACTTGTGACCTCTTAAGAGGAAACACATGTTCTTAAACATTAGGCCCACACACGTAGGCCCACACAACACTTCAATAAATAATTTTTTAATGGAGGTAGAGAGGATTGTTGTAAATTTATGATATATATCTTGAATGTTTTTTTATATGATAGAAGATTTAATTCAGCGTTTAAGTCCTTTAAAAAGAGATTAGATTTATTTTTGTCAAAAAGTAGATGGCTTTGGTTACCAGAGTTATCTTCAAGGGGGTTTTTGTGCATGGTAAAATTTAGAGTTAGGGTTAAAGGTCTATGATCAGAGTCATGCTCATGGTTGTTTACAAGGTCAAAATTTACTATTTGGTTGTAAACATGGATATATGATATCACATAGTCTACAACACTACTATCCACCCCATGGTTACAAGTCACCTAGTTATATTTCCGCCACTTCATGAGACCATTACAAATGATTAGATCTTGAGAACTGCAAAGCTTGATTAGCTTAGTACCATATAAATTCTCGGTCAAGTCTTCCAAATTTCTCTTGTATCTATTAGCTAAAAGAAGGTCCTCGTCTAGCCATAGAGGATTAGGGTTGGAATGGTTTCTTAAGATAATAGCTTGATTAATTTCATTTCTAGCATTAAAGTCTCATAGGAGGAGGATACTACCTTCATTTCTCAGAATGTAAATATCTCGTTCTAAGATTTTATAAAGAATTCTTTTATCTAGATTGTTTTTTCTATAAAAGGTAGAATTAATAGGCACATAATAACAAATTGTTTTATACATATTCTTAGCATTGACATCTGAAATCTCCACCCAAATGAACTGATTGAGAGAGTCTTTTTTATGAATACTAATGCGGGGATAAATTTTTGTTCTTATGTAACAAGATATGCCTACAAACTCTCTATGGGAGGATTTCTTGTTCCATGTGTTGGACAATTGGTTGTCATTGATGTCAACCCTAGAAGAAATTCAAAAGCCCCATAGATTGGTTGAAGAAAAATATCATTAAGGAAATTACAAATGCATGTATAACCTCCATGGATTGATATCCCTCATCAATCCGTTTCCAACAATAGGTGGCATGCCACGTGGTTCCCCACAATTTAAGAGATGTTCCCTCTCAAAGATGACCATTGAATTGCAAACAAGGAGTTACAAGTCGACCCTAAAATTAAATAAAGGAAATGCAAACATGAAGGTACAAGTCAACCCTAAAAGGTTAAAGTAAGGGAAGTGTTTGGAAGAGTATAAATACACATCAAAGAGCCTCTCATAATTAATAAAGAAAGTGTGAAATGGAGCTAGCATAAGTGGGTCTACACTTGTGTTAGGAAGATTGGAAAAGCTCAGAACAGGGAAAAGTCTGTGAAGGGTATGGAGGTGACCATACTACCCTTCTGAGGTAATCCGCAGGTTAAAGTGGAGCAAGATGCAGACATCCATGGGTCGCAGTAGAGAAATATGTGAACATCCGCGAATCACAAAAAATAAAGGCATGAACATCCACAGGCTGAAAGTGGAAAAAGTGTGGATATGCATTTTTGAGAAGGTACAAGCTGGCGAATGACCTCACCAAGCTATTCAAGAGAATTTACAATTGACCAGTAGGGTCTTGGAACTTGACAGTGACAAGTTGATCCTTTTATATACATATTTAAGGGTGGAAGGAAGGGGCAAGGAAAGGGGGTTGTATCCTCCTTCCCGTTGGAGCTGAAGAATATAGGGAGTTGTAGNGTTTGGAAGAGTATAAATACACATCAAAGAGCCTCTCATAATTAATAAAGAAAGTGTGAAATGGAGCTAGCATAAGTGGGTCTACACTTGTGTTAGGAAGATTGGAAAAGCTCAGAACAGGGAAAAGTCTGTGAAGGGTATGGAGGTGACCATACTACCCTTCTGAGGTAATCCGCAGGTTAAAGTGGAGCAAGATGCAGACATCCATGGGTCGCAGTAGAGAAATATGTGAACATCCGCGAATCACAAAAAATAAAGGCATGAACATCCACAGGCTGAAAGTGGAAAAAGTGTGGATATGCATTTTTGAGAAGGTACAAGCTGGCGAATGACCTCACCAAGCTATTCAAGAGAATTTACAATTGACCAGTAGGGTCTTGGAACTTGACAGTGACAAGTTGATCCTTTTATATACATATTTAAGGGTGGAAGGAAGGGGCAAGGAAAGGGGGTTGTATCCTCCTTCCCGTTGGAGCTGAAGAATATAGGGAGTTGTAGTTTCCTTCAGGTTGGAGCCTATAAACCAGGGGGTTGGAGCCTCCTTCCAGTTGGAGATGGAGAACCTTGGAATTTGTAGCTACCTTTGAATGTAATCTTCTATTATACAAGAAAAACATTTAGTGTATTTCCATGTAAATCTATTGTGCATTGTGTATCTCTTCTTTTTCTCTTTATTGTACATTGGATATATTATTTGGTTGAAAAGTAAAGCTGTAAAAAGTGATAAATTGTAATTGACACTGATTCACCCCCCCTACTAGTATCAACAATTGGTATCAAAGCAGGTTACCTTCATAATAGTTTAATCACTGGAAGGAAGATCGTGAGAAAAAATGGAAGGCCACCTTCCAAATGGGATTCCACCATTTGATGGAGACAATTCTGCATATTGGAGAAATAAAATACAAACTTACTTGACAACTTTAGGAGTGGATATCTGGATCTCAACTGTCAATTGCTATAAATTTCCAAAAACTGCTCCAACTGATCTAGATGAGAAGAAATTAATGAGTTGTAATTCAAAGGCAAGGCATGCTATCTTGAGTGGATTGACACCAACTGTTTCCAACAAAGTGATGGCTTGAAACATAACTAAAGAGGTTTGGGATAAAATTAAAATAATTTATGAAGGTGATGTAAAATTCAAGCAGGTCAATCTTCAATGACACGGAGAACAATTTGAAAATATAAAAATGGATGAAAATGAAGATATTTCAACCTACTTACTCAAAGTAGATGAAGTTGTCAATGCCATCATAGGATTAGGAGAATAACTCGATGAACATTTGGTTTTACAAAAGGTGTTGAGATCACTTCCTTTGAGATATGATGCCAAGGTATCGACCATTCAAGAAAATAGGGATTTGACCAAAATGATAGTGGATGAATTACATGGGTCCCTCACGACATATGAAATGAGAACAAGTACATAAAATGAACAATCAAACAGAGAAGTAGCCTTTAAAGAGATGAAGAAAACAATGAAGAAGTAACACAAGGTAGAATAAAAATCGAGAGATGATTGAGATGAAGAAGAAGCACATTTTGTAAGAAATCTCAAGAGGGGAACTGACAAATACAAAGGCAAGTTACCTTTTAAATGTTTTAATTGTGGTAGAATAAGACACTATGCTAAGAAATGTCATTTTGAAGAAAATAAAATATTCCACAAGAAAAAATAACCTTTATTCCAAGGAGGATGATAATTCTTTGGATGAAAGCGATGGACAAGAAATGGATGTAAGAGAAGTTCTCTTCATAACCCAAGAAAATCAGAATGACAATCACAAAAATTATGAAATAGAAGAAATCAATTCTCAAGATGAGTCTAATGAAGAAAGAAGCTTTGACTCTTTTTGGGAAGGAAAAAACAACATAGAAAGTGAACAAGAACATGATCAAAATTTTGAAACATTAAAGCATGTTGAAAATCAAAATAGAAATCTCAGAAACAAAAATAGAGAGTTGAGAAACAAATTGGAAAATTGTGAAGAAGAGAATCATAAGCTTGAAATACAATTGATAGCTTGAAGGAGCAATTAGAGGATTATGATAAATTAAAAGTAGAATTGGATCACACAAGAAAATAGCTGATGTTGACAATGGAAAAGTTGGAAAAATTTGGAAGAAGCACTGAAAATCTAGATGAAATTCTTAGCAATCAGAGATCACCTACTGATAAGACATGGCTTGGATATGATAACAGTTCGGAGACTACATACACAAATAAATAAGACAAGAAATATGAAGGAAATTCTATAAGCTATGCAAATGCGTTACCAAGTGGAATCGACAATTAAGAAGAAATTGAAGAACAACGTGAACATGACAGAAGATCAGAATTCAGAAGGGGTGAGAAATCAAGAAGGTCCTTTCCTACCATGTATGAGAACAATCAAGATGGGGTTGAATAACATCAAGAACATAAAATCTCCATCCAGAACAAAAATTCAGAAGGCGTGAAACACCATGAAGGTGACTTCCTATCATGTATGAGAATATTTTTCTTGGTCATTGTTATACTTGCAAAAAATTTGGACAAAAAGAATTTAACTGCAAAATCAATGCAATAAACAACTGTATGAGAAGCATAAATGATTATGGATATCCAAGGGATGATCATGTAAACAATATATCTAGAAATGCTTATGGATTTGTCAACATAAATTACAAACCATTTGATCCACTGATGGATCTAAATATTGTATGCTACAAGTGAAATAATCTTGGTCACAAATCATGAGATTGCATAGATATGAAAGAAGATGCTCCTATCATAAAACCAACTATAGTATGGAGAAGGAAAGAGAATCCAAACAAGGAAAATTTTCGAATATAACTGATCGCCGAAGATAAAGAAGAAGATGAATGGTACATAGAAAGTGGGTGCTCAACACACATGACTGGGGACCAAAAAAAATTCATCAGCTTAAATACAATAAAAAGTGGTAGTGTTGGATTTGGAGATGACTCCTTTGTCAAAATAATTGGAAAAGGTGTAGTAAATATTGGAAGTTAAAATGTAAAAGAAAAAAATGCCCTACTGGTTGAAGATATGAAGCATAATCTCCTCAGTGTCAGTAAAATATGTGATAAAGGATACAATCTTAATTTTGAATCCCGAAGATGTGAACTTAGAGAAGAAGACTCAGGAAGATTGGCCGCAACAACAACAAGAAGACCAAATAACATACACATCCTAGATAAAGAGAAGAGAAAGAAAGTTGAAATTACACAAAAGAGCTCCAAGGACCATAAAAAGGAAAGAAAGGATAATAAGACAAAAAATAAATGAGAAGTACTCTTGAGTGCCATGTGTTTAGGGGGAGAAACCCCAAAGAAAAGAGTCACCCTTTTCCATTAATGTCAAAGGGGGAGAGAAAGATCATGAGCATGTTGACAGTGGGAGAGCAGAATGATAGGGGGAGAATGACTGTTTCCATCAATGAAAAAGGGGGGTATTGTTGGAAAATTGGTTGTCATTGATGTCAACCCTATAATAAATTCAGAAGCCCTGTAGATTGGTTGAAGAAAAAGTGCATGCAGGACATTACAAATTCATGTAGAACCTCCATGGATTGATATCCCTCGTCAAAGGAAGTGTTTGGAAGAGTATAAATACACATCAAAGAGCCTCTCATAATTAATAAATCAAGTGTGAAATGGATCTAGCATAAGTGGGTCTACACTTGTGTTAGGAAGATTGGTGAATTTTTGAACAGGGAAACGTTTGTGAAGGGTATGGAGGTGACCATACTACCCTTCTAAGATAATCCACAAATCACAATGGAGAAAGACAAGGACATCCATGGGTCGTAGTAGAGAAATACACAGACATCTACGAGTCACTAAAGAGAAAGGTAGGAACATCCGTGGTTGATAGTGGACAAAGCACAAATCTGTGTTTTTGGGCAGGTACAAGCTGACAAGTGACCTTAACAAGCTATTAAGGAGAATTTACAGTTGACCAGTAGAGTCTTGGAACTTGACAATGACATGTTGATTCTTTTATATACATATTTAATGGTGGAAGGAAGGGGAAATGAAAGGGGGTTGTAGCCTCCTTTCAGTTGGAGCCGAAGAATATAGGGAGTTGTAGCTTCCTTTAGGTTGGATCCTCCTTCTAGTTGGAGCTAGAGAATCTTAGAAGTTGTAGTTTCCTTTGAATGTATTCTTCTATTATATAAGAAAAACATTATGTGGATTTCCACGTAAATCTATTATGCATTGTGTATCTCTTCTTATGGTCTTTACTGTATATTGTATATATTATTTGGTTTAAAAGTAAAGCTGTAAAAAGTGATAAATTGTAATTGATACTGATTCACCCCCCATCTTGGTATCAACACCATGTTGAACGCAATGTAAGTCCATCTAAAAATATTCCTCATGCTCCCAAGTTTCAACTAAAAATATAATATCAATTTCACTTGGGATCCAACTTAATATAGGCCCTTTGTTCCAAGGAAATCCCTGACAATTCTAAGAAATGATCCAAAGTGTCTCAAATTGCTATTAATTGTTATCCTTTTGGTCTCTATTCCTAATAATATCTTTTTGATTCCTAATTATTGCCCATTTTCCTTCCTTTTTGGCTTCCTTTACCTTTTAAACCTCCTTCCTTAATTTAGCTTGATCTTCCGGAATGAGGTCTTCATTTATAAATATTCCAGATCCTTTTAAGCTCAGAGTTTTACTAAGTATGTCATATTTATGGCATTAAAACTTACCATAACCCAAATCAACCTATATTTATTTTCAATTATTTTTCCCAACATTTTTGCTTCTATAAGGCTAATTGTTTCAATTTGTGATTAGTTTTTTAATTCGTCCTTGAATATTGCTAATGTGTCGTCATATTTATTTTCTTTTATAGCAAAAATTATGAGGTTCAAGGCTCTTTTTTTATGCTCATGGTTTAACTCTACGATCTTAGTCATTTCCTCTTTGATAGGGTTTCTATCCAATTTGTGTTCCACGCTATTTAGGGCCAAATTTTTAATTATATTGTCTTCTAGCTCTTTAATCTTGTCCCTAAGATTTCTATTTTCACCCACCTCTTCTTCCTTCGTTGATTGTTTTTGTTCTTGGTTGATTTTTTCTATTTCTTGTAATCTAGACTCCATTTTGTGTAGTTGACTCTAAAACCCTAATAAATAAATGATCTAAATTTATTATCAAGCATTGCCACTAACTCATTTTAAAGAATTGCTACTTGTTCACTTTGAAGTTTGACTTCTCTCTCTTCTCTACATTTTTCTATTGATTCTATAGATTCATGCAAACATTTTTCTATTGATTCTATAGATTCATGCAAACTATCTACGGTTGCTTTGTTAGGCCTGTTGGAATTACTAAGACAACTCAGCGGGGGGGG
>SNQJ01S0000429.1:109565-123959 GCA_010110895.2 Picea sitchensis
AGAGAAAAATATTCACGAGGAAACCCATAAAGGGAGAAAACCTCTTCTTCTTCGAATCATAGGCAGTCTTTTAAGTTCTGTACATCATCTTTCTTTGAGCACCATCTCAAAATGAGGCTACAACCTCTTCTTTAACAAGATGCAACTTGCTGAGAGCACCAACTCTCTGGTTTCTCTAGCACCCACTAGAAGGAAGCACCAACTCCTTGAGTGTTCCAGCACCAACTGGATGGAAGCACCAACTTCCAGTCACACGTGCACCAACCTACATAACAGAGAACAATGGTTCTCCCTTGCACCACCCTAGTTTTTCTGGCTACAACCAGCTGGAAGCTACAACTCCCTATGTTCAAGAACCCACTTGAAACTTTGAGGAAAACATTCCTCCCTAACACCACCCTACCACCCTGAGATATAAACCTTTGGTTGTTGAAATTTATTACAGTGATACAGTGTTTATCAATGGCTTACCAGTCTCATCACTATTCTGCTATGCATGCATCAGTGTCTTCCTTCTCACATATTCTTGTGCTTAAGTTCTCGTACAATCTGATGTTTTCACCATTTCTTCTCTATCCAACTTATGTTCTTCATCTATGCATTTTCTCCCTCAGTTCATGCTGTAATCTCCATTACTTATAGTTCAATTACTTTTTACAGAGAAACAACAACCTCTCTCTATCACAATTTTTTTCTTTTATTCCTTCTCTCATCATCTGTTACACTCCGCATATCCAACACTCAAGTCGGGAATCTCGAAAACGCTCAGGAATCATAATTCCAACACTCAAGAACAATGATTCAATCGCTTAGGAACAATAATTCAGTTAGTGTAACTGAATCGTAACTGATCAAGAAATCACAAGATGAAACAACAACCCTTTGATCAGATTCGGTTTGATCAACGCCGTTGGATTATAACCGCAGAGGCCTTTTGACTTTTCAATGCGTAACCTCCGATTTGGAGCCTAGAAGTGCTATATCCTTCCCCTATCTTCCGCTAATGTGACCTTGGGCGATGATATCACATGACCACACGATTGCGGGTGCGACCAAAGGTGGTTTGAGGGAAACCCGCTTTTCACCCCATAATTCACTACAGAGCTCCACACATGCCTTTGGCGATACCGTGGTTTTGATTGCAGCCCGCTTAAGAAAAATTAAGACTCGAGCATGTTCTGACCCCGCAATTGAGCATGACCGTTGATCTCCAATCCCTTGGCGATGCATCTCGATCAACGACTATTATCTGCCTTCTTTCCTCCTTCCACGCACGATCCCAGATCTCCACAATCTATTGACACATAGCTCCCTTCCAAATCAATGACTATGGATTATTTTTTGATCCAGGCTTCAGGAGTTTCAACTCTCAAACCCTTCTTTCCTCCATACGTCAATCTTTCGAAGTTGACAATCCACTGATGCATGTCCCTTTTTCTTGATCAACGGTCGAGATCTGCTTTGCTACTCTGGGCTTCGACGATTTCAATTCTCAACCTTCATGCTCTCCCATAACACTTTTAGCCGGAGTCCACATATTCCTAGCACATGTCCTCCTCAAATCAACGACTCTAGTATGCTTCGGGACTTCGACACTTTCTACCAAGACTAGATCTACGACCCTTGGCACCCTTCTTGATCAATGGTCGAGATTCACTTCGGGGCTTTGACGCTTTCACTCTCTGCTTTCCTCCGGAGTATTTTGTACCTGGAGTTCACGATCTGTTGACATGTGTCCTCCTACAGATCGACGGTCCTCATCTCCTTCAACTCTTCGGGCTTTGGGGATTTCAAATATCAACTTCACTTCTTCACTATATCCTGGAGTGTTTTTCCTCGAATTGCACAGATTTCTGCCATGTGTCCCTCTGGCGATAAACGACCTAGATCTTCTTCGGCCCTTGGTGTTTGACGTTCGGGACTTTAGACTAATCGGTGCTCCATTTTCCTCCGAACTGATCACCTGCTGAGTAAGTGATAAGTGGTGGAGACCACTTGCTGTCGGTTAATAATTTCACTTACACTATCCTTCCACTATAGTAGATCGGCGGTCAAGAATGCTCCCGAAGTGATCTTCAGATCAAACGTTTCGTGTCCACTTTGGGACTTTGACATTCGAGACTTCAGGACTTTGGGCAAGTGTTGGTGGTAAAACTCCCGAAGTAAAAATCCTGGAGTGACGTAACTTATTTATGTCACTTGATGACATGTCACGAGCCGAGTAGCTACCACATATCACTCAGATTCATGATTTTCACGTACCTGGAATGCCGATTCAACTTGACACTTGTCATTGCCTAATTGCGCCATGTGTCCTTGTTGACGTGGTCTTCTGACGTGGTTTTCCAACTTGGTCTACGACATGTCCTTGTAGACATGGTATACTGATGTGGTTCTCCCTGATCTAACGGTCATCACATTTTCTCCAGATCCGATGGTCCTTTTTCATTTTGGATTTCGGGCTTCGGGTAATTCGACTTTCAAGTTGCCAATTCTCCCAAAGTGAGATTCCCCGAACAGTAACCTCCCCGCAACTTTTGATGTGAACCAAATGTTGTTCGTCGATCATGTTCTTAAATATATGGCTCGATCTATCTTCGATGCTTCTCTTTTAGCTTATCATGTCCTTCCACTTATAATGATCCAACGATTGTTGGGTATTCGATTGAAATTCCTTTGGATCAATGATCCAACGACCATCGTAGCTCTTCCTCGTGAGCTTTCTCATCTTCTGCTCCACCTTCTGTTCTTGCCATCGATGAAAAGCACACTATTCCTATAAACATGCTAACAATATCCCCCTTTGGAATTGATGGCAACCCTGAAAGGCTGCACTTTCTTCTTCAACTGTACAATCCAGACAACACCTTTTCTCCTTTGAAATCAATGTCAAAGAAAACATGCTCCCCCTAAGTTGTTGCAGTATTTTTCGAAGGTATCGTATATTCAACCAACACATACTCCCCCTGACAGGATGGAATCTCTTTGGTGAGAGAAGGGATGACACCCAGCTTCTGACAGAGATATTCAAATGGTGTCATGGCTAGGGGTTTAGTAAAGATGTCTGCAATTTGTTCTGTGGTTGGAATATAATGCAGCTGAACAACTCTGTTTGTAACATGTTCTTTGAGAAAATGATATTTTATCAGTATATGCTTAGTCTTTGAATGAAGAAAAATATTCTTGGAGACACTAATGGCACTGGTGTTATCACAATGAAGTGGAATTGGATCAGTATAAGTTACCTTCAAATCTGCAAGAGTTTGTATCATCCATAAAATCTGAGTGCAACAAGTAGCAACAACAATGTACTCTACCTCTGTAGTTGATAATGAAATAGATCCCTTCTTCTTACTAAGCCATGCTACTAACGAATCACCTAAGAATAATGCACCTCCATTGGTGCTCTTTCTCTCATCCAAATAATTTTCCCAATCAACATCTGAATATGCAGTTAATTGAAATTTCTGATTTCTAGGATACTAAAGACCATAAGTCATTGTACCCTTCAAATATTTGAATATCCTTTTGACAACTGCTAAATGACTCTGTTTAGGAGCAGACTGATAACGACCTACCATTCCAACATCTTGCATTATATCAGGATGGGATTCTATGATGTACAAAAGACTGCCTATCATTGATCGATATGTTCTTTGATCAACATCAGGTGAAATATCATATTTACTAAGCTTGCAACCAACCACCATAAGTGTTCTCACAAGTGTAGAATATTCCATCTAAAACCTCTTTAACATCTGTTTCAAATACTTTTCTTAAGAGATAAATATCCCTGTAGAACTCTGATTGATTCATAAACCAAGAAAATATGACGGTTCTCCTATCATGGACATCTCAAACTCAGTCTGCATTGAATTAGAAAACCACTGAACTGAAGGGTCATTAGTGCATCCAAAAATAATGTCATCTACATAAATCAAAACATCTAATAAATCATCACCTTCAGACTTAATGTATAGATTACTGTCAACAATACCTTTCTTGAACCCTTTATCATGTAGAAATTTGTCTAGTCTATAATACCAGGCTTGTGGTGCCTATTTCAGTCCATATAATGCCTTTTTCAACTTACAGACATAGTCAGGATTATCTGTCAGTGAAAATCCTTCAGGTTGCTCCACATATACATCTTCTTCTATATCTCCATTAAGAAATGCTGACTTAACATCCATCTGATATACTTTAAAGTTCTTATGACATGCATATGCAAGAAACATTCTGATGGCTTCCAATCTTGCCACTGGTGCAAAGGTTTCATCAAAATCCTGTCCTTCAACTTATGCATACCCCTTACAGACCAATCTGGCTTTATTCCTAACAATTTGTCCTTGTTCATTCATTTTTTTCTTAAACACGCATTTGGAGGCAATTACATTCTTATCTGCAGGTCTAGGAACAAGCTCCCAAGTATTGTTCTTCTCAATCTGATCCAGTTCCTCATTCATTGATTTTAACCAATTTACATCTTTAATGGATTCATTAAAGTTCTTGGGTTCCACCATGGATATGAAGGCTATATGTGATTTCTCGGTGTCTTTGATTATCCTTCTCCTGGTTTGTACACTTTTGTCTTTCTCACCAATTATCTGACTTGCAGGATGATTCTTTTGAGTAATCTTGGAGGAAGGATTTGATGCTGTCTACTGATTTGAGTCTGCCCGAGTCTTTGTATCTTCATCTGAATCAGAGTCTTCTTTTTCTAATTCTTGGACCTATTCATCTTCAACTTCAACTGTGTCCTCTGTAGCAGACTCAATATTTCTCACCTCTCTTACTGGGACTCCTTCATCAACCTTTAAATCAATGCAATCAACTAATTTATAAAATCTTTTATTAAAGCATCTATATCCTTTACTATTGGTAGCATATCCTAAGAAGATGCCTTCATCAACCCTGTCATCATACTTACCAAGGTTTTCATTATTATTCTTTATGTAGCACTTACTCCCAAAGACTTTGAAGTGTTTGATTGAAGCAGGTCTTCCATACCACAATTTATAAGGTGTTTTGTCACTGTGTGGTCTGAGGTGGGATTTGTTAAGAATATGGATTGCTGTGTGTATTGCTTCTACCCAATAGGTTTGACCAATGTTCTTCTCATTCATCATTGACCTGACCATTTTCTGAACTGTTATGTTTTGCCTCTTAACTACTCCATTTTGCTGTGTTGAGTCCCTGGGATTGTGTATTCTCTCTTGATCCCATGTTTATCACATAATTCCTTGAAATCACTTGACATAAATTCTCCTCCTCTGTCTGATCTTGCTGCCTTTAACCTGTTGCCTGTTTGATTCTCAGTTAAATCTTTAAATATTTAATTTCTCAAATGCTTCAACTTTTTCTTTGAGAAAAGAAACCCAAGTGATTGTAGAGTAATCATCAATGATCAGCATGAAGTAGTTTTCCTTCCCTGTGCCTTCCTATCTTGATGGTCCACATAAGTCCATATGAACTAATTGGAGTGGTTTCTCTATTGAAGTATAGCTCTTGGATTTAAACTGTGTCCTGGTTAGCTTTCCTACTTGGCAGGGTTTACATACAAAAACTTGTGGCTTTGATATTCTTGGAAGATCTTTTACAGCCTCAAGATTTTTGATCTTGATTAAGTGGTCAAAGTTTAGATGTCCAAGTCTCCTATGCCATAACCAATTTTCATCATGTTTTCTTAGATGACACTCTTCTCTATCTTCTTTCAACACATATACATTATTATCTATCCTTATGCCTTTATCCACCACTTGTCCTAAGTTTACAAACTTTATCTTACAATATTTGGAAGTGAACACCACTTTACATCCTCTGTCACACATTTGACTTACAGTGAGAAAATTATGTTTCATCCCATCTACAAGCAGAACATGTTGGGATTTTCCTTTACCATTACTCAAACTCACCATCCCTTTACCCTTGATTTTACCTGGTTCATCATTTCCAAAGGTCACATTTCATGTTTTGCTTTACTCATAGAAAAAAACTTATCCTTGTCTCCAGTCACGTGCTTGGAACATCCACTGTCTATATACTAGGGGTCTTTTTGTTTTTGAGCTGAAATTACTAGACCACATTTTTCACTACCTTTCTTTTTCCATGTGATGGCATTTCTGACTAAGGGTTTTATCCTTGGATCTGCTTTGTAATTCTTTAGATGGAAGTTTGAATATTTGTGGCCGAATTTATGATAGTTATAGCATTCGAGATCATTGTTCAATAGGTAAAAGTGATTGGTGCAACTTTTTCTACTCATTAGCTGTTTAGTTCTATGTTGCAAACATTGTTTATTTCTTGATCTCCTAAGTTGCATGTCTCTAAACTTGA
The DNA here is from genome assembly GCA_010110895.2 of Picea sitchensis. Lineage (NCBI taxonomy): Eukaryota > Viridiplantae > Streptophyta > Pinopsida > Pinales > Pinaceae > Picea > Picea sitchensis. The sequence continues at coordinate 115,902 of SNQJ01S0000429.1, forward strand.
TTTGACAATTTGCAATCTTATGACCAAAATTAGAGAAGTAAAAACAGTAACCATGGAAGAAATTTTGGTACCTGAAGGATGGCCTTCTTCTTAGCATTTGTTGCTCCATGTTCTGATATCTTTGTTTTTGATCAGGGATCATCTTGTCTTTATTAGCTTTTGGTGGCAGAGTACTCACATGGTAGGATTGTCTGCTGACTTGGAACTTGATCATCTTTACTGGCTCTTTGCTGCTTGAACCAATTACATAGCCTAAACCAATATTCAACAAAGGAGATCTCTATTTTCTCATAATGGCGTTTAGTTCTGCTGAGGCTTTGATGCTTGGAATATTTTGGAGATACAATGCTTTAAAATTCTCTCTCTCTTTTCTGGTTTTTACTACCTCTTCTTCCAAGGATTCACATCTTGCCTTCTTCTCTGATAACTGCTATTTTAGAGTGTCCTCTATTTTCTTTGCCTCTTCTAACTCCACTTTTAGAAGGGCAAAGTTTTCATCAAGTTTTTTACCATTCTTTTCAAACTGCATCAACAACTGTTTTTGTTTTCTCTTCTTAAGTTTGAGTCTGTCAATATATTCTAAAGCACTGATTAGTTCACCTTCCATATCAACCACAACTTCTTTATCATTAAAATCACTTCCTATTCTTTTATTATCATAATCCTCTTTGGCCATAAGCATAAATTCATTAACCTTATCTTCACAGGAAGAGTCACTATTTGTGTCTTCTGAAGAGTCATCATTGTTTACACATAAACTTTTCTTTTTACCAAATCTCTTGGATTTGTACTTCTCTTCACCTTCAGAGTTCTGGTCCTTCTTCTTGTGTGGACACTTAGATGCAAAGTGACCTATATTTCCACAGTTAAAACATTTGAAGGGAATCTTGCCTTGGTATTTGCCTGATCCTTTCTTTAACCTTCTCACAAATTTTGCCTCAATATCATCTAATTCCGAATCAATATTATTGTATGTTTAAAATATGCTTCTCTAGTGGTGGATTTATCTTTGCTAATCCTCATTTCATAAGCAGTTAGAGTTCCTAGGAGTTGATCAATAGACATAGTTTTAAGATCATTCAGTTCTTCTATTGCATAAACTTTTGGATTAAATCTATTAGGCAGAGATCTTAAAATCTTCTATACTAAAAATGCGTCTTCAATCTTCTCACCAAGACCCTTCATGGCATTCACAAGCTTCTCAACTCTTAAAAAATATTTACTAACTGTTTCATCCTCATTCATCTTTAGTTGTTCAAATTTCAATCTATGTGTCTGAAGTTTGGCATCTTTTACTTTCTCATCTCCTTCATAACTGCTAATAAGTTTATCCCACATTTCTTTGGCAGATTCAAGTTGCATGACCTTTACAAATTTAGCTTTAGCAAGCCCACTCAAGATAGCATTCATTGCCTTTGCATTGAAGCTAAATTCTAACTTATCATGTTTGGAAGCTAACACAACAGGTTTTGTATATCCAGTCTCTACAACATCCCAAACATTAGCACCTAAGGCCATGATGTATGTTCTCATTCTAACCTTCCAGCATGCAAAAATTGTTCCATAAAACATAGGAGGCTTATTGGTTGAATTTCCTTCATGGCTTGTCATGTTTAAGCTTACTGATCTAGCTTTAAGTAAAAGGAACCCGCTCTGATACCAATTGTTGGAATTACNGGGGTGAATCAATTGTTACTAGGCTTAAACAATTTTATGCCTATTAAGATATTATTAACCTTCTCCAAGTGATCATCAAGATTATGCAAGACATGAGCAACATACATAAAAACATCAATCACACATATGATATACAAAGAGACAAATATTCACGAGGAAACCCATAAAGGGAGAAAATATCTTCTTCTTTGAATGATAGATAGTCTTTTAAGTTCTGTACATCATCTTTATTTGAGAACCAACTCAAAATGAGGCTACAACCTCTTCTTTAACAAGCCACAACTTGTTGAGAGCACCAACTCTCTGCATTCTCTAGCACCCACTAGAAGGAAACACCAACTCCTTGAGTGTTCCAACACCAACTGGATGGAAGCACCAACTTCCAGTCACATAGGCACCTACTTGCATAACAGAGAACAATGGTTCTCCCTTGCACCACCCTACCACCCTGGTTTTTCTGGTTGCAACCAGATGGAAGCTACAACTCCATGTGTTCAAGAACCCACTTGAAACTCTGAGGACAACAGTCCTCCCTAGCACCACCTACCACCCTGAGATAGAAATATTTGCTTGTTGAAATTTATTACAGTGATACAATATTTATCAATGGCTTATTGGTCTCATCACTATTCTTCTACATTGGTTTGCTATGCTTGCATCAATGTCTTCCTGCTCACATATTCTTGCGCTTAAGTTCTCATACAATCTACTATTTTCACCATTTCTGCTCTGTCCAACTTATGTTCTTCATCTCTGCATTTTCTCCCTCAGTTCATGCTGTAATCTCCATTGCTTACTGTTCGACTACTTTTTACAGAGAAACAATAACCTCTCTCTTTCACAACATTTTTCTTTTATTCCTGCTCTCATCATCCGTTACACTCCGCATCTCCAACACTCAAGTCGGGGATCTAAAAAATGTTCAGGAATCATGATTCCAATGCTCAGGAACAATTATTCAACTGCTCAGGAACAATTATTCAACTGCTCAGGAACAATAATTCAGTTAGTGTAACTGAATCATAACTGATCAAGAAATCACGAGATGAAACAACAACCCTTTGATCAGATTTGGTTTGATCAACGTCATTGGATTATACCCGCAGAGGCCTTTTTAACTTTTCAATGTGTAACCTCTGATGTGGAGCCTAGCAATGATAGCTCCTTCCCCTATCTTCCACTGATGTGACCTTGGGCGATGATATCATGTGACCACACGATTGTGGGTGCGACCAAAGGTGGTTTGATGGAAACCCGATTTTTGCCCCACAATTCACTACAGAGCTCCACATATGCCTTTGGCGATACTGTGGTTTTGATTGCGGCCCGCTCATGAAAAATTAAGACTCGAGCATGTTATGACCCTGCAATTGAACACGACCTTTGATCTCAAATCCCTTGGCGATGCCTCTCGATCAACGACTGTTATCTTCCTTCTTTCCTTCTTCCACGCATGATCCCGGATCTCCACGATCTGTTGACACATAGCTCCCTTCCAAATCAACGACTACGACTTATTTTGTGATCCGAGCTTCGAGAGTTTCATCTATCAAACCCTGCTTTCCTTTGTACGTCAATCTTCCGGAGTTGACAATCCACTGATGCGTGTCCCTTTTTCTCAATCAACGATCGAGATCTTCTTCGCTACTTCGGGCTTTGATGATTTCAATTCTCAACCTTCACGCTCTCCCATAATTCTTTTAGCTAGAGTCTATAGATTCCTGCCACATGTCCTCCTCAAATCAACGACTCTAGTATGCTTTGAGACTTCAACACTTTCTACCAAGACCAGATTGACGACCCTTGGTACCCGTCTCGATCAATGGTCGAGATTCACTTCGGGGCTTCGACACTTTCACACTCTGCTTTCCTCCAGAGTATTTCATACCCGGAGTTCATGATCTGTTGATGTGTGTCCTCCTACAGATCGATGGTCCTCAGCTCCTTTGACTCTTCGGGCTTCGGGGATTTCAAATCTCAACTTTGATTCCTTCACTATCTCCAGGAGTGTTGTTTCCCGAAATGCACAGATTTCTGCCACGCGTCCCTCTAGCGATAGACGAACTAGATCTTCTTTGGCCCTCGGGTCTTCAACGTTCGATACTTTAGGCTAATCGATGCTCCATTTTCCTCTGGAGTGATCACCTAATGAGTAAGTAATAAGTGGTGGAGAACGCTTGCTGTCGGTTAATACTTCCACTTACACTATCCTTCCACTGTAGTAGATCAACGGTTGAGAATGCTCCCGAAGTTATCTTCAGATCAGAGGTTTTGTGTCCACTTCGAGACTTCGACATTTGGGACTTCGAGAATTTGGGCAAGTGATGGTGGTAAAAATCCCAAAGTAAAACTCTCGGAGTGACGCAACTTATTTATGTCACTTGATGACATGTCACGAGTCGAGTAGCTGCCACATGTCACTCAGATTCGTGATTTGCACGTACCTGAAATACCGTTTCAACTTGACACTTGTCATTGTATGATTGCACCATGTGTCCTTACTGACGTGGTCTGCCAACTTGGTCTGCCACATGTCCATGTAGATGTGGTTCTCCCTGATCTAACGATCATCACATTTTCTCCAGATCTGATGGTCCTTATTCATTTCAGATTTCGGGCTTCGGGTAATTCGTCTTTCAAGTTGCCAATTCTCTCGAAGTGAGATTCCCCAAACAGTAACCTCCTCGCAACTTTTGACGTGAACCAAATGTTGTTCGTTGATCATGTTCTTAGATCGATGGCTCGATCTATCTTCGATGCTGCTCTTCTAGCTTATCCTGTCCTTCAACTTAGAATGATTCAACGATTGTCGGGTATTCGGTTGAAGGTCCTTTGGATCGGTGATCCAACGACCACTGTAGCTCTTCCTCTTGAGCTTTCTCACCTTCTTCTCTGCCTTCTGTTCTTGCCATCGATGAAAAACACACTCTTCCTGTAAACATGCCAACAAGGCCTTCCTCTATTGGATTTCGATATCAACAGTGAATTACTCATATTGAAAAGAAAATTAAATAAATAAAAAACTTGTGCACGTGATTCACGGAAAGGTTTGAATAATCACCATAAATAAAATTACCATAAATAAGATTTACCACAATCCATATTCATTATAAACCCAAAAATAAATATTCATACAATAACACCAACAAAATAATGTTCACCACCCTAAAAACAATATTCACCACATCAATTCACTCACTTGATGAATATATTATAACCCTCTTCTTAACATATTATAACCCTTTCTTAACAATATCTCATATCTCATGTTCTTCACCTCTCTTTGATTTCTTATTCTTTGAAATCCATATTCATATTCATTTTATTTTTTTTCATAAAATCTTGTTTTATCCCATACTTTTCCTCTTTTTAGTTATATAATTTATCATAAGATTTTATCCCATTCTTTTCCTCTTTTTAGTTATATAATTTATCATGGTTTTAGTTATATAATTTATCATTTCATGTCTACTTTATTTTTTAAAAATTAATTTATAATATTCAATATTATTTATATATCTTTTTCCTCATTTTGTTTTTAAAACATTAATATAATATAATCTATTTTTAAATGTTAACATAATATTTTTCTATTTATTTAATAATCTAAATCATTTTATTTTATCCACACCTTTCCTCTTTTATATATATATCTTTTGCCTCATTAAATTCATCCTTTCCTTTATTTTTAAAACATTAATATTAATATAATATAATCTATTTTGAGATATTATTCATATATATTAAATTATTTGATATTTTTTAATAATCCATATAATCTTATTTTATCCCATACCTTTCCTCTCTTTAGTTACATAATTTATCGTTTTGTCTCTAACTGTTGTATTTTTGTATTTTTTCCCTTATTTCTTAGTCTTTTTTTTTAATTATTAATATAATATAATTTTATATATTATTTTCGGGATTAACTGCATAGTGTAAGTCATTAATCTATGACCCATATCTATGAGTATTAGTCGTAACTGACCAATAATTTTCATTAGTGACACGCCTTTAATAATATCTAATATGTTGCACTGCGGAAGCCCCTCTATACTTAAATAATATAATCTATTTTTTAAAATTAATATAATATATATATATTTTCAAGGTTACAAAATTTGGGGAAACTTTTAAGAGGGCGGATAAACTACAAGGCTTGAAACCATTACAACAATATACTTGTTATGAGCTTAACATATCACTTACAAGAATTGAACCTATGTGGAGCGGATAACAATAGTTCCTCCCAACTGAACTAAACCCAATTGAAAATCTGTTTTTTAAATATTAACATAATACAAATTATTTTTCTCTCTTTTTTTTTTTTTTTAAATTATTTTTTAATGATCATTTTTTCCATAATCTACATATTCAATTGATGCATTCACTTTTTTCTACTTTATATAATTTTAATTAATTTCTTTAATAATAGATGGAGTGTTCATTCAAAACATTAAAACTTTTAAAAACTTATCCATAGATCAACTTAAAAAAAATATCACAATTATCTTACATAAATAGAATAATAAAATATACATCATTAATGATATAAATACAAAACATACATGAATGATGCACTTAAAAAATAAGTAACCATTAAAAAAAAATAAAAAATGATATGACGACTGTAAAAATAAACCATACCATAATTGCTCTAGTCCACTCTCGGTCTCACAAAAAAATTGACAAATGTGATGTTTTGCAATGAAACATTATCTTATGAAGCATATTGTCATTGTGATTGCACCCCAATTATAGCCCTAATATCTTCCATGGGAAGAATCATATATACCACCTCTAGTTATATTAGTATGACCTATCATGTCATGTGGTCAATGACTAGTCATAAAGCTATTGTTATAGAGTAATAAATTTTATAGAAGGTCTTCATCAATGATATAATTTTAATATTAATAAATTAAATTAATATTAATGATTGAGATAATATTAATAAGTTAAATTAGCGATTGATATGAGAAAGGAATCATTGGTTAGTATAAAATTGAAATTTCTTATTGACATACTTTAGTTCCATATCTAATATATACCTGAACGTGCCACTTCCCTTTGGTCATGTGTAAAGTTGTATTCCCTTTATTGTCCTACAAATTAATTATAGAAAGATTAGTTCTTAGTAATTCTTCAATAACATGAATGCTCTTTCCTTTAACAACCATATCCAATCTAATCTATCCTTTCTTATCTTTTCTAATAGTGATCTCTAAATTATTATTAATAGCACTTTAATGACTTCCAAATGTTCAAGACTTGTAACAGAATGCACACAATATTACAATTAATTCTTGCAATCTTTATTAACTTGTGATCTTTAAATTATTATCTAAGAGCACTTTAATGACTTCCAAATGTTCAAGACTTGCAACATAATGCACACAATCTTGCAATTAATTCTTGCAATCTTTATTAACTTTTTATCAACTTTAGGAATTGCATTAACAATGTCAAAATTACCTTGAAAAATAACTAAATGGAGTGGCGATGAATTTAAAAAATAATTTGTTGTACCAAGAGTACAATAGAAATGCAAGGGCTTCTATGCAATATCTACATAAAGGTAACTTATTATCAATCTATCCAACAATATATTATTTTGCTCTCTTACATTGTCAATTTTAAACCATTTAGACCATAATTGAATTGTTGAATAATCATTGCATTGAATTGGTAGAAATCTTGGATTCATAGTAGAATTAAATTAGCAATATTTTTTTAATTGTTATCATTTAAAAAAAAATTGTAACAGTTGTTCCTTGACCATTGATATATTTTTTGGATATAGAGGAGACAGTGAGGGTCAAATAAGGGTCATCACCCTTGGTAATTTTGAAAATATTAATGGAAATGGTCACTTACTATTGCCATAAGCTATTATTAATAATGCTTATTGATCTTCATTGTATCTCCATGACTTTTGGTGGCATAAGTATTTGTTCTAGTCACTATTGTTTATAGGAAATGGAGACGATCATTGATTGTCACCCTATATTCATCAACAATGAGGGTCATTAAGGTATGTCACTAAAAGTCACAATTGCTCATAGCAAGCAAATGGTGAAAGCCATGGATTTTCACCATATATACATCAATAGTGAGTGTCATTAAAGTCTCACAAAAAAATCACTACCATTTGTAATAAATGGCGACAATCATCTATTGTCACTATATATGCATCAATAGTGAAGGTCATTAAAGGCATGCCACTACAAATCAATATCGTCGGTAGGAAATGTTAACTGTCATTAACCATTAACATATGATTTATTGGCGATGAAGTGTCACCTCACTGTATCTTCTTTACTTTTGGTGACACATAGTTTTTTTTTTGTGATGAAGGTCTTCTTTACTTTTGGTAACATC
>SNQJ01S0000429.1:125230-138771 GCA_010110895.2 Picea sitchensis
ATACATAATTAAAATAAATAAAAATTTAGTATGCAGTTGCCTTTGGCTTTGGGCATGTACAAATTGCACGATAACAATTTGGTGTCGCTGTCGGGTAACACTGAGTCAATATTCCTCAAGACCACTTTTTCGGTAAGCCTTTTTCCAAAAGCCTTTATCTTACAAAGCTTACATGGCGACTCCATTGAGGGTGATCCCCTCATCCCTTTGATAGTTTCAAGAAAATTATTTGGCGGCTCCACTGACCTTTTCCAAGGTGCCACCTTGCTCTCAATTCTATGATATTTCCAAGTTATGGGATCATGTCGCCCTGGGAACAAGTGTATCCGAATATTAATTTCAAAAGTTTTCAAGGATACCCACATTATTTTGATACAAAATGGTTAAACAACTCTCCAATATTTGGAGGCCTCCCAATTACTCACATTGTAGAATTCTTGAAGTATATAAGTGAGATAGAATTGGGAGGGGAGGATGTTTTGGTAAATTGTTCATACTTTCTCTGCCATGTTTTTTGCAAGATTGGTTTATGAGTTGTTGCAAAGATAGGGGTATATAATATTTTGTAGACCTCATCAGTAGGTTTATTGAGTTTGTGAAACCACAATGCCTAACATATGAATATGCCCTTAAGAGTCTTGCAATAGCCCTAGAGGATGAAGGATTCACCACTAAGATTGTGGAAGATCTCAGGGATGTGTACCATACTCAATACCAAGAACCCTCTAATGTAGAAGGATAAATTTATGAAGAAAATTATCAACCCCTTGAAGAGGAGCAAGATTTTTCCCATGATTTGATAGAATGCAGTGAATATTTAACTAGAAAAGTGAATTTTGAGGATGAAGCACTAATAACTGCTCCTCTGTCCGATGAAGCTATCCAAGATCCTATCTCTCCTGCACAAGATGAAGAGAATGAGGTACGTCATTTTCCTTTCCAATTTCTTGATGACACTTTGTTCTATGATTCAAAAGGTGAAGAAGTAAAGGAACCCTTGGAAGAGCTAGTTCCTTCATTTTCTAATGAAGACAAAGAGATGAGTCTTGGTGATGATGTACTGGACCCTCTTCCTTTTGATGAAGCCATCCACTCCATAGATTCTCCTGCACAACAAGAAGTGAACATGGTAATTTATTTCCCTTTCCAAGATTTTGATGATGCTTTGTTTTATGATTTGGAAAGTGAAGAAGTAATAGATAATCCCTTAGATGCATTAAATCCTTCATGTTATGATAAAGGTAGTGACATTGTTGATAATATTGATGAGTTCATACATGTTGGAAGACGTAAGTGGGATGTGATTGGTTCTAATGAGGATCCCATTTATGATATGGAAGGACATTTCCAAATGTTTCCTTTACTACTATCATATGAGGTTACTAATGATTCTGACATCTGGCAACAAGAAAATAATATAGTTACATGCATCTCCAAGGGTGACCTAGTTCTATTTTCTCCTGATGATTTTCGGTCATACCTTGAAGATTTTGATGAGTACACCTTTGAGAACTTGGATTTATTTTATGAAGAAGATTATCAACCACCATTGTGCTCAGATATTGATAGAGGTGAGGACATTGCTTGCCCAAAGTAGGGTACTTGTGACAAGGTTCTCCAACCCCCTTCAATTACTTTACCTTGCTATGTCATTAAGGGTGTAGTTGGGAAAAATGTCCCTTATCCTGAGTTTTATCCGAGGAAAAGCCTTATTATAGAATCCAAGGGTAGGTTGAATACCTTAAAAATAAGTTTATTATCTTAGTCTTTAAGCCTTCCCTTAAATTGTAATTCATCCTCTAGGTTCTTATTGGTCCCTTCCTAGACCTCATGTTGTGAAGATGTCCAAGGTAGCCAACCTTCAGACTCTTTCAGTTGGTATTTTGAACCATTGATTTTTCACGATCCCTTTCTGAGATGGATTGAGCACTTTCCTAATAGTGTGAATTGGCATAATTTTGTCTCTCCCTCCTGCTTCCATGAGCTAGACTTTATGATTTATGATGATACTATACATTTTCTAACTCATGTTACTTTTGTGTTTGAATTATCATTGTTTTGGTTTATGATGAAGCACAGAGGAAGGCATTATGAGACATTGCTAGGATGGTTCCATTGACTATTTGACTACACCTAGCATTCAGTCAAAAGGTAAGTAGATGTAAGTTAGGTAGGCATTTGCATTCATTGTATATACCATCTGCATATCATGCTAGATCAATATAGTTGTAGTTTCATTTCCATTTGTATATATGTTTTCTTACTTGTATCATACATGATCCAGGGGTGATATCACTACCCCAAAAGATTACTAATTATTTTTGTTGACATCTAGCAAATTACAGGTCATGCTAGAGATGTTGAGGTTCTCATGCGCTCTACGGTGAGCACATGTCCCCGAGTTGGAGCCAGATGTTATCCCCTATCCTAGGGATAACTAAGGGGATTATGTCTTGAGGCCCAAAGGTCCTAGACATGAAGTACCGAGATCCATATGACTTGAGATTGGCCATGGAGGGCCCATATTTTCTTTAGTGCCTCCTATCTGTCAGGAACAACAACATCCATCCCATCGGCCTAATTTTGAAGTAGCAATGGGTCTTTCTCCATGAGGTAATGACTCCGGGTATCATGGTATGTGTTGCTCTGATTTTTGAAGCATTTGAATATGTGCACTCAACACTCTTTTGTTTCATGACATTTGCTTGGAAATTATGATTTTTAACTTTTCCATACCTAGGGGGGATGACTGAGTGCCCTAGTAAGTTGGTTCCCTTAGGTATGAGTTTCCACTGGGTGGGTCTATGAGAGGTCATCATCCATTCCTTCCATACTTACGGATTTTCATCATTGTCCCTCTCATCTTTCCCCTACCTTGGTTCGGGCATTGGGTTTGCCATGCTAGTAAGGGTTGTACCTTGCCTTGTGGGAAGAAGGGGCTAAAGGCCCAGAGGGTAAAAGTAGATGGAAAAATTTAAAATCCAAAATGAGACCTTGAGATGCTTCTCCTATGGATTCCCGAGAAAGAAATAAATGGCTTCTCAACAAGAAAAGGGGACCCATAAAATAAAATAAAACTCAAAGACCTAGTTGGTGGATAGTGTTAGAAAAACAAGACCATGGAGCAATAAAATAAAACAAATGCAGAAACAAAACACAGATACACACAATACAAGAGAGACACAGATTTACGTGGTTCACCTAGTGTGGTCTACGCCCACCAGAGAAATTTCCAGGTCCTTCCTTTATTATTATCCAACAAATGAAGGGATACAACCTACAACAAAACCCGCTCTAACTTCCTCTTCTTTTTCTCACAGTATCCTCTCTCAGAATATAATATTCACCATCATCCATAGCTGCAATACATTTCCCTCATAAAAGAGGGTTGCCTTCTAGGGCAAAAAACCCTAACATAATCTTTACCGTTAGATCTACGACCTTATAATGAACGATCCAGATTTACAATGAAATTACAATATACTTTTACAAGGCAATTTTTGCTTCGGGGGTTTCGCCCCTGAACCCCCGCTGGGGGCCCGCTTGCCCCCAGACCCCCTAGCCGGGGGGATAGCCCCCCCGGATCCCGCAGAGGGGGTACCCCCCTCTGCACTCCCCCACATGGAAGAGTGTACATACTTTTGGGGTGTAAATACTTCATGGGGTTTAAACATGACTGAAAGCAAGGACCTCTGAATCAGGAAGATAATTAGGCTCCAAAACCAACATATAGGAGGTCTCATCATGAGCCAACCTATTAGTTCCATGGGAATGTAGTGGTATGAGACTACCATCCATATGGTTACCAAACCAGGGTAGTGGCTCTTGGTGGAATAGCCAAGAGAAAGGGGGTCTCATCACGAGCCAACCTTATCATTTCCGTGAAATGCTTGTGGGTAACGTTGTCACCATTGGTCACCACACCAGGACAATGTCATCTAGCTATTCTCTTGAAAAGAAAAATCAATAAGACAAAGAATAAAAGGCATTGAATGGGCTAGGAAACAATGGAATACATGACAAGGTGCATCTCACCCTCTACAGAGGCACCCACAGGTAAGAGATACATTTCCTTGTTATCACTGCACCCCTTGCCCAAACATTCCCTCACCATCTCATACATATGCATGACCTAGATTGGTATTCACCTGGGAAACACCCCAAACCTAAGGAGGATTATCCCAATAGGATATCGTGAGACCCTCTCCAAACTTGGCTTGTTAAACTTTATAACGTCTTTGAGAATTTGTCTAGGTAAAAGGGGGTTTGATGCACATGCTTGGGTAATTTGAATATTAGACGTGATTGGCATTGCTATGATTCCTGTGAATTATGAGGCCATGGAGGGCATACTTTTTGTTGCTATAAGACCATGCCCAACGAACAGCTACATATGGGAAGATGATTAGTTTGGACCTCCATGGGGCTAAAATCCCTCCAGATGGATGTTGTGACCCTAACTTGGGGCAGAGGGACACCATAGGCTTGCACCAGATAAAACTAAGGACTTTTCACCATAGACTCTTTGGAAGGCCTAGACCTAGGGGGGTCTTTCCCTTCCACCATGACGTTGGCCCTTGAAGGCCCCTGACGTCATCATATTGAGCCTTGACATCATCCAGTTAGGGTTTTGGCATGAGGACAACTTGGTTGGCATGTGTTGCAGCTTTTGAGGCCTTTTGAGGCCCAACGTTCCATGATGGGGCCTAAAATCACCCTAAGAGGGGCATGACGTCATCCCTAAAGACAAATTAGGGTTTTAAATTGTTAATTTTATGTAAAAATGGATTTTTGATGTATACTGGCCATGTCGACCTTTTTTGACCCAACTTGTAATTAAAGGTCATGCTTATTTTATAAATAAGGGAAAAATATGTTATATTTTTCATCATCTTTCACTCACACAAGTGTGAGGTCTGAAATTCGGCCCTCTTTAAGGGTACTTGGCTGAAATTAAGTGGTGCACAACTTCTTAGAGAGGCTATTTTTGGTTTATTTTGGCATTTTCATGGTGGAAAGTCTTATACTATGGTTTTGTGGCTAGATTATTCTTGATGAAGTAAGTAAAATATGCAAATTATTCATTTATTTGAATGGTTATGGTATATTTACTTGTTCATTTCTAAGATTATGAAATTGCTAGTTTGAAACCCTAGGAGAAAAGCACATGTTATTGTCCTTTTCTTTATAATTTTTCACCTACTTGATTTTGCTAGAGAACATCTCCTTTGAAGAATATACTAGAGACCTACCTTTGTAGCACTAGTAGCATTGCTTCATTAAGCTTCATACATTGATTACAAGTTTGATCTAAAGAAGAAGGAAATCACTAGGGCCTAGAGTTACCTACTTTCTAGCAATTTTTTCCTTCTAGGGCTTTAGATATTGAGGCCTTAAGTTACTAACACCTCAATCATCTTCCCCTTCCTTTAGTTCATCTATTATCATTTGTTGTTTCCCTCTAAGAATTTCCGTTGTAAACTTTGACTTCATTTTCCCTAAAAGGCACTAGTTCACACCTTGCAAGTGATTGATTGACCAAACAAACTCTTAAACCATCTACCTTAAGACTTTTAATAACTGTTTCTAACTTTATATTAGACTAAATTACTAACTAATTTGATGTTGTTGAAAAATATTGCTACAACCATCTATACAAACAACAAATTCATCTTAAAAGCAAGATCAAAAGCTGATAACACATTGCCATCATTGCTTCTGACAATTACTATCATTTTGTCAAGTTTAGGTTATCATTTCTTGCCATTTTTGAAGCATTATTGAGGCATAATTGTGTAGCTGTTGCTAAATATATATTGCTATTATAAATACTTATATTGCTTCAAATTTTATATCAGCTTGTTCATTTTATCAAAAGTATATGATTTTATGAAGCACTAACATCATATGGTACTTGCAAATAACATATTTTCTTGTTGTCTTGTTCTGGGAAGGTACACTTAAATATTATTTTGCTTCATCTCCTTAAAACCCTTGGAACTTTTGATCAGAGTGACCTGTGAGAGTGGTGGGGATTTCTTAATACTTTTGCCTTAGCCTTATCAAACCCCCAGGTCATTGGGGACGTTTCCCCTGGGGTACCACTCCTAAATAGAAAGAGGTGTCTTATTAAGGTGACAGTGATAGGACATTCTCCTTGTTACACCAATTTAGTATGCACTTGCCTTTGGCTTTGGGAAAGTACAAATTGTGCGATAACAACGTTAAAGTAGTGTAAGTAGCGTGGGACCTCGGATGAGGTCCATGTTCCCCCTCCCTCTTTTCCCTCCTGTCCAAGCATAAAAATAAAATAATAATAATAATAATAATAATAATAATAATAAAACAACTATACAAACCCTACCCAACATGTAGAGCCCTCATTCTCCTCTGCACAACCTCTGCTACACCTCCCTTCCGCTCTATGCATAGTCTAACGCTCCTCTACTATACACACATTCAAATTTAGAGTGTGTGGCCTCGACCCCATGGACGACTGCCAGAAGGGCATGACCATGGCCGCTAGGTCGGTTCACACTATCACACTTTAATCAGACGATGGTATCCATGGCCATACATATGACCCCGAGGTTTGGCTGCTACTGCCTACCTACCTCTTAGGATGATAAGGCCTTGGGAACCATGTGCATACACAAGGTATACAAAAATATTTAGAGGACACGCAGTGCCAAAGAAAATGTATCTCATGGGATATCTTCCTCGTGACTTGGGTGTTGGTGGTGGTGCAGGGGTGCTGGTGCGTAGAGAAAAGAAACTCTACTTGCAAGCTTATGCGCTTGATAGCTTGGGTGCCTGAGTTATGCCCCCAGTGGGCTCTCGTCGTGGCTTGGTGGATTGTGAGCTATGGGATATACTCCTTGTGGTCTGACGCTTGGTCTCGTCTTGAGCGTTGGACTTGAATCTAATGGTTTTATCTCTCGAGTTCCTGTCTCGTGGACTTAGAACTATAATGCAACTTGGATATTGTGTGCATTGAGCACTTATATCCCTCTCCTCGGTTGCTAGGCTTGACGCTGGTATTGAGTGCTGAGATTTGGTGCTATAGTCTTGGGCACTCAGTCTTAGCTTGTTTTTTGCGACCTGAAAGGATTACATAACTCTTTTGGTTTCCTCGTGGCTTCTCCTTGGTGCTTGGTTGGTAGAATCGAGTGCTAGGAATTTTGTGTTGTGACTCTAAACTTGGGGTTCAACAATGAAACATGAGACGTGGGCCTCGGGCCTGTTAATTTCTCGTGGCTCCTCCATGGTGACTCGACTCTTGGTATCGATGCTGACTTAGCAATGTGATTATCTTGTGGACGCGTTGTGCATAACTACCTCGTGGCTCATCCCTTGGCTTGGATTGGTGCTACACATAGTGGAAGACTATACTCCTTGGCGCCTTATGTGTTTGGGGGTTGTCGATGTCCTGGTTAATTTTTCCATGTATGGTTGGAACTTGTGGAGCATGGAGCTTGATTCTTGGAGTTCGAGGTTGGATTAGAACCCCAATATTTTGGTAAGCGGATGGGTTGAGCAATGTACACGCCCTTTGTGGGCTCTGCTCTTATGAGTTGGAGCTTAGCGCTTGATCGTTAGGATTGAACTTGTATGTTGTGCTTGGTGCAACTCTCATGTGCTTGGCCTGTGGCTTGAATATTTGGAGATTGGGTTAAAATACCCAATATATATATATATATATATATTAATGCCTTTTTTTGTATAGACAATTGAATTTTTTTTGTTTATAATATTGCATTTTGTTTTAACAACTTATGCAGGTCATCATGTATCCTCCAGTTAAACATATGGAAACATATTTTAGTTTTGTCATTCTAAATTACATGAGTATACAATTTCTCCTCATTTCTTTATCAGTTAGAATTTGGACTTGGAAAGCTCCTTTAGGAATCTGCGTACAGTCTACAGGCAAGACAATTTGGGTTTTCAAGACTATCTTGGTAGTCTTCATATGTTTTATGGGCTGCAAATAAAGGGTTTCTAGGATATAGGTTAGGGGTTTGGGAACAGATTGTACAGTTGTGTGGGTGGTCAAGCCCAGGTTTCAATTTTGAAACCGGGCTCTGATACCATTTGTAAGGCCTTCTATTTCATGGCCTCAATAAAATAATAAATATCTCCTAATCTCCTACTGAAATAAATGCAATTTAGTTTAGAATTTTCTTTCATGGTTTTCTTTATACCAAGAATAAACTGGTAAATAGACACAATAACAAATCAGACAACATAATAACACCAAAAACATATTAACAACATATCAACTTAGTAAAATACATACCTCGACCTGCAGGTTGGTTGATTTAGCCCCTGGTTCACTTGTTCTTGTTCTTTCCCAAACTTCCCAACTAAATATTAACCTCCCAGCCAACTAGGAACAACCTCTCCGACTCCCTAGATCCATGAATCCTTGCGGGTTCTTGTCCCTTGAGCCCAAAGTTCCCAACAACAACAGTGTCCCTGTGAGAGTTCCCCAAAAACAAGCTATTCTTCCAATTTCCTCTCTTTCAAAATTTCATCCTCCTTCTTCTTCCCCCAATTTTCCCCAAAACAAATTAAATACCCCCTCTCCAATTCCTCTCCCATATTCCGAATCCTCCTACCTTGAATCCCTCTCCCTCATTCAATTTGCCAACTACCTTATCGATTCATTAATCCTCCCAACAACCTTATCCCCTCATTAATTACTTCACCTACTTTTTTAATAATAAAATAATAAAAGACTCAATGAATTTATTTTAATAATTAATTAAATTTAATTTAACAACTATGATAAATAAATAATCAATTTGGGTTGTTATAGTGATCTAGTCAATTACCAATTTGGAGTCTCCAAAAACCTGATGACTTTGAATATTATGGCTCAAAGCACATTTGAGTAAACCAAGGAGTGCATGACACTCATATTTATTATTTGAGCCCGTCGCCATGTTTCCCCTTCCCCCAAAAAATGCGCATCCAATAAATAAAGACAAAACACCAAGACACACACATGAGCGTGTCCTTGACACACTCCATCAAAGAATCCCTAGGGAAGATTTTTGTTTATTTCCATAACTTCCACAATCCGAGATAGATTGACCATAGTCTTAATCTTATATTTAGATAGAAAAGATAGAGACATGTGAACAATTTTTTAAATGTGGGCCAAGACTGATTCTCAAATAAGGTTGTGTTCCAGGCCAACCAAATACTCCATGACATCACCAATGGTAGAAGATGAAACTATTTCACATAATGATCAATGAATAAATTATGGAAGCAATCCTCCACCAAGTACTTGAGCCAAAGATGACCCGCACCAATCTAGACACATATACCAGCCTATAATTGCCTCGTAAAAGGACAAGAAAGAAACAAGTTCTTATTACTTTCCTCGACATATCTACATAATATACATATGTTTGGTCCTTGCTTCCCACGACGTTGAAGCCTGTCCCATGTTAGAACACAATTAACAAGAATTAACCATAATAAAATCATGCATTTGGGTGGACCATGGATTTTTCATATTTTCTTGTGCCACCACTTGGCGATAACCTCCTCATCTAAAAGTAAGGCTTGATAGCTCATTCTTTTCGTACATTTTCTGCTAGAATTGGAAAAGGCATATACTAATTCATTGTCTTTCTCATATAAATGGATATATGAGCAATTCAATTGTTGAAAAAACTTCCTCCAATGAGGATGCCAGTTATTGTCTGGTCCCAAGTCCTTTGCATATTTCCATCCTTGATACCAAATGGAGGTGGAGTCGGGATCACTTAGACTATTTAATGTGCATAACCTAGAATCTTGAAGAAATAATATTATCTCCCTTGGCAGAAGGTTTTTTTGGTTTTGTCAAACAATTGCATCGTGCCCTACTTGAACCAATTGTCCCAATACATCCCTCCATGTTAGGAATTTACCAATTAGAAGAAAGGCCAAAGGCATAGCCCGCCATTTGTTTGATGCACATTATATGTGCTTATTAGGATGACTCATCCAATCTAAAATGGTCACCGAGAAAATGTATTCATCGAGAAGAATACATCTCCAGAGACTATCTTGAGTTAGGAAAACCCAAAGAGATTTTGTAGCTAGGGATTTCTCGAAGCAAACTAGGTATTTGAGGCCCCAACCACCTCGTCCCTTGGTTCAAGAAAGAACCTACCATTTAACTAGATGTGATCCAAGTTATTCCACCTAACCCTTCCAAAGATAATTAAAGCATAGTTTTTTAATGCACACCAATATTCCCTTCATAACCTTTTCTAGCAGGTGCCAATATACATGGATCACTTTGAAGATGGATTTAATAAGTGCGAGTCTGTCTCATTTGGAAATCCAATGATTACACCATAATTTAATTCGTTTCTCAATTAGGGCAATAAACCATTTCCAGTCCTTTGAACCATAGCAATTGGGATTTAGATTATAGCCCAAGTATTTCATACCACCTTGCAAATCATAAGCCTGAAAAGGAAAGAGGCACTCCAAATATCGTCGAGGAATCTCCTCGTTCTCAGGGAAATATATAGAAGACTTATTTATGTTAATAACCATGCCCGTGGAACCACAAATTATATCCAATAAACCTTTAATCATTCTACTTTCTACTTCCACACATGATTAGAATAATGAAATGTCATCAACAAAGAGAAGATGAGTCATGAACTCATTCCTTCCCATGAAAAGAACTTTAATGGTATGATTTCTATTAGCTTCAATAAATGCACAACTTAACCCATCCACCACAAGTAGAAAAATATATGGGAATAATGGTCATACTTTATTGATTCCCCATGATGCCTTAAATAATGGAGATCCAACTCCATTAATAAGCACTGCAAAAGTAGCTAAGGTGACACAAGACAATATCCAATTAACCACTAATAGATCAAACCCAATATGGAGCAAAATCAACCTAAGAAACAACCAAGAGACATGATTGTATGCCTTAGACATATCAATCTTAACGACTGAGACAAGTTGTTTCTGAGTTTTGATGGAATTCAAGCCTTCCTGGGCCGAGACAATAGCCTCATGGATGAGTCTTCCTTTAAGAAATCCAAATTTTTGTGGAATGTTTTTTTCAAAGGATGGACTTTAACCTCATTGCAATGATCTTGGATGCTATTTTATATAAATAATTACACAAGGTAATGGGACAAAAATGATTAAAAGATGATGGGCAATCAATCTTTGGAATGAAAGCAATAAAATTCAAGTTAATCCTTCCCATAACCTTACCAGAGACTCATATTTCCTCTCAAACCCAAAGCATATCATCCCCCAGAATATCGAAAAAGTGCTTGCAGAATTCAACAGTCCAGCCATCCGGTCCAGACTCGTTTCCTTCTTGAAGGATTCGATAACTGCCTTAAGCTCCTCCTTTGAAACTTCTCAGAAAAAATCCTGATTCTCCTCTTCATTAACCATTCTGGGAAAGTGTAATAACATATGCATTATATCATCCATTCTATTTTGATTGGAGTCCCGAAATAAGGACTAGAAATGATTGACTCCAAGAGAAGCTAAGTTCGAGAATCCCCAAACCTTCCTACCATCAACATCGCTTGATTTCCAAATAGTGTTGTATCTCTTCCTGTAATTGGAATACTTATGTTTTTTTATTTATTAAGATCCCATGCTGCCAACCATCATGCTCAGTTCTTTAGTCACCACTACTTTTCTTGGTCCAATAATATATTATGCCTTTGATCCTGCAACAAACTGCCTCTGTCCAAGTCCATCAATGTCAGCTGACTCAAATGCTGACCTCCATAGATCATCTCCAGTTCATATTCAATCTTCCTGAGTGAATTGTCTTGAGCCTTGATTTGGTCCACCGCTGAAGTGATAAGCTTTGACTTCATATTGTGTAAGGAATTTACAAATTGATGATAGGACGATAACCCCACATTTTTCTGATAATGTTGTCGATTGTCTGTAATCAAGGTTTGATTTTTTTTTTTAATTCAGTCCACAAGGGATTAATTTGAACATGGCCCTTGGACAATCATGTGGCTTGTCCACTTCAAGGAATACAAGAAAATGGTACAGACATCTAATATTCCCCACCCATGACCTATAAATGCCGATATCCTGTGGTATAGAATGATGATGATGATGATGACGACGAACACCCACTAAGATCGAATTGGTCTATTGGAACTTAAGAGGGTAAGTAATTACCTACGATTCTTTAGAATTTTGTTTCTGTGCTCGAAAAGAATCAAGAGAATCTTTCCAACATCACCATACTTTTGTTGAGTTAAGAGGTTAGGAAGGTTGGTAGTGTGAAAAATATTTTGAAAATGAGATCTAATATGGGTGTAGGATGGACAGTCTAAGAGAAATTGCTTTTCATATTCAACCTTCTTAGTGTCACAAAGGTGACACACTCTTTCATCCCATGGCGTTTTAGGAATTGACGAATGCCCAGTTTCACTACAGATCTCGTGAGAGTTTGTTCTTATCTTAGCAATGTTTATTTTTTTCTTTACACGTGGAAAAACAAATAGATAATTTTGATCTTCTAGATTAGGGTTGATTACATTCTTATAATACCTTAATTTTATTTTTTCCTCTAACTCTTTATCACACCACATTTTCTCCTTAAATTTTGATTTGCCGATTTTTTTAACAATATCTTTATTCTGCAAAATGGTGTCTTCCATGATTCCCCAATAGTTTTTCCAAGATCGAACATCTTTATGCCATCCTTGCTTGATTCGATGGTGGTCATGACTCGATTTTGAAGAAATTTTAGGAAGAATCTTGTATTCCATGTTGTTTAACTTGTTCTTATACATTAGGTATCTAGTCATAGCCATGCTCTCAATGGGGGTGAGGCTTGTTTCTAAGAGGCGGATGGGATAGGGCGTATTTCCTTTAATTTTGAGATTATAGGTTATAGAATTCTTTTGTATTTTCTATATCTTTCTTCAAGATTCATGAGAGATACTACAACCCTAGAATTCACATCCATAAATAATAATAGGTGTAACAAGAGTCTCAAAGAGGAGTTTCTTCTTATCCCAACTACAAAGATCAATTGATTTACAATTGTTCCAAGCCCATAATAAGCTTTCCATCCCCCAATAATCCTTTTCTCAATTCTATAATTCCAATTGAGATTGTGGTGAATATCAATTCCAAGAAATTTGTATGAAGTCACTTCCTCCAAGTTGTTTTTTTCATATACGAAGGTATCATAAGTGATCTTATTGGATTTAATAATCATGACCTTAGTCTTATCAATATTAACAGTCATACCCATATTGGAGCAAAAATACTTGAGGATTCTTAGTTGGTTTTCAAGATCATGGGGACTCCTTTCCATAAGAATGATATCATCGGCATAAATAAGAAGATTGATGAGTATACTAGTGAGAGTAGGGCTGACACAACCTGCTTTTTCCAAGCAATATTCTAACTTGTCAATGTATATGCCAAAAAGGGTAGGGGACAAGGGACAACCTTGTTTGACTACAATATTGCAGTTAATCTCTTTTGACCAACCCTCAATGCTTTTA
>SNQJ01S0000429.1:138821-153813 GCA_010110895.2 Picea sitchensis
GTTTTTCCTAGGAACCATGTCAAAAGCTTTTCTAAAGTCAACAAAACAACAAAAAAGATTGGCTTTAGTATTGCAGAACTCCTCTGCAATGATCCTAAAGGTAACAAGATGGTACATAGTTGAATGATGAGCAATAAATATATCCAAACGTTTAAATACACTATTACAACCACTTCTGTTATTACACCAAGTTGGATGAATGACTACAAGATCGACATTGACCAATCCATATTGTTCAATTTTTTTTAAAAAGAAATGAGACAATTGATCTTCCCTTGCGGAATCCCTCATATATCCTCATGACTCAAGATAAAATTCACATCCCCAACCAATATTATCGCATTCAAATGCAAGACATTAAGGTTGAGAAGATAATTCCAATTGTCCTCCCGATCATTATACGACCCATAAATGTTGCTTAATATTAAATTTTGATCCAGGTCTTTGCTAAAAACCCTAGTGAAGAGCCCTGATTTCAAAGAGAATACTTTAACAAATGAAACAATGAGGAATAAACCTATAATAATACTGCTAGAAATACCTATAGAATCCAAACCAAAAAAAACCCTACCCGAAAACATTTTGTTGAGTTCAGAAATTATAGACTCGCAAACACCCATGGTCTCTTGGATAAAAACATCTGGTTGATTTTGAGTAATGAATATTTTTAGGGATAGTTTCTTGGGTCTACCCCCAACCCTCGCATATTAACTGAAATTATCTTAATGGCCAAGGGCTATTCGGGTCAACTCCTTCTAAGAACCCCCAAGATGAATCATTGGTAACCTTTGGAAACTTCACGATTTTCCTTTTCCTGTGCCAATTTTAGGGATGATTTTATGTTGGCCTTTGAAGGAAAAAGTTCCTTGGAGTTGACAAACCCTAACCCCCCTGAGGACGGTCGGTTTGAAGGTTCCTGATCAAATGAGTGTGAGGATGAAATAGATGACCCTTCCTGCCTGGCTACTAGAGAGGTGGGGGGAAAATAAGAATTTGATGATAAGTCCACTATAGGGCGGTCAAGAACAACATGGCCATCAAAAGAAGAATGCTCGAGGAACAAACTAGAGGATAAATGAATCACCCTCGAACATTCACTCGAAGCATGAATGACCCCATTAGAGAGCCAAAGCATGAGTATAATTATTTGAATACTTACCAGGATCTCATAGAATAATGTCACTATCTAACCATATTGCCTCGAGTTTATTTTAATGAGAGGAAGTAAGGTCAAGATCATCATTGAGAATATCCACTAGAATCCCTAAATGTTCAAACCCCCATTGGGACCCCATTGACAAGTATAGACAAATCCATAATCACAATATTATTTTTTGCACCTAAAGTAGAAGAAATAATATTGGGAGGAGATGAGCCACCAATTAGAGTGGGGAGACGTCAATGGCATTGGAAAATACTTCAGTTCACTGCAAGAAAATAATGGGGAGTCATCTTTCCTAAAAATCATGTCATAGTCGTCCAATATATGTCCAACTTTGTGACAACATGCATAGTGAAAGAGGATACTCAAATAATCCAACACCTGGGAATAAGACCTCCCTTCAACCACTAGATTAATAGATTCATAAAAACCCTAGCTTGGGTCTAATTCCATCAATATCTGAGCCACAAACATGCTATTGCATTCCTTGAAATTAGCATTGAAAGCCATAACAGACCCCAAGGAGTCCTCAATCGCTTTAAGTTCTGAATCAGACTAGAAATCCAATGGAATATTAGGGAGTTTAATGCAGACCGATAACTTTGTCAGAGCCTTCTCACAAGCATCGAAAAGGGGGTGCCATGACTTAGCACAAGAACATGATGATCCGAAAACCAACAAGCTACTATAAATTTTTGAGTGTCCTCCTTGCTTCAAAACACAAAGCCTATCCAACCCCTCAAAAACATATGGAAATTGGGTATATAGCCTAGAATCTTATCCCATACCTCATCCATCCACTGGTTCAAAGATTTTTCTGATACTAGGCATCCACATAATTTCCATACCAACAATTTAACCTCCATTTTAGCTATATGAATTACTTGTAAATGTTTGCCGACCACCAAAGATACCTCACTCCCTTGGGGACCAAATAGTATTCCATTTCTTCCGCTCTAGAGACTCCTTGACTGAACCTGACTGGATCCCTTGAATATATTCCACAAAAAGATGACTCCCAATAAATCTTGAACCACCAACATCGGTAACCTCCATAGACTTCTGAACATAAAACCCAGAGCATGTAATCAAAGCAGGTTGCAAATGAGAGGGTAAACCCAAACCCTCGCCTTTACCCTGCTTATGATCCTTTCTACTAGCATGCAAACCAACATAATTGTAATAACACAGATTGAGATCAAGGTTTATGAGGAGTTTAATGATTATATCATCCTTGGTAAGTGAATCCTTAGAGTAATCCACCAATTGTGGTGGAGCCTCCATCATGATGCACACAAGGAGTACAAATAAGCCACCTATATCCACTCTTGAATCAAAAGTGCCCACCAGCTATCAACCCCTACAATGGAGTCTAACATACCCACCTTTGACCTAGTGAATGAAAGTGATTACTTAATAATTATTGTGAAGGCTGCACTAGTGAATTATTAGCCAAAATTGTTGTAGTTTCTAATAGACCAACCTAGAACCTAGTAGAAGAAAGTTATTATTTATAGTCATAATTGTTGTGAAGGNCTAGTGAATGAAAGTGATTACTTAATAATTATTGTGAAGGCTGCACTAGTGAATTATTAGCCAAAATTGTTGTAGTTTCTAATAGACCAACCTAGAACCTAGTAGAAGAAAGTTATTATTTATAGTCATAATTGTTGTGAAGGTTGAACTTCTAAATGATATAGATAAGATAACTAAAGGTTCAACCAATGGGATATCAATAGAGAATGACAAATAATGAATAGTCCATAACATCTGATGCACAAAAAAAATCAAAGAAATGAAAATTGAATGATCAACAATACAAAGTGATAACCCACCTTGAAAGATATCTAGGAAGTGTTATTCTGTTCAATGTATATATTTGGATGCCGAATCTTCAGTTGGGGGATGTTGGCTTATGTCCTACACATCAAATAAAACACAAGTAAAATAAACATTATTTATAGAAACCCTTATTCGAAAACTAACTGGAGGCATTGGTTCAATCATAAAAGAAAACTAGAGTTGGAAGACATTCATAGGCATGCCTCCTGAATCAGACTAGAACTCTAATGCAGTACTAGGGAGTTTAATATAGCCCAATAACTTTTTCAGATCCTCCTCACGGGCATCGAAAAGGGGGTTCCATGGATTGGCACAAAGAACATGACGATCCAAAAATCAACAGTCTTCTATAAATTTTTGAGTGTCCTCCTTGCTTCACAACATGAAGCCTATCCACCCCCTCAAAAGAGATGGAAATTGGGTATAAATCCCATAATCTTACCTTAGACCTCATCCATCCACTTGTTCAAAGATTTTGCTGAAACTGGGAATCCAAAAAATTTCCCTACCAACATTTTACCCTCCATTTTAGCTATATGACTTCCTCGGGGCTGAAAATGGGCATCCAAATTTTTTTCCTACCAACACTTTACCCTCCATTTTAGCTATATGAATTTATCCTCACTCCCTTGGGGCTGAATAGTCTTCCATTTCTTCTACCTTAGAGACCCCTTAAACGAACCTAACTAGATCCCTTGAATATCTTCCACAACAAGTTGACTCCCAATAAATATTGAACCACCAACATCGGTAACCTCCATAGAATTCTGAGCAGAAAACTAGGGCATGTAACCGAAGCAGGTTGCAAATGAGAGGGAAAACCCAAACCCTCGCCTTTAACCTCCTTCTCCCAAGCGACCCCATCTCGAGGTAGCTCAGGGAGAGGGAACATGGATTGACAAACCTTGTCCAAGACTAAATTCCAATCGATCAGATGTGACTTTGAGGTATGCAGTAAGACCTTGTGATCCTTGATACCAACATGTGAACTAACATCTCTATAATATGAGTCAAGATCAATGTTTATGAGGGGTTTAATGAATATATCATCCTTGGTAAGTGAATCCTTAGATTAATCCACCAATTGTGGTGGATCCTCCATCAGAATGCACAAAGGGAGTACAAATAAGACACCTATATCCACTCCCGAATCAAAAGTGCCCACCAACTATCAACCCGTACAATGGAGTCTAACATATCCACCTTTGACCTAGTGAATGAAAGTGATTACTTAATAATTATTGTGAAGGTTGCACTAGTGAATTATTAGCCAAAATTGTTGTAGTTTCTAATAGACCAAGAGAGAACAACAAAGATTGAATAGTCCATAACATATAATAGACAAAAGAAATCAAAGAAATGAAAATCTTTGGATACAAATACTTGCATTGGGGTTTGTTGGCTCATGTCTTGCACATCAAGGAAAAAAGAAGTAAATATTATTTATAGAAACCCTCATTAGAAAACTAACTAGAGGTGTTGGTTCAATCATAAATACAAAACTAGGGTTGGAAGACATTCATTGGCATGCCTCGTGAGAAAGGAGAAGCCCCCATGAGTCTTGTGTCTAAGGTAGTGAAAGTGTTGCAAAATAATTGCACATTGCACTTTATACTTGATGGAAGGATGGCCCACATCACTGGAAGACTCATTTTTCTTCCATTTAAACATAGATCATAAAGATGAACCTCAACCTTGATTTAATGTTTCTACACTAGAAATCTTGTTAATAGATGTATGTGAAACCACAATAACCGAAAGTCCTACATCTACTTCTAGAACTAGAGTAATATGCATATACTCTTCATTTGTCTCCTATTCAACCTACTATAAACACCAACAAAAACAATAAGTTTTACAATTTAACATATTCAATGTTGTTGTTGCAACCCTATAAATAATTTTACTAGTTATTATCACTAAAAACATGTGTTAACTATGTTTATTGGTGCAAAAACATGATTGATGTGACAAAAGAGATCAACATACCATCAATTGTAGATTGATGACTCGACAAAGGATCTTGGGTGGTATATTGTATAAGGGCATATCTTAATCAACACCTTGGTCTATGGATGCTTCAATGTACATATTCCATCGACAACACTAAGTCTCATAACGTTTGGATTCTGGAGGTCTTATCCACATGTCACCTAGACAGAAAACCACCTAATACAAAGAAAAAATATAAAAATAAACAATTGAGATAAACCATCCATGCACTAGAATAGATATACCTATTCCATCTACCCTTGGGAAAGGAGAACACAAGTTTTCCAATGTGAGGAATAGTGACAAGAAGATCGACATAGGCATCCCATAACTCTTCATAAGGAAGACGGATGAGATTTTATGGTTCAAAACATCCCCCTACCCCTCTCTTTCAAGTGGAATAATTGTAACCTTTTGAGGAAAGTTATTTAGAAATCTCCATGCATCATCATAAATCCTTTATCCTACAAACCCACTTCAAAAAATAGGCCCAATTTCACACAAAAAAAGATCCTTTAAACACAATTCAGTGAGTTAGACCATATGAATTTTGAAGCAACAGGAGATATTATATCCTTTCAACACAATTCAAGATATATTAGATCCTTTAAACACAATTCAGTAATTTAGACTGTATGGATTTTGAAGCAACAAGCATATCTCTTGTGATAGCTAAATATAGTAAATATTTAGTCAACTACCCATACTGATTTGAAAAAAGTTTAAACTTGAAACTTTACCAGACTCATTACTACAACAAAGAATGTGACATTGTGGACCTCTAATTTCATCCTTCTAGTACAATAAATATGAAAAGTAATCCTAAGATACAACAAATAATGTGACATTGTGGATCTCTACTTTCATCCTTGTAGTACAAGAAATCTGAAAAGTAATCCTAAGCTATTAGAAGAAAAATCAACTCTAAGCAATCTGCCATTGTTCAAGGATACCAAACCCTCGGGTTTCTAATATAATTGTAGTATTTTTCATGATCATTTGGAGAAGAAAGAAACTACCAGAATCATTTGAGCACTTAACCGACCAAACATAGCATTACAACACCACCAACCGCACAGTCGACAACCTAGTATGACTTTATGATGTATTTTTTTTATTTTTATTTCCCTTTGCTATGTCAATGATAGAAATAGTTTATTATTAGTCCCTGCCTCCGTTGAGGGACTTTAGCATTCGCTTTGCGGTCAAACTTCATTGACCGCCCAATAATCAGTGCATTTTGTGTTATTAGTTGGTGTATTTTGCAGTTTTTTAAAAGATTTTGCAGGGTTATAAAACAAATTTATTATTTTTATTATTTTGGAATAAATAAATAATTTTTATAATTTTCAATTTCGTAATTTGAATTTTATGATTGGTTCAGGGGTCTTGATGTGATTTAATTAACCCCGATGTGTTTGAAATTCTTATCTCTATTTGTCATACATAACAAATCATTTAAAAGTTGAAATTTTTAAAAATAACCACGTACATTGCAATTGTTTCACTCGAGAGATTGCTGCAGTCGATGGTCATGGTGGCTATAGTTGATGCGTGTTTCATGGCTATCTGCATTCACACTCTACATAAAATTCAATCTACCACACTCTAATACACTCTTCTAAAACATAGGAGGTGCCATGGGAGGGTCCCACAATATACAGGTTGAGTGCCTCTCAAGCCCATTTCGAGTATTGTACTACTCTGGAGAGACTCAGGATTTATAATTTATCCTCTACATTATCGAAGTCCAAAACATCTTCCATGGGAATTAGGAACCATAATGTGCAACAAGAAAATATAAAATTTTCCCTTCCCTACCACTCTCTTCAAACTCTAATGGAAATATTAGAGTATAGTACAATACAAGTTCTCAAGTTCTAGGAAATATTACCTTAAAACTCTAATGGAAATATTACAGTATAGTACAGTTCAATTTCTCATAAATATTACCTTATACTTCTCATGGCGTCTATAGGAATCCCTCACTAGCTATAACTAGAACTCTGCAGGAGCCCTGACCCAAAAAGATATTTTACACGATTATGGTTGAGTTATTAAGTATGTATTTATTAACCAATTAGGAAGCTTAAAGAAAGAGGAAGAAGTTATAGAAGAAATATGACAGCCATATGAACATGTATAGAACTTAAATGAAGCATAAAACAACAACAAACCATAACACCAATGTGATAACGAAGTTCAACAATCTCGGCTACATCTCCGAGACTTTGTCTCAGTGGGTGAGGCTTTCTTATTTCTGTTCAAAGCTCAATAAGTACATCACACCAGTGCCAAAAGGTTACAAAACTAATCTCGTATTGTTCTACCAGATCTCAAGAATCCAACAGAAGAAACGACACTCAAATTGGATGACCGAAGCTCCTAGAAATGGCCCGTAAAGGTGAGTTCCTCAATAGCTTCCCTGCATAAAAATGGCTTTGGCTTGGAAAATCTTCAGCATAAACCTACTCTGAATCTCCTCACATGGCCTCAAGAAGGCCTGTTTTATATAGATCTAAAGTTGGTAACCATATCCCAAGTTCCTCCCAAGATATGGCCTGAAAAAGAGCCCAATATCTCCCCAAAATGGGCAAAAATCTCTAATAATAGGCCTAAAATCACTGAAAAATCATATCCTATGGTTAAAAAACCACTTTTATGAAATATTATTAGGCTAAGCCCCTTTTCTTGGGTGCCCCCCCCTTAAATATGGTCACATGGAAATAAAAAGGCCAAGCGCCAGCCCCTAAGGGCTGTGTGCTGACCCTTAGCCCGCATATAATGGTCACATGGAAAATTTCATAGGATCGTGCCTCACCTTATGCGCATATATCCTTGGTCACCGCCCTGGTGGCATGCACCAAAGGTGCCAGAGGTTAAGCCTTGCAATATTAACCCCCACGCCTTTTGTTGCAATTGTAGTGGAGAGCCCCCTTTAAAGGTTGTGGTCATATATATATCATAAAACCCACGGGTTGGGGCTTAGCCCCAACCCCCTTCCGCCTCCACTTTACCATTTAAAACACCTTATATAATATAAATTGCAGACTTGTGGTAACAAGCCCCTACACTAGTGCGTTGATAATCCGAACTGTCCCTAAGTCATTTCCTCTACCAACATGTCATGGGGTCGAATCCCATGAGCTCCAAATTTTTTATTCAACCATCAAATGATAGGGTGCCACGTGTCAGCCCATGCCTAGGCCACGCAACACCGTTTAATTTTTCGAGAATGTGCCAGTTGTTAACATCTGATTGGATCACTGTCATCTGCCCAGTCAGCCTGGTGCTGTGCTACCACATGTCTCAATTCTACGTCAACATGATGACTTCAACATTGACTTTTTGCCTATTGACCTATTGACTTTTTGCATGTTTGGGAAAATGAACATAATGCGATATCATGAGCATACAATGTCCGTTTGAGCCTGTTCAAGTTGCGATGGGTTCGTATCGATGAGGCCTATGCACACATCCATTTTGAAGCCATTCTGATAAATTTGATTTTTAGGCCTTTCTAAGCCCCATCAAGTCCCTGGATTCGAATCTGTATCACACCTCTCCACTAAAGGACATTTTGGTCTCAAAAAGGTTACTAACCAGTCAACAAGATCATGATAGGCCACTCGACTTGTCGTCTGTCTCTGAACTCTATCCTGTGCACCTATCACATCAAGATCAACTGTAACACAATCATAACATCTGACAACACATTGTTAGCGATTTAAACCCTATCACATTTCACTGAAGCTACTATCATTCGGGTAGATAACATTACTAATGATAGCATAAAAAATACTACTACAAATGAACTGATATGTTTGTAATATTTTCACGACATGAGCTTATCTTGAAGCAAATTGCAAATGATTTTCCATTCAACAATCATCCCCTGTCCTTTCTTAAGATCGATTACTTCATTTGAAACAATTATTGGTTTGTTGCTTGCTTTAACTTCCTTCTTTAATTGTTCCAAAATTTGAAGAGTTTTACTTGCTTTTACATCATGAGCATGAACCACATAATCTTGACCTGCTTTAGTTAATTGAGATTGATTCTTTGTCCTATAGAAGATTGCTTTACGATCATATAAGTATGGACTACCTAAGAGCATTCCACATTATCTTAGTGGCACAACATCACATGTTACCTCGTCTACAAACTTAGATGAAATTGCAAATTTGATTGTGCACTGCTTTGCTATGTGCATTTGATGACATTTTCTTATCCATTTAAGTGTGTAGGGCTTATGATGCATATGTGTTTTTAACCCCAATTGCTTAACCAATTCCTATGAGATTAGGTTAGATTGAGATCCACTATCAATTAATGTATCAACCTTAGTGTGTTGCATGATGACCCTTATATGAAACAAGTTACTTCTACAATCAATTCCTTCACCAATTTTACCTGTCATACCAACCAATGAGACCTTATATTCGTCAGTCGAATCCGATCCCAAGTCTGTCGGTCGTGTTATTGCTACAACTGTTTGCCTCCCTTTCTTTTCCTTGAACCACTTTGGCCTCTTCTCAGGATGCAATTGCCAACAACGGTCCTCATCATGCCCCTCTTTCTTGCAATGCTTGAAAAATGGCTTCTCTTCCTTTGTCGCCATTGAACTTGACTTCTTTCCATGCCACTTCCTTTTGTCCTCTTTCCTTGAAGACGATTTCCTTTCTACCCCAACACATGTTTTCTCTGCTTCAATGTACGTCGCTTGAACAAAAATCTCATCAAGGTTAGTTGGCCCAAACATGAATATAGTATTTCAAATATGTGCAGGTAAACCTTCTATATACTTCATAAGATTTTCTTGGGTATGTAAAGGGATATCTAACATCAATGCCATTTTTCGAAAGCCATCTGTGTATTCTTGCACTATTTTTCGTTTTCTTAGTTTTAAAGATTGCCATTCAATTAATGCTTTTTATTTATAACCCAAGGGATATAATTGCTTTCTAATTGCATAAATGAAACTTTGCCATGATGGAAATACATTACCCACTTTTTGCGTGCCATTTTGCAACTTTCTTTGCCACCAGATGAATGTTGTGCCTGCAAGTCTCAATGATGCCAACTTGATTTGTGTGGCCTCATCCTTGATCCGTTGCACACTGCAATAAACCTCCATATGTCTGACCCAATTGTCAAGTCTCTCTGCATTAACTTCATCATCATACATGAGTAATTCAAATTTAACATCAAGTTTTAATAATGGCATTTCATTTTTATGTTTATGAACATGTTTCTTTGCATTGGATTTAGAACTTGAACTTGAAGAAGAAGGAGAAGAAGGAGGTGATGATGGAGGTGAAGGAGGAATCTGAGGAGGATCCTCTCCTTCTTCATTTTTTCCCTTTGAAGATTCACCCAGATTTGGTCTTTTCTTTTCCAAGTAATCCTTGTACAAAACTTTCATCATCTCCGACATAGCAAAGAAAGTTTTTCGAAACTCTTTCTCATCTTGAGAAAATCCCTCTTCTGATGCCATCTTCTCGCTGTGAGAAGTCCTCTTTCTCAATCCAATCAATGGATTCTCTTCAACAAGCTCGCTTTCACCACGAAGTATCTTTTCCTTAGTTAACATGCAAAACTTAAATCCAAATGTCAACTAGCTCTGATACCACTTGATCCGAAAAGATCTTTTACATGACTATGGTTGAGTTATTAAGCATGTATTTATTAACCAATTAGGAAGCTTAAAGAAAGAGGAAGAAGTTATAGAAGAAATATGATATCCATATGAACATGTACAGAACTGAAATGAAGCATAAAACAACAACAAACCATAACACCAATGTGATAACGGAGTTCGGCAATCTCGCCTACGTTTTCGAGCCTTTGTCTCAGTGGGTGAGGCTTTCTTATTTCTTCTCAAAGCTCAATAAGTACATCACAACAGTGCCAAAAGGTTACAAAATTGATATGGTTTTTTTCTACCAGATCTCAGGAATTCAACAGAAGAAACGACACTCAAATTGGATGACGGAAGCTCCCAGAAATGGCCCGCAAAAGTGCGCTCCTCAACAACTTCCCTACATAAAAATGGTTTTGGCTTGGCAAATCTTTAGAATAAACCTGATCTGAATCTCCTCTCATGGCCTCATGAAGGCCTATTTTATATAGATATGAAATTGGTAACCATCTCCCAACTTCCCCCCAAGATCTGGCCTCAAAAAGAGCTCAATATCCCCCCAAAATAGACAAAAATCTCTAATAAACCACTTTTATGCAATAATATTGGGTTAAGCCCCTTTTCGTGGGCTCGCAGCCCCTAAATATGGTCACATGGCAATAAAAGGCCAAGTGCTAGCCTCTAAGGGCTGTGTGCTGGCCCTTAGCCCACATATAATGATCACATGGAAAATTTCATAGGACCACACCTCACCT
The DNA here is from genome assembly GCA_010110895.2 of Picea sitchensis. Lineage (NCBI taxonomy): Eukaryota > Viridiplantae > Streptophyta > Pinopsida > Pinales > Pinaceae > Picea > Picea sitchensis. Next base: position 150,214 of record SNQJ01S0000429.1, read on the forward strand.
TACATGCCTATATCCTTGGTCACTGCCCCGGTCGCATGCAACAAAGGTGCCAGAGGTTAAGCCTTGGAATATTTGCCCTCGCACCTTTTGTTGCAGCTATAGTGGAGCGCCCCCTTTAAAGGTTGTGGTCATATATATATTAAAACCCACGGGCTGGGGCTTAGCGCCACCCCCCTTCCACCTCCACTTTACCATTTAAAATACCTTATATAATATATTGTGGACTTGTAGTAACAAGCCCCTCCACTAGCGCGTTGGTAATTCAACCTGCCCCTACCAACAAGTCATCACTAGCTGTAACTGTAAGTCTGCAAGAATCCTTTTCTTTCTCCTGTACAAAACTATAAAAAAACCATTTTGAGAACTTTGATTTTTAGGCTTTTCTGAGCCCCATCAAGCTCATGGATCCAAATTTGGATCAAGATCTCACTAGCTGTAACTGTAAGTCTGCAAGAATCCTTTCTCCTGTACAAAATTATAAAAAAAGAAGTTACCTCAATTGTGGGCTCAAGGATGCGTAATTCTCACTCAGTCCCAGATTGATCACTGAAGACCATTGCTTCTGTTTTTCCTCTTTCATCTTGTTGCAGGGTTGCGATGAATCGATACTGATGAGTGGCCCATATGCAGAGAGAAGTGCACCTACAAATCTTGGATTGAGAGAATTCCAAGTCATTGAGGACGACAAGACAAAACTTGAAGCAAAATTTCCAGGAGTTGTTTCATGCGCTGATATACTGGCCATTGCAATACGCGATGCAGTGGTACTGGTAAATATAACATTTGTGTTTGCATTACTTGTAATTGCCATATACAAGCTAAGGGGCCAAACCGGGATGTGCCCAGATTGCGATATACAAGCTAAGGAGAATTGAGATGTGCCCAGAGGAAGGAGAATTGGGATTTCACATTTTTCTTCACAAGCCCTGAGATTTTCATTGTTATTCTCTTCACAAAAAAACTGAATTTATCAAAGAGAACGAGACTCAACCGGATGCCGCGATGCACCTTCTGTTTCCCCCACTCTCCTGCGCAATGGACCGCAAATTCTCAAGTTTTACGTCGAGATGCTCCAACTCTGCATGGGCTCTCTTGTAAGCTTCAAATTCAACATCAATTTTTCCTTGAGCCGTCCTGTGCTATCCATGCAGTGACAACTATGACAAGTCGTTCACCTTTTAATAACTCATTAATTTTTTTTTAAAACATAATTTATATTTAAAATAAATAACATCAATTTTTACTTATTTATTTTTTAAAAATAAATAACTAAAATTTAATTATATATTTTAATATAATAATTATTTAAAAAGACAAATAAAAAAATGATTTTTTTAAGACTCGAATTAACATGACAACTAGTTGGCACGAACAACACTAGAGGTTTGTGGAACAAGAGCTTCACTTCAGAGAAATGCCAATGGTTTACTATATGTTTAATTACATGTGTGTTTAATTTTATTAAATATATTTAAAAATATTATTTCCAAGGTTATTTTGTGGAAATATATTAATGATATTCATATATAGTTCGAGTGGGTCTAAAGGTAATGTTTAAGAACATGTGTTTCTTCCTGAGATGTTACAAGTTCAAATCCAGAGGGGGATAGGGTATGTATACAACCTCTACCATTTGCTTTGTCACTATAAGTAAAGTTATTAGTTGATTTAAGCATTCTTGTTCATTGTGTCTATATTGAATAAATGGTTACATAGATTTCGTACTCTTTTAATATCTCCTTCACTTCCATGCATGTAGATAATTATCTCACAAAAACTCAAGAGGGAATAAACTCATATTAGTTCTCTTACTTTATCTTGTTTGCGAGCTTGCTATTTTATACCTTAATTCAACGAGAATGGATCTTAATAATGATGGAAACTGAATACAAAAAATGAACATCATCTAGGGGTAAGGCAATATTTAGGAAGTTGAATAGTTGATTGAGATCAAACTTCGTCTAAATTCTAAGTTGGTTAAACCAACCAATTTACTCAACTAAGGAGAATTAATAAGAAGAGCATATTAGTGGTAAATGGATAGAAAGAATGAATACATGTTGATGGGGCACCCCAACATAAAATTTGATAATTTCTAGTAATGTTTATTGAGTAGTTGTTGATGAAGTATGGTTAATGAGTAAACAAATGACTAAGTCAATTAGGATTGTTGGTGGACTAGCACACAATTCATAGTTTTCATGGATGTAATTGAACCCAATGTTTTTTTGGAGGCTGCATATTTGAACCTCTATAAAATGACTAGGGGAGTGCATGACTATTGTGGATTCTAAAAGATTGATATTTGTTCAATATTCTTTGATTCCATAGGAGTTTGGGCAAGATTTGATTTTAGGTTGAAATCTTTACATCAAATGGATCATCTTCACAAATTGATTTCATTTTCTTCACCATAGCTATTAGACTTCAAATCCCATTTTGAGTTGATACTTTACTACCTCCCATTACTATCACATTTATCTCAAACATTGATCTTTTCAATCACTTCAATGCTTGCATAGGTTAGTGGAGGATACACCTTTCATGCTTCCTCACTGGTTTGCATATTTTTGAATGTTTGGTGTTTAATTACATATTAATGACATTGATCATTCCCCCCTTCCGATTCCATAGATGGAAATCATGCTAAATATTCACATGAGCCAAAATATTTGTGATGTGTTTGGATTTATTAGGTCTTCAATGATTTTTTAATACAAGGAGTTGGTTTATACATATAAAATTTCTCATTTGAGTAGTTCAAACATAACTAGCTAGATTTGTTGAGTATTTGTCTAATTTTAGTCATCGATTAACTACATTATTTCTCTTCTAGTTTCTTTGATGTGCTTGCCAATAAGTTATTTTCCTTTCTTGTTTGAATTATGTAGTTCCTGCATGCATCGATTTCAAACTACTATTTCATTGTTTCATAGTGATATTAAAAGATCGATAAGGGTTGTTACTTTGTCATCATTTCCCCCCCCTTTGATGCTTCCAATTCCCAAAATTAACATAATGAAACTATTCACCATATATCCTAGCTACTAGATTCCTCTCATGAAGTTCCCTCGATCTCAATATTTTGGATTTGTTTTGAATTTCAATATGAGCTCGGTTCCTAATTAGAGCATACAATATTTTCAATTTTAGCCTATTAGTTTTGATTGCCAACATGCATTTGAAATTAGGGTACACTTCAATTCTCACTTTTGTAAATAAAAGCATATCCTCTTTCTTTCTTTTCACTTCTCTTTTAGCACATGAATTAAAATAAGAGAGAATTTATATCTTGTTTGCATGCTTGTTTATTTCTCATTATAAGACTATACTTTTGATTTGTCTTATTTTGGAAATGTTTCAGAAGTATCTAAATGCCTTTGAAAAATATAACTCCAAAACCTCAGAAGAAAGAGAAAGGGGTACTGGAGGAATAGTAGGCCGCTATACAAGAGACAATGAAAAAATTCAAATACCTCTTTAATTAGACACTTCAAGCCATCCGAGATTGGCTAATTTTTTAGATTGCTCTAAGTTGATACAAATTTTCAAGGATAAGAAATACCTTCCATTACTTATATTGATTGATCTAGTAGATGA
>SNQJ01S0000429.1:154954-165692 GCA_010110895.2 Picea sitchensis
TTCTTCCAGGATGATAATTGGATGAGATATTTTGAGACCCACTCGTGTATATGTGGTAGATCTTGATAACTTTAATTTTGATAGAAAGACCAATAAATTTTTAGGTAATGTCACGACAGGAAGAAAATTGTTGTTGTCAAAGATTTTTTTTTGACTTACCAAGCTATTGTTTTGAATGTAGAAGAAGTTGGATTACAAGCCCTATCATCTGCAATGATAAAATTAAGTGAATAAATTGTAGTTGTAGTTAGCTTAACTATCAAACAAATGAAGAAACAAAAAGATAAAATTGCTAAGCTAGATAATGAAGTCAATATTTATCGAACCTACCAATGTGATCCCACTAGTTTACTTAATTATGCTCTTATAACTAAGGATAAATCGATTGATATTAAAAGGAGGTTCTTTGGAAAGTGAAAATGTTCTAGAGACAAGTTGACACTATGTTAGATCTTCATAAACATACCTTATCATGTAATATTGTAAGAGAAGAACTACAATTGCAATTTAATTATTTTGGAAGGTGGAAAGGATATATGCAGACGTTTGACTTTGAGGTACCCCAATACATTGAAGATAAAATTGTTTCTATTGATTGTAGCTTGGATAATTGGAAGAACCTAGATGATCCAAAAAGGATCCATAGAAGGTTAAGAACAAATCATAATGCACAAAAGAAACTTAGAACTCTCTGAATGGCTTCAGCGGACAACAAAAGGGAAAAAATTAAAAGTTCCCAAAACTTAGTTAAAATGGAATAATCACGAAGAGCGCATCACAAGATTTCTAACGATGAAAATGACTCATCAAACATAGTTACGGATCGAAAGATATAAGCGGTCAAAGTTTTGGTCAACCTAGCCCAGTGAGTAGGGATGAGTCAACATCCGTACTGCTGACGTCAGCATCAATACGGATGAAATCAACATCCGTACAACCTACGTGGCAAGAGAATAGGGTGACACATGTCATGATGATGTCAACATGCCACGTGGCAACACCAGAGGCTGCCACTTGTCACTCAAAATTGAACTTTTTAGGGTGCCACGTGGACCAGTAAAAAAGTGTCACGTGGCATGACCCAGAAGGTGCCACGTGTCCCGAGATGATGTCAACATACGTGTGGACAAATCAGTGGATGCCACATGGCCCAATAGGAAGGTGCCACATGGCACTCCCGAAATGCACAAAGAGGCCCCATGACCAAAAAATTAAAAAATATATATAACAGAACTCCACCAAATATGGCGGAAGTTCTACCACATAGGGAAGCTCTGCCAAATTTAACCATCTTCATAACCTCTTCTAACTTCCCCTCCACATTTAGCGGAGCAGGCCAAAACATCTACCATATTTAACACAAACCACCAAATAGTCTGCCAAATGGAGCGAAGTCCACACGATTCGACCTTAGGACCTTCGCTAACCCACACTCTAAACTTAGATCTGCCCACCAATGCACCAACAACCTTACTTATTACATAACCACCTAAAATTTGTATAAGAAGGGGTTTCAGGCAGAGCATTCAGAATAGAGCATGAGAGATAGACCAAGTGCGTCCATATGGTACGAATCTGTACAGATTTTTTCATAGTTTTCGAGATTTGGCAAAGATTTTGAGATCTATCCAGTGATTTATTGCAGGAGTAGTGGCACACAAACCAAGGCAAGGGTGCCTCTTGGGTCAAAAAGTGTTCGGCTCTGATCGAGGTGTGGAGAGAGTCAGTTTTAGGTAAAATGATTCCACGAACGCAGTGGTGGTGTTAGTTTTCTGATCTGAGCAAAGATTTTGTAGCTTAACTCCAGAATGAGGTATACTTATGTATTTTTCCCAATTCTTTTGTGGAGTTAATAAAAAGATCTACCCATTTGAGAGTAGGACCCAGAGACATAGTCCACCAGGGAAGAAATCCATTATCAATTTCTTTGTGTTCATATTGCATGATTATGTCTCTTTCCTTTTGAGTTTTTCCTTCTTTATGGTGTGCTTTTGTTTATGCTCATTTAATACAATTCTTTAATAAGTCACCTGACGAAAAGATCCCGGATCATGTTGGTATCATAACAGTCATCTTTGACTTGAATTGTTGAGTATGAATGCTTACTAGGGCCAAGCATAAGCAAGGTGAAGTAACTCTTAAGAATTTCAATCCTGAAGTTGGTCATGCATCCCGAAGTAAGAAGATGGCAGAAGAGGATAAACATGATGAACATGAGAAAAAATTTCACATGGTCTTTTATCGCATGTTAGAAATGGTCGAATGAATGTATGGAGATTACGAGCAGAGGATGAAGAAGAAAGGGAAGAAAAAGGAAGCACCACCAGATGATGATGCTTCGGTAAGCCAAGGGGTTGGAGGAGATCCTCCTAAGCCTCCATCTTAGCCTTCAAGTTCTAGTTTTTCTTCCTTTGATCATTCTCATCATTCTCAACATTCTAACCATAAAGCCTCTTTTAAGAAACCATTATTAAATCTTGATGTAAATTTTTATTTACCTATGTTTAATGGATATGCTAATCCTAAGAAGTTAGACAATTGGATCCGACAGGTTGAAGTATATTTCTGTGTTCAACGTATTGACGAAGAAGAAGTTAAAGCGCAACTGGATTCTCTTCGGTTGCAAGGCACCGCTCTCGCATGGTGGGAGAGCAAGCTACAAGACATAAGTAAGTGTGGTAATCTTGTTTCCTCATGGTCAGAATTTAAATCAGAGATAAGGAAGCAATTCTATCCATTAGAGTATTTACATAAAGCAATGATGGAATGAAAAACTTTGGGATAGAGTAAAGGTCAGAATGTACAAAGTTTCACAGAAGAATTTAGGAAGAAATCTCTAGCATTAAATATTCCTTTGTATTATTATGAAGCTTTAATGAATTATATTGGCGCACTTCATAGTTATATTCGCCATACTTTTCTCTTGTTTAACCCCACTAGTCTTGATGAAGTTTGTGTGGAAGCCACTCACCTTGAGAATAGGGGGAAACGTGTTCAAGGAGATCCTACGAAGAAACCTTCCAATTTCCCACAAAAGAATTTCAAGAAGTTTAAAAGGAAGGACAAGAATACCACTACAGTAACGAGAGAAGGAGGAAAACCATCTTGCACTCATTGCAAGAGGAGCGGTCACGATGAAGAACATTGTTGGAAGCTACATCCAGAAAAGAAACCGAAACAGTTTGGTGAAAAGGGGGAGACAAAGACTGTTGCTACAGTGCAACAAGATCTTGGTTTCGAATTAGGAGATGAAGGAAAGATCACATCGGCAGGAGTAAAAGGTAAAGGTTCTCTTCATGCTAGTTCAAGTTCCAATGATGAATCTCATATTGATAAACGAAAGAGGAATGAGTTATTTCATATACAAGTTGTATATAAACATACTAAGATAGATAGATTATTCGATCCGGGTTCCCAAGTAAACTTAATATTTGAAACACTTGTAAAGAAGATGGGTCTTGCAACGAAACCACATCCAAAACCTTACCCTCTTGGTTGGGTATGTTATAAAGAAAAACTTAATGTCACCGAACAATGTAGGGTCAAATTTTCTATTGCTTCAAAGTTGATTGATGAAGTGGATTTGGATGTTGTACCACTTGATATATGTGGCATGGTCCTAGGGATTCCTTATATTTATGATAGAAAAGAAGTCTTCTTTCGTCATGAGAAAAAATACCACCTTACTAATGGGGGACTGGAATATATTATTAGAGCTCACAACACGAGGGTAAATACAACACTTGTTAGTGCAGGGAAAATGAAAAGACTCATAACCACTAATAAGAGATATGTACTCATGGTCGTCGAAGAGAAAGATGTCGGGACATCCGACGCTTTCCAAGGGTGTGATCCATCTCATAAAAATGAATTAATTGATATTGTTTCTAAGTATGATGATATTTTTTAGGAACCAGATGGATTACCTCCTAAGAGGGAAATCCAACATGAGATACATATTCAACAGGATTCTCCTCTTCCTAATGTGGGCATGTATAGGATGTCAGTTGTGGAGATGACATAGATCAAGAAGCAGGTACATGGAATATTGGATGAAGGGGTCATCAGGCCCAATTCATCTCCTTGTGGTTCTCTGATCATGATGTTGCCAAAGAAAGATGACACATGGAAAATGTGTGTTGATTATTGGGCCTTAAATAAAATCACGGTGAAAAATCGATACCCTCTTCCTCACATAGATGATTTACTTGATCAGTTGAAGAATGTTGTTTATTTCACTAAGTTGGATTTGCGCAGTGGATATCATCAAATCAGGGTCACATAACAAGATGCATGGAAGACTGTCTTTAAAACCAAACAATGATTGTTTGAGTGGTTAGTTATGCCATTTGGGATTTGTAATGCTCCAACAACTTTCATGTGTGTGATGAATGATGTATTCATGCCTTTCCTGGATGAATTTATGATTGTATATTTATATGAAATTCTTGTTTTTGGTGGGACTTGGGATGAACATGTAAGGCATGTAAAGAAAGTATTAGATACTTTGAAAAGGGAAATTTTGTATGTGAAAATGTCTAAATGTGAATTTGGAAAGACTGCACTTGTATACTTAGGTCATATCGTGGGAGGAGGACAATTGAAGACTGTTCCTTCCAAAATCGATGTGATTGTAAATTGGCATGAGCCAAAGAGTGTAACTGAGATTCAGAGCTTCATGGGTGTAGTCCAGTATTGGAGGAGATTCATTCCCAACTTCTCCTTTATAACAACTCCTTTGCATGCCTTAACCAGTGTGAAGGAAAGCAACAAAGATATTTCAACATTTTGAAGGAGAAGATCATTACCGCACCAGTATTAACACTGCAAAATATTCAACAGTCGTTCGATATTGAGACAGATTCCAATGAATACACTATGGGTGCAATATTGATGCAATATCGTAAGCCTATCTGTTACCACTCAGAGACTTTTAACCAAGTTGTTGTTAACTATCCTACATATGATAAAGAGTTGTATACATTAGTTCAAAGCGTAAAGAAATGGAAGCATTATTTGTTAGGGAAGGAAACCATCATACATACAAATAACCAACCCTTATAGTATCTTCAAGCACAGACCAAACTACAACAATCTCGACACTGCAGATGGATGGGTTTTCTACAACAATTTCATTTGGTAATCAAGTACAAGAAGGGTACAAGTAACAAGGTAGCCGATATGCTTTCCAGACTTCCTATTGCTGCTTCTATTATTTTGAAGAATACTTCTTTATCTCATGATAGCTATGTAGAACAATATGCCATTGATGAAGATTTTAAAGAAGTATATGATTTTAAAGAAGTATATGATAAGATAACCCATGGTGCACATGTAGAGAACTATTGTCTTCAGGGAAAATTACTTTATAATCTTGGGAAGCTTTGTATTCCTACACGTGAACGAGTCTGTGTGATACAAGAATCTCATACTTATCTTGTGTTTGGGCATTTTGGGGTAGGAAAAAATATGGCTCATTTGCAAAGGTTTTGTTACTGGCCTCAAATGAAAACAATTGTAACTAAATATGTAAAGGGGTGTGTGATGTGTTCTACTTGTAAGCCCACTAATAGAAAATTGGGGTTATACTTACCACTTCTTGTTCCATCCCATCCATGGAAAAGAATTTCCATGGATTTTGTAGGGGGTTTACCAATGACCAAAGGGGGTCATGATTATTTGTATGTCGTAGTGGATAGGTTCAACAACATGTGTATCTCGATGCCATGTAAAAAAAAGATCACTGCTGAGCAAACTGCTAATCTCTTCTTTCAGCATGTTTGGGTTCACTTTGGGTTACCCACGTCCATTGTCTCGGATAAAGATACTCTATTCCTTGGGGATTTTTGGACTATGTTATGGAGAATGATGGACACCAAATTGAAGAGGAGCACTGCTTTTCATCCACAGACCGACGAACAAACAAAGGTGGTAAACAAAACAATGGTAATTTTGCTTCGAGGCTATTGAAACAAGCATCCTAAGTTATGGGATGAACAGATACCCTATGTACAATATGCTTATAACTCAACTTTACATTCATCCACTTAGAGTTCACCTTTTGAGACATTTTTTGGGTGCCTACCAAATGTTCCTTTGGACTTGATGTATGAGAAAGATGTCGATGTGAATGAAGAACGAACAGAGAACATAGCTCACAAGTTCATCTAGAGGATACAATAGATACTCCAGGCAGTCAAGGAACAGTTGGAGAAGAGTCAAGCACAATATAAAGCTTGCCATGACAAGCACAGGGTTGATAATCAATTCAAGGTTGGAGATTGGGTATGGCTTCATATCAACAAGGAACGATTGAAGTGTGAAGGCAAGAAACTCAAGTCCATGTGATATGGAACCTTCACTATTTTGGAGAAAAGTGGCACTAATGCTTTTCGTTTAGATCTTCCACCTTATATGCAGATTTATTTAGTTGTGAATGTAGAAAAATTGAAACTCTTTGAGCCTCCCATGATCATTGATCAGGATGAGGAAGTTTCAATACCTTCAGTTTATGAGTTTGCATCTGAGTACTTGGATGAGTTACAGGAAGATATTATCCTGGACAGAAGGATGAGGACTTCACACATGGGTGATGTTGATTATCTTCGAGTAGGCTTAAAGGGCACACATCCAAGCAAGACAAAGTGGATTGAGAAGGACAAAGTGAGGGGACTCTTCCCTCACTTACTAGTTGATTAATGAAAGATTTTGATGGTCCAAAAAGATCTTAGTGGGAAGGAGTGATCCAAAAAGGATCTAGAGAAGGTTAATAACAACTCAGAATGCACAGACGCAACTTAGAACGCTCTAAATGGCTTCAGTGGACAACAAAAGAGAAAAAATCAAAAGTTCCCAAAAATCAATTAAAAGGGAATGATCACAAAGAGCATGTCACAATATTTCTAATGACGCAAACGACTCATCAAATGGAGTTACAGATCAAAATATATAAGTGGTCAAAGTTTTGGTCAACCTAGCCCAATCAACAGGGATGAGTCAACATCCGTATTGTTGACGTTAGCATCAGTACAGATGACATCAACATCTGTACAACCTACGTGACAAGCGTAGAGGGCAACACATGTCATGATGACATCAACATGATGTCATCATGCCACGTGGCAGCACTAGAGGCTGCCATGTGTCACTCAAAATTGGACTTTTTAGGGCACCACATGGACCAGTAAAAAAGTGCCACTTGGCACCCCTAGGTGATGCCATGTGGCACCACCTAGAAGGTGCCACGTGTCCCAAGGTAACGTCAACATATAGGGGTGGACAAATCAATGGATGCCACATGGCCCAATAGGAAGGCGCCACGTGGAACCCCCGAAATGCACAAGGAGGCCCCGTGACCAAAAAATTAAAAAATATATATGACATAACTCCATCAAATATGTTGGCAGTTTTGCCACATAGGGCAGATTTGCCAAATTTAACCATCACCAAAACCTCCACTAACTTCCTTTCCACATTTAGCGGAGTGTGCCAAAACGTCTACCATATTTAGCACAAACCGCCAAATGGAGCAGAGTCCACGGGATTCGACTCCGAGACCTCTGCTAACCCACTCTCTAAAGTTCTCTCTGCCAACTAATGTGCCAACAACCTTATTTATTACATAACCGCCTAAAATTTGTATAAGAAGGGGTTTGAGGCAGTGCATTTGGGACAAAGCATGAGAGGCAGACCAAGCGCATCCATACAATACATATTTGTATGGATTTTTGCACAGTTTTCGAGAATTGACATGGATTTCGAGATCTGTCTAGTTGTTTATTGTAGGAGCAATGGCACACAAACCAAGGCAAGGGTGCCTCTTGGGCCAAAAAGTGTCCAACTCAGATCGAGGTGTGGAGACAATCATTTTTAGGTAAAAGGACGCCACAAACATAGTGGTGGTATTAGTTTTCTGATCTGAGAAAAGATTATGTAGATTAACTCTAGAATGAGGTATACTTATGTATTTTGCCCAATTCTTTTGTGGAGTTAATAAAAAGACCTATCCATTTGAGAGTAGGACCCAGAGACGTAGTCCACCAGGGACGAACTCCGTTATCAATTTCTTTATGTTCATACTGAATGATTATGTCTCTTTCCTTTTGAGCTTTTCCTTCTTTATGGTGTACTTTTATTTATGTTCATTTAATACAATTCTTTAATAAGTTACTCAATGAAAAGATCCTGGATCACTAACATAAGAAACTTCTGAGAACATGGAATCATAAATCAATGGAGTTACCATGACCTAGAATTTCATAGATAAAATTGTAGCTAAATACAACCTGCCTTACCTAGGTTCCATTGATAAAAATTTTCAATAGGATCAAGTCACCAAATGTAACATACTTAACCACCACTAGGCTTGGCCATGCTACTTCAAGAACACACTTCTTGGACTGATTTCAAATTTATGATACCAATTAATTAATAAAGAAACATGAAAGGAACACTTACAATAATCAAAATTCATGATACCATAAACGAAAAGAACCATATTCCATGCACAACAATAACAATAAAGAATGAACATTGTAAATACATATCTTAGAGATAATAATTAATACACGTCGAAAATAAATATACAAGAAGATAAACACATGACAGAGATCACGTATATTTAATTAAACCAACCACCAAATGGTTGCATACCAAGGACGTTCCACCCAACCTCAGGCATTTTTGTTCCATGTATCAACAACTCAGGTCACCCCCGAGCGAGGGCTATGAATCCACAAGGATGAGTCTTAGACTGACACTCAATTTCCCAAACCAGTCAACAATCAATCTCTCACAGGTTTCTCAAATACAAAACAATCTAGTGTATCAACTCTCTTCCACTTTATCCTGAACCACCCAAAGAAAATGAACCCCCTTCAGTGCCATGCAGTCCCTCAGGTTGTCCACCTCTTTCTAGGGCTCTAATGCTTCTTGTCACGAAACCTCAATGCTAGAAACTCTTAGGATTCTCAGTTGTGGAAAATTCTCTCTCAACTTCCATTATTCTCATGCCCACATGCATCCCTCCCTTTCTGGAATAATCATTAATTAATTACATCCATCCAGCCATGGCTACTTGCCTTTAACAATTCTTTTCCTTTCCCCATGCAAAACCAAGAATGAGTAGAGGAGTGAATTAGCGAGGAATGACTCCAAAAACAATTTCAATGAGAATGAATGGCCAACCCCCAAGACAATCATGAACAAGGTTTAAATATCAAAATCATAATGTGGCCTTCTGCAAGAAGCTCATGTAACCCCCTCTTTCTCTCCAAAATTCCAAGGTGGGTAAAATAAAAATAATTTAAAAATGTAAAGGCTTAGCCCCTCAACTTTCCCCCTGTCTTATGGAATCATAACCCCCTATAAATATTCTCCTTGTCCATCTCACAATTATCAATATATTTTATTATTAATAATGATCAAAGTATTACATTTCCTAGGCACTCTAGCCCCTTTCAATTGTTCAAAAACTCCAATCTTTCATTAAATAAACAAAATACATTATTAATTCAAGAACTCAAAACTGGAATATTACACCAAAGAATTAAATAATACTATTGTTTATGAAAGACATGGCTTATAGTATATTTCTATAGATATTGTTTAACAAATAAGAAATTATTTTGAAATTTCTTGAAAATATTGCAAGGCTTAAATCCACTTTTCCAAAAGTGGGAAAACATATCGAAAAGTTAGGAAGGAATATCCCATTACTCATGGCTCTACTCGATTAAGATCAACTTCCTCAAACCGATCATATTGTCAACGTTTTGAAATATTGGAAAGCAAAAACAACACGGAGAATCCCAAGGGACGGACTTAAGTGGATCCAATGGAATTCTAAGAAGATGTAGAATACAAATCGATTTAGTTTCCTCTTGCATTTTTGTATAAATAATAAGTAAGAAGGGATTTATTCTTGCATTTTTATATAAATAATAAGTAAGAAGATGTTTATTCTTGCATTTTTGTATAAATAATAAGTAAGAAGGGATTTTTTTAAAGATTTGATGACATGCAAATATTTGTGTACATTTAATACGAGAAGCATGTTGGTCATTTTTAAAAGAAATTGATTCTTTATATGTACGAATGCTTATATTTCTCATGACTTCCTTGTATTCTTGAATCCTCATGAAAATTGATATATAAGTTTTGGATTAATCTTATCCTTTATATATCTTCTTATTTTAAATGATAATAAATTTTATTTTTTATATAAGTGATACGCTCATCTTCATTTCACAACAAGCTATATGAAACACATGTATGTGTAATTCAATGACACTTTACATGGTTATGATTTCATTTAATTGAGTATCCATATGTTTTTGTCTTTCTCCTAGCCCAAAAATTAGTTTAGAATTGTATATTTATCTTTTAAGATTAATTTTAAGGTAGTGTAAATTAATCTTTTGTGAATGGTAACTTGTTGCAAGTAGGATGATGGAATTGACAATAGGCTTATACCGAGAAAGTGAGAACTGACAATAGGCTCACTGATGTAAGTAGGATGATGGAATGCAATTACAACTTAACTTCAACAAATGTCCTTTTTCGTAGATTTAGTTCCCTAGGCTCCAAAAAATATAAAATAATACCTAGGAGAACTCTTCTAGCCAATGGTGACTAGAGTATTCCTTTTTCACAAGTAGTATACTTGGTCTGGAAAAGGGTTAAACTTATACCAAATAGACTCCCTTTCAAAACCATTTAACAAGTGTGAAAGTGACAA
>SNQJ01S0000429.1:165742-188917 GCA_010110895.2 Picea sitchensis
TGAATACACTATGGGTGCAATATTGATGCAATATCGTAAGCCTATCTGTTACCACTCAGAGACTTTTAACCAAGTTGTTGTTAACTATCCTACATATGATAAAGAGTTGTATACATTAGTTCAAAGCATAAAGAAATGGAAGCATTATTTGTTAGGGAAGGAAACCATCATACATACAAATAACCAAACCTTATAGTATCTTCAAGCACAAACCAAACTACAACAATATCGACACTGCAGATGGATGGGTTTTCTACAACAATTTCATTTGGTAATCAAGTACAAGAAGGGTACAAGTAACAAGGTAGCCGATATGCTTTCTAGACTTCCTATTGTTGCTTCTATTACTTTGAAGAATACTTCTTTATCTCATGATAGCTATGTAGAACAATATGCCATTGATGAAGATTTTAAAGAAGTATATGATTTTAAAGAAGTATATGATAAGCTAACCCATGGTGCACAGGTAGAGAACTATTGTCTGCAGGGAAAATTACTTTATAATCTTGGGAAGCTTCGTATTCCTACAAGTGAACGAGTCTGTGTGATACGAGAAGCTCATACTTATCTTGTGTTTGGGAATTTTGGGGTAGGAAAAACTATGGCTCATTTGCAAAGGTTTTGTTACCGGCCTCAAATGAAAGCAATTGTAACTAAATATGTAAAGGGGTGTGTGATGTGTTCTACTTGTAAGCCCACTAATAGAAAATTGGGGTTATACTTACCACTTCTTGTTCCATCCCATCCATGGAAAATAATTTCCATGGATTTTGTAGGGGGTTTACCAATGACCAAAGGGGGTCATGATTATTTGTATGTCGTAGTGGATAGGTTCAACAACATGTGTATCTCGATGCCATGTAAAAANCCCATCCATGGAAAAGAATTTCCATGGATTTTGTAGGGGGTTTACCAATGACCAAAGGGGGTCGTGATTATTTGTATGTCGTAGTGGATAGGTTCAACAACATGTGTATCTCGATGCCATGTAAAAAGAAGATCACTGCTGAGCAAACTGCTAATCTCTTCTTTCAGCATGTTTGGGTTCACTTTGGGTTACCCACGTCCATTGTCTCGGATCAAGATACTCGATTCCTTGGGGATTTTTGGACTATGTTATGGAGAATGATGGGCACCAAATTGAAGAGGAGCACTGCTTTTCATCCACAGACCGACGAACAAACAAAGGTGGTAAACAAAACAATGGTAATTTTGCTTCGAGGCTATTGCAACAAGCATCCTAAGTTATGGGATGAACAGATACCCTATGTACAAGATGCTTATAACTCAACTTTACATTCATCCACTTAGAGTTCACCTTTTGAGACATTTTTTGGGTACCTACCAAAGGTTCCTTTGGACTTGATGTATGAGAAAGATGCCGATGTGAATGAAGAACGAACAGAGAACATAGATCACAAGTTCATCTAGAGGATACAACAGATACTCTAGGAAGTCAAGGAACAGTTGGAGAAGAGTCAAGCACAATATAAATCTTGCCATGACAAGCACAGGGTTGATCATCAATTCAAGGTTGGAGACTGGGTATGGCTTCATATCAACAAGGATCGATTGAAGTGTGAAGGCAAGAAACTCAAGTCCATCTGATATGGAACCTTCACTATTTTGGAGAAAAGTGGCACTAATGCTTTTCGTTTAGATCTTCCACCTTATATGCAGATTTATTTAGTTGTGAATGTAGAAAACTTGAAACTCTTTGAGCCTCCCATGATCATTGATCAGGATGAGAAAGTTTCAATACCTTCAGTTTATGAGTTTTCATCTGAGTACTTGGATGAGTTACAGGAAGATATTATCCTGGACAGAAGGACGAGGACTTCACACAGGGGTGATGTTGATTATCTTCGAGTAGGCTTAAAGGGCACACATCCAAGCAAGACAAAGTGGATTGAGAAGGACAAAGTGAGGGGACTCTTCCCTCACTTACTAATTGATTAATGAAATATTTTGATGGTACAAAAAGATCTTAGTGGGAAGGAGTGATCCAAAAAGGATCTAGAGAAGGTTAAGAACAACTCAGAATGCACAGACGCAACTTAGAACGCTCTAAATGGCTTCAGTGGACGACAAAAGAGAAAAAATCAAAAGTTCCCAAAAATCAATTAAAAGGGAATGATCACGAAGAGCATGTCAGAATATTTCTAATGACGCAAATGACTCGTCAAATGGAGTTACAAATCAAAATATATAAGTGGTCAAAGTTTTGGTCAACCTAGCCCAATCAATAGGGATGAGTCAGCATCTGTATTGTTGACGTTAGCATTAGTACGGATGACATCAACATCCGTACAACCTACGTGACAAGCGTAGAGGGTGACACATGTCATGATGACATCAACATGACGTCAGCATGCCACGTGGCAACACTAGAGATTGCCACGTGTCACTCAAAATTGGACTTTTTAGGGCACCACATGGACCAATAAAAAAGTGCCACTTGGCACCCCTAGGTGATGCCATGTGGCACCACCCAGAAGGTGCCACGTGTCCCAAGGTAACGTCAACATATAGGGGTGGACAAATCAATGGATGCCACATGGCCCAATAGGAAGGCGCCACGTGGAACCCCCGAAATGCACAAGGAGGCCCTGTGACCAAAAAATTAAAAGATATATATAACAGAACTCCATCAAATATGTTGGCAGTTTTTCCACATAGGGCAGCTCTGCCAAATTTAACCATCGCTAGAACCTCCACTAACTTCCCTGCCACATTTAGCGGAGTGTGCCAAAACGTCTACCATATTTAGCACAAACCGCCAAATGGAGCAGAGTCCATGGGATTCAACTCCGAGACCTCCGCTAACCCACTCTCTAAAGTTCGCTCCGCCAACTAATGTGCCAACAACCTTATTTATTACATAACCACCTAAAATTTGTATAAGAAGGGGTTTCAGGCAGTGCATTCGGGAGAAAGCACGAGAGGCAGACCAAGCGCATCCATACAGTACATATCTGTATGGATTTTTGCAGAATTTTCGAGAATTGGCATGGATTTCGAGATCTATCCAGTCGTTTATTGCAGGAGCAATGGCACACAAACCAAGGCAAGGTAAAATGATGCCACAAACACAGTGGTGGTATTAGTTTTCTGATCTGAGAAATGATTATGTAGATTAACTCTAGAATGAGGTATACTTATGTGTTTTGCCCAATTCTTTTGTGGATTTAATAAAAAGACCTATCCATTTGAGAGCAGGACCTGGAGACGTAGTCCACCAGGGACGAACTCCGTTATCAATTTCTTTATGTTCATATTGAATGATTATGTCTCTTTCCTTTTGAGCTTTTCCTTCTTTATGGTGTACTTTTATTTATTCTCATTTAATACAGTTCTTTAATAAGTTACTCAATGAAAAGATCCTGGATCACTAACATAAGAAACTTCTGAGAACATGGAAGCATAAATCAATGGAGTTACCATGACCTAGAATTTCATAGATAAAATTGTAGCTAAATACAACCTGCCTTACCTAGGTTCCATTGATAAAAAATTTCAATAGGATCAAGTCACCAAATGTAACATACACAACCACCACTAGGCTTGGCCATGCTACTTCAAGAACACACTTCTTGGACTGATTTCAAATTTATGATACCAATTAATTAATAAAGAAACATGAAAGGAACACTTACAATAATCAAAATTCATGATACCATAAACGAAAAGAACCATATTCCATGCACAACAATAACAATAAAGAATGAACATTGTAAATACATATCTTAGAGATAATAATTAATACACGTCGAAAATAAATATACAAGAAGATAAACACATGACAGAGATCACGTATATTTAATTAAACCAACCACCAAATGGTTGCATACCAAGGACGTTCCACCCAACCTCAGGCATTTTTGTTCCATGTATCAACAACTCAGGTCACCCCCGAGCGAGGGCTATGAATCCACAAGGATGAGTCTTAGACTGACACTCAATTTCCCAAACCAGTCAACAATCAATCTCTCACAGGTTTCTCAAATACAAAACAATCTAGTGTATCAACTCTCTTCCACTTTATCCTGAACCACCCAAAGAAAATGAACCCCCTTCAGTGCCATGCAGTCCCTCAGGTTGTCCACCTCTTTCTAGGGCTCTAATGCTTCTTGTCACGAAACCTCAATGCTAGAAACTCTTAGGATTCTCAGTTGTGGAAAATTCTCTCTCAACTTCCATTATTCTCATGCCCACATGCATCCCTCCCTTTCTGGAATAATCATTAATTAATTACATCCATCCAGCCATGGCTACTTGCCTTTAACAATTCTTTTCCTTTCCCCATGCAAAACCAAGAATGAGTAGAGGAGTGAATTAGCGAGGAATGACTCCAAAAACAATTTCAATGAGAATGAATGGCCAACCCCCAAGACAATCATGAACAAGGTTTAAATATCAAAATCATAATGTGGCCTTCTGCAAGAAGCTCATGTAACCCCCTCTTTCTCTCCAAAATTCCAAGGTGGGTAAAATAAAAATAATTTAAAAATGTAAAGGCTTAGCCCCTCAACTTTCCCCCTGTCTTATGGAATCATAACCCCCTATAAATATTCTCCTTGTCCATCTCACAATTATCAATATATTTTATTATTAATAATGATCAAAGTATTACATTTCCTAGGCACTCTAGCCCCTTTCAATTGTTCAAAAACTCCAATCTTTCATTAAATAAACAAAATACATTATTAATTCAAGAACTCAAAACTGGAATATTACACCAAAGAATTAAATAATACTATTGTTTATGAAAGACATGGCTTATAGTATATTTCTATAGATATTGTTTAACAAATAAGAAATTATTTTGAAATTTCTTGAAAATATTGCAAGGCTTAAATCCACTTTTCCAAAAGTGGGAAAACATATCGAAAAGTTAGGAAGGAATATCCCATTACTCATGGCTCTACTCGATTAAGATCAACTTCCTCAAACCGATCATATTGTCAACGTTTTGAAATATTGGAAAGCAAAAACAACACGGAGAATCCCAAGGGACGGACTTAAGTGGATCCAATGGAATTCTAAGAAGATGTAGAATACAAATCGATTTAGTTTCCTCTTGCATTTTTGTATAAATAATAAGTAAGAAGGGATTTATTCTTGCATTTTTATATAAATAATAAGTAAGAAGATGTTTATTCTTGCATTTTTGTATAAATAATAAGTAAGAAGGGATTTTTTTAAAGATTTGATGACATGCAAATATTTGTGTACATTTAATACGAGAAGCATGTTGGTCATTTTTAAAAGAAATTGATTCTTTATATGTACGAATGCTTATATTTCTCATGACTTCCTTGTATTCTTGAATCCTCATGAAAATTGATATATAAGTTTTGGATTAATCTTATCCTTTATATATCTTCTTATTTTAAATGATAATAAATTTTATTTTTTATATAAGTGATACGCTCATCTTCATTTCACAACAAGCTATATGAAACACATGTATGTGTAATTCAATGACACTTTACATGGTTATGATTTCATTTAATTGAGTATCCATATGTTTTTGTCTTTCTCCTAGCCCAAAAATTAGTTTAGAATTGTATATTTATCTTTTAAGATTAATTTTAAGGTAGTGTAAATTAATCTTTTGTGAATGGTAACTTGTTGCAAGTAGGATGATGGAATTGACAATAGGCTTATACCGAGAAAGTGAGAACTGACAATAGGCTCACTGATGTAAGTAGGATGATGGAATGCAATTACAACTTAACTTCAACAAATGTCCTTTTTCGTAGATTTAGTTCCCTAGGCTCCAAAAAATATAAAATAATACCTAGGAGAACTCTTCTAGCCAATGGTGACTAGAGTATTCCTTTTTCACAAGTAGTATACTTGGTCTGGAAAAGGGTTAAACTTATACCAAATAGACTCCCTTTCAAAACCATTTAACAAGTGTGAAAGTGACAAGTTCACTCAACAATCTTTTCATTTTTTGGAGTCTAAAAAGGGATTAACTAAGACTCTAGGATGTTTTTCTAAGCAACATATCATGGGGGAGGCCAAGGCTCCCATGCAAGACTTCTGTCGAAATTCAACCACTCACTGGTAGCTGACACATGCTTGGGAGAAACGAAATCTTTCCAAGCCAAGGAGGATAAAATGCTTACAGAGGATCCTTGCAGAGAAGGAAGGAGAGACTCTACAAGATTTTTCCAATCAAAGGAAACCATCCTAGGACTTGGAGGGAGCATACTCAGAGAGAGTGGAATGCTCCCTTGTACAAAAGGTACAGAACTAGAAATTCTAAGGACATGGTCGAAAGATGCATCACCCCCCAAAAGAAGAGTGTGATTGAACAAAGTTTGCATTGGAAATGTCACTTCCTTAGACTTATCACTCTCCAAGAGAAGAGTAGGATCAACCAAAGATTGCATCGGCACGACCACTGGTTGAACAAGATATGAGGAAATAAGGTCAAGATATGCATCACTCCCTAAAGCAGGAGTGGTGTAGACTGAAAATTGCATTGGCACGACCACTGGTTGAACATGATGCGATACAACAAGGTCGAGAGACGCATCACTCCCCAAAGAAGGAGTGGCGTCGACCAAAAATTGCAGTGGAACGACCACTGGTTGAACAATATTCGAGACAACAAGGTTAAGAGATGCATCGCTCCCGAAATCAAGAGTGGTGTCAGCCGGAAAATGCATTGGCACAATTGATGTATCGACCAAAGAAGGATTAGAATGTTGGGAAACCAAAGATGACTCAAAACCCGAAGGGCTATCAGACAAGGACCATGCTTCTTATACTGCAATAGTAGTAGGGCACAAACAAGTTAGATGATATCCTTTGCAAAGTGTACAAAGGAACTTGGGATTACGTCCTATACGTCTAGGCTTCTCAATCGTATCAATGCCCCAATCATGAATTTCAATGGTCAGTGGCATGCTCCCAACATGACTTGCAGGGGCTAGTAGCTCATCTCCAACATGAATTGCAAAGGTTGGTGATGCTTGTGCAATGTGACTATCTCTGACTAGAGTTGTGCCCCCATCATGACATGCAATGACTAGTTGCAAGTCTTCAACATGATTAATAGAGGTTGGTAAATTAATTCCATTATGACTCGCAATGACAGGACTTGTGCTTCTAGCATGACTTGCAGTGGATGGATGTGACATCTAAGACCATGGTCTTGGGAAAGACTGATTTTGAGAGATCGTAAGCCAAGCGAGATTTTTCCATACACCATGGCCCTACCCAGTAGGGTAGTATCCTCCTCCCAACTGATTCATAAAATTTTGTAAGGGCATCATCACTGAGGAAGTCGCTTGCAAGGAGAAAGTGACATGACATGGGTTACTCATGTGAGGATATACGTTTCCCCTAGATAAAGGAACTCTGTGAAGGGGGTTTCCCATACTATACAAATTTCTCCCTCTAGATGAAATACCAAAGGACAGAGGGATGTTCACCATGAGAAAAGCGTCTATAGGAACCATCATAGAGGAAAAAGGATAGATGGATGGGATGTAGGAAGTAGAAGGACTTCCCATTTGAGCACTCGATTCTAGAAAATCGAAGCTAGGATTGGGTCCAGTGGAAGGAGGATTCCAACCTCTTGCCATAAGAGTTGGTTGAGGGATATGAATCCCACCAACCTAAAAAGGAGAATAAGGAGGCATCATGCCCCCAAACCCAAAACTAGGATTCACATAAGATGGTGAAACATAGGATGACAAGTGCAAAGTCATGTCTGGCATACCAAAAGATAAAGGATTAGAGGCCCAAGGCATTGGATGATTATAATGATTCAACATACCACTCAAAAATACAAAAATATTCATCCCCATGGACTAAGAAAATACCATGGGTTGGGTAGCGCTAACCGAGGGAGTCATAGGGGCTCCACCAACAATAGAAATCAAAACTCACGACACAATACAAAATCCTAAGGCCAACTAATAATCGAAGAGCACACTCCTAAATGAATCAAAAGGCCACTATACACAAACAAGATATAAAGGCTGAAAGGGGCCTCCCGAACTAGAGTAGGTATGTTTCACCAAGAGGGGATTGAGACTCCCTTCAAAACATTGGAGGTATCAGAATCAATTATAAGGCCCCTAGTGGGATTAACGACAAATTCGATTAGATCCCCCCAGAGAGGTAATACTCCATAAAGGCCGTGTGTTGTTCGAACCTTATATGACTGAGGGTACCTACAGAATAACCCCTGCAAGTAACCTATGTGGCTACCTATGTTAAGCAACTGGAGTCACCACAATATAACCAATGTGCAGGAGAACAATCACAATTTCAGTCCATCGTATGGGTAGGGTAAGAAATCCTGAAATATCAAAAGCATTGCCTCTCATGGAGGTAAAGGTACTAGAAAAACCCCCAAATATGAATAGAACCCCAGAAACATCTCTAACTCTAAGAAGGTATTATAGGGTTATCTCTACAACCAACTTCACGTGACCTCGTTCTTAACTTCAGTGTGACCAGAGCCTCCTGACGTCACTGATTACACAATGGGTTTCACCACTCCCTGGTCAGACACATATGTTTAGTTTAATAACCTTGGAAAAGTTTACTCACAAAATCCTATTCCAAGGCCCTATTTCCTATACTTGTTTGTGCACCCTGAAAAATAAAATTGTTTCTAATCAATTTTAATTAATCAATGTTAATTTTAATGGATTATGCTTACACAAGAGGCGTGGTCATGAAATTGATGGTATTACGACTCATCATATAAAAAGAAGAAAATATAAAAACACTTCTAAGTACTAGTATTGAATTTCAACAAGATGGTATGCTTCTAAATGCAATCTTTCCAATGCAATCTCTACAATTTTAATGAAATGCAATCTCTCCCAATGTGTCAAAATCAATTTAAAGTAATCAAAAGTGAAAATTCCATAATGCATATAAGAAAATATTTTTGTATTTTCGATATAAAGAAAATAAAATGCAAGGACTGAATTTCAACTTCACAGGCAGAGCCTACTGCAAGAAAAAAAGAGACAAGCTAGGAAAGATACCAAGAAGAAAACACTTAGACCAATGTAAAAGGACAACCAATGAAAAAGATGATAAGAAAAAAATCCACCCAAAAATTCAACAACAAAAAGAGCTTTCTATCACTCTGTAGGCACTTAACAATCAGAATAGGGACCCAATAAGACTCAACAACCAACCAAACTCACCCCAAAAACACCAAACTCAGTCAACAAGAATAAAGAGATGATGTACATGAATGTTTCAACAAAAATCATGTATATACGCTCCTTAAAGGAAGACAACTCGTGTATATAAGCGTTTGTTAAGGGAAAAACCACATATACCCAGTAAAACACTACTAGGGAAATGGTTAAGCCAAGAAACTCAGATGCAAGGTAAAAAACAAGTTTTCAAGCAACATGTGACAAGGAAACTCAAGCTAACAGAGAGAAAACCAAGAAGAAAAACACTCCAAACCCCAAAAAAGGAGATCAACCCTAGTATGGTTGCCAATTCTGTTGCGAGGAAAATATCTCAATGGCAAGGGGTACACCACAACAGACAGAAAGACACACATAAATCAACTCTAATCCCAAGTATGATATATAAATGAAATGCTAATAAGACAAGGCTAAGAACCTACCTCATCCGAATGTTCGAAGAAGACCACTATTGAGCATGTGACCCAAAGATTTATACCTACAACTTGTCCTTGAAAAAAAATATACACAAGCATATGGTGATAATGACGCCGCCGCCCCCGCAGGCACTCCCGCTCACAGGATCTTCTCTTCCCTACTGGCCCGAATAACTTCAAGGTTCTTCTATTTCCCTATCAGGAAATCTGCACCCACAGAACTCTTCGCACGATCCCCCTCTCTTTACTTATCGGGGAATCGGACTTCACAACTTTGTGAGATCAGTGGTTGAGCATAGGGATCTTGAATCACCGAGACTCGATACGAATCAACGCTGACCCTCTCCTTTACTTTATCGGGATTTTCTCTATCGGGATCTCGACACTCGCGGTGTCGAGCAACTCGGTTCTCTGACTCCCGAGTCCCGATATGCCGAAACTCCGGTGAACTCGTGGCTTTGACTTTTCAATGGTCCCATCACCTCGTCGGGACTTCGGACTTCGCAGGATCGCAAATCTTGATGTCCATTGTTCGGGACTTCTCGCTGCGAAACCCCGATGAAGCGTACCACCTGTCCACGTCACCAACTCCTATGGCCCACACTATTTACGTAGCCGTCGGGATATCGCGTATCGCAATTTCGCGACTCCCGTTACCAAATCTTCGATTCTTTTCTCACGAAATCCCAATAGGCGATTTCACGAATAATCCAACGCCCCTGGCTGGCTTGGATCAACGGCTCTGCCCCTCCTGAGCTTTAAACCTTTTGGGAATACGTCATCGTATCTCCCCTGCACCTCTCCAAGATCTAACATCCCTCGGAGTATCACGAATTCTCCTCGGAAAATATCGACCGTCCGTTCTTCCTTATGCAATCCACGAAATGACTAAGTGTTCTTCCATAGAACTCGTCCACTTGCTCGCCAACCTGTGACGCCTCTTACGAAATTTCAATAGCAGCTCCCCTGCGCTATCCTTCAATGAATTCGAAAGCCTATCTGTCCAGAGTTTTTCCCACGACTTCAAGTTCTCAGAAAGAAACTCTTGCACGCAGTCCTTGCGGAAAGTCTTCAACCACGTCGAAATGTTGAAGTTCCTCGACTCTGCTCACACCTGCAGCAAAAAATCCTTCTACTCTTTTCTCAGGTTCACAACCCTGAGACTGTTATCTGGCCTGTGCACTCCTTGCATGACTCCTGTGCCCAGCTGCACCTTTTGGGATGAATGAGAACAAAAGCTATCTCTATCTGAACCCTCTGTCAACGCACTCCTTGTAGACACTTCAATTGCACTCCTTGCAGGAATTCTCTGGCTCAGATAGAGAAACAATTGAAACTCATTCCTTCAGCCTCTCAGACCTCAATTCAAACATGAAATCATATACACAACATATAAAAGCAAATGTATAACTGGAAGCAAACATTCATGAGCACATCAACATTAATACATAGAGAATAGACACAAAACCATGAATTTGAATCAAAGCTTTCTTCTATTAATTCAAATGTATGTACATGGGTGTTCTTACACAACTCTCTGCTTTCTTTGCTCTAATGCTACTAACTTATCTTACAATGCACAATGAGGGTGTCTATATCCTGTTTCCCTCTTGCGCTCTACAACTGTCTAGACTAGAATTAGATTCTATCTACTTTACATTAACCATCTTAAATGCCATCTACCTACTAAAGGACGAGAGAAATCCACTCAAGGTCCATTACAATATACAAGTGCGTCTCATCTTAATGGCTCATTTAAGATCGCGCAACAACTTCCAACGTGATTTCAAAATGTGTGTTGGCTTGTCCATCTGTCCTTTGCTTTCGCGCTGGCTCGATTGATGTAGGCAATGCTCCTGCATCAGATAATATATAATGTTTGCATATAGATTAGCATAATCCATTAACATACATGAAAAATACACCCATGTAATAATAATTCAAATATTTACAAGATATCAATTGGACGAGAAAATAGTATTTCTAGTAAAATAGTTAGCAGAAGTACATAGGTGACAAACTTTTGTAACAACACATATCAGAACTGAGAAACTAAGTCCCTCCAACTGAGCCTCCACCACCAACGTCAAGATCATATATAGGAGTCAATGATGTTCTCCATCAAAAAGAAGGAAGAGCTTGGGGGTTGAACAAAAGGAGTTCATACTTTCAAGGACAAAGGGATGCAGACTCGACATGAAGTGAAATTTCTCCAGAGTGTATTTTCTCTCAAAGTTGAATTTCAAGGCTTGGATCTGGCTCAATTTATAGCCTTCAAATGGAACTGAAGGGATGAGTCAGAGCATTTCTAGTATGTGGAAGGTCAAGGATCATGGATCTCATGACATGGCATGAAAACTCGACACAATTTTTAGTTTTGAGCACCAAACCCAATTTACGTGAGCTATAATGGAGCAACATGCATATAGTCTTTTTGTATAACTGATAGGGTGTGCATATGTGGAAAACTATGCTTTTTATGCTCTGTAATGAAAAAAAAGGGACTTGAAGTCTGTAGAGGGAAAATGGAAGGCCATATAAGAAGT
Source organism: Picea sitchensis (assembly GCA_010110895.2). Taxonomy (NCBI): domain Eukaryota; kingdom Viridiplantae; phylum Streptophyta; class Pinopsida; order Pinales; family Pinaceae; genus Picea; species Picea sitchensis. The sequence goes on from SNQJ01S0000429.1 coordinate 177,911, forward strand.
TGCATCGAGTGAGGCAAAATTTGTTGTAACAATGTGTTGGTGGACTGGAATTAGCTAAGAGTTTAACTACTAAAAGGGGAACATTATCTAGCCTAAGTGACCTTCGACTCTTGTGGATTCATAGCCCTAGCTCGGGGGTGTCTTTTTGTTGAGAAATGGAACAACAAGGCTACGATTGGGCTAAACGTTTTTCCTTTGCAACAGGTTGAGTTATTCATGTTGAAATGTTGATACAATTGTTTTGCAATTTACTCTTAGTTGTTTTGTTAAATTTTACTTGCTAAGATTAGAATTGATGCATATAAATCTATATTTTATGGTTCGATGATGCTACCTACACTTAGTTGTTATGTTGCACATTTAGAGTAGATGTGTTTATGTTTTAAATTAGCATGGACAACTAAAGGAGCTTGAATGACATGTTTTTTATTACTTATGCATTTTAAATTTAGTATCATAAATTTTAGGGGATCTTTTTAACTAGTGGCGTGACCTGACTGAGGGTTGGGTATGTTACAAATACAATGGAACTTCCCTGTTATTACAAGAATCATTGTGAAAACACCAAGAACCACATATTCATCCATGTACTTGAATATATAGAAGTTGGACTTGTTCATGCTTTGATTTTTCTTTCGAAATCAAGGGGTTAGTTGGTTCTAGGGTTAATAAACAATTGAACATTGATCTATTTGGAAATATGTATATCTTTCACCTCTTCCTTACTCATGCTAGTTAAGTAGTATTAATTCATCTTATCTATGTTCTCAGACATATTAGATAATTGGCCATGGGAATGGCCAATGGAAGCAACAATGGTGTTCAGTGAAGTGGCCAAGGAAACACAAAATCACTCTCTAGTATTACTAAGTTACCATCTAGGTTTCTTGGTAAAAAAAGATGGAAAATTAGCCCATGGGTGAAATTTACCCCCTAAAATTTTCCCTATTTTGGGATTTGGGTTTGGGTTTGCATCATGAATTTGCTCCATCCTAGTATAATAAATATTGTATTTAAACAATAACATAATAGTTTTACAAATTATTTATATTTATGTCATTTAAAAAATATAAATTTAACATTTGACGTAAAACCTACCTTGAAATTATAACTTATTTATTGAAGAGGATAAATATCAGTAATGCCAACCAAACTTGTGCTTGTCCTAATCAAATATAGGATGAATAAAAAACAAAACAACACTATTACTCTTAGAAAAAGATGGAAAAGACAGGGCATGGGTTGAAGAAATTGAAATATTAGAGGACATCATTTTTTTTAATTTGTTTTTTCATAAAGGAATGCACACACTTTAATAACACATGGACATTATTGATGCACATGCATCTTTTAACATAGATTAAAATATATGTGGAGGGAGACATGGATTTGTGCACGTGGCATGTGTGGAGGTTTGGTTAGAGTCACTATGAAATATACATTCAACCCCATATATACCCCACATATGGTCATAACATAGAATCCCCTTTCAAAACTATTTGTCCTTGAAGAATTGTAGTTAAGATATTTACATGTGACGAAACCAAGTAATAGGATCTCCTTACACTCATACTCTCTTCCGACCATTGATGATGATCCATCCATCCATCCATATTCAATTCTTTTTTATGTCAATCCTTGATAAATTTGTCTCCTTTGATTGCATGTATTGTTGTAGCTTCTCAAATTTGTTGTAGTTGTTTACCTTTGATAATATCATGTCACATAATTAATCTTTGGTGCAATATTTCATGAATATTGTTGATTATACCATATTATCCCTTCATAATGTTTTATATTTGAATTTTTTCCTTCATGTTATATGTCTTTATTATCCTTCCCATTTTCTTGTATAATTATATGGTCAAATTGTTGATCTTTTATTGCTCTCACTTTTCAGATAATACCATCATATTTTAAATTCACATCATCCTATTGGATTTCAACTTCTTCAAGTATTTTCTAGTCTTATTGTATTTTCTATTCATTCTCCATCCACCAACTAATTTTTTCCTTAAACAATTTTGGATTGCATCTCTTATTTTACATCCTCCATATTTAAGTCTTCTTCATCCTTCATAAAGATACACAAGAAGTGCTTCTTTGTTCAATCTGGGTATTTGGATAGAAACACTCACATTGGGGGATATTGGATCATGTCTTTCACATCAAATAAAACACAAGGTAAACATTATTTATAGAAACCCTCATTCTAAAACTAACTAGAGGCATTGGTGCAATTGTAAATAGAAAAATAGAGTTGGAATACATTCATCAACATGAATTTTGAGAATGGAGAATCCCCCATGAGTGATTGTGTGTAAGGTAGTGTTGTATATGGATAGGGACGAATATTTGGGGGATAAATATCCACAATATATTGAAGGGATGCAAGGGGGAGAGTTTACCCATTTCTTATTTCCTTCAAAATTATCTGTACCGTGAACCTTCCATTAGTTATTGAGTGTTATAGAGCCCAATCATTGAATTCATGTGAGAGTCACATCCCATAGTTATCAGGAGTACGAGGGATGAGTAATTTCATATTGGGGAAGAGTGCAAGTCAAGCAAGCAAGAGAAAGAGAGGAAATTCATATGTGGAGGGGACTAGAATTATGCATTCACGTTTTTGCACATAGAGCAATTTTTACATGGAGTTTTCTATCCAGCAATAGATTTTTAATTTCTTAATCCTGAAGGTAGTTGTTGTGGGCATGTTTTGTTGTTGTTTGGAGCTATGAATTCATGGAGAAAGAGGTTGTGTGCCTGGGAGTATTGAGTTGTTCAAAATTCATGAAGGATGGACACATTTTAGCTGTTGGACAAATTTGTGTTACAACTGTAGAATTTCTGAAGTCCCACCAAGTAGAAATCCTTTCCTACTTGAGTTGGAAGCCCTAGAGGGGAGTGGAAAGGACTAAGGGAATGTGAGCAGTGACAAGGAATCTATGGCTGAATATGGTATGCATAACAAGTAGCATTGTATTTGGTCTACCAAATTGTGGAGGATTGTTGTGCAACTCTGGTTCAATCAGCCAATGGAAAGTGAAATGGCTCCATACAAAGGATATACAAGGGTATATCTTTGAGGTGAAGGCTTGCCCATAGAAAATTCCTCTAGCCGCAAGGAAGGAAGAACTCCCACCACCAGAGTCCAACATGATGCACACACATCGGTGTCAACTTTTCGGGACACCATCCCTCAACATATCTGGGAGTAAATAAAATATGTTGAGGTAGATATTTGGACATAACACACTCTTAATCCAATGCACGAGGTGGACGAGGGAATTATCAATTCAGTGCCAAATATTGATAGATTTATATAATTTTTTTTTTAAATATATATAATTCAAATATACCGTTTGAATTATAAATAAAAAATGTAATAAATATTTGTTTTAGTGTGTGTATATATATATATATATATAAGTTAATTTTTTAATATAATTTTGACAAACAGATGACCAACCTAGGGAGACCATTGCAAATATTGGCTTTCCTAACTAGGAGCTAGAGCCATCAATTGAACATCGTAATTCGAGGAAAGAATGGAGGACACATCTGTTTTAGATGTATCATTGGTAGAGGTAACAATGGGGGATGTAGTAATTGTAGATGTGACACTAGTAGAGTAAATAAAGGGGGATATAACACTTGTAGAGGGATCGATGTTATATGTAGGGTGGACTAAGACAAATGAAGAATAACCACTTGAAATTGTAACAACTATAATGACAATATTTAAGCGTGCCTCTGAAGTGATTATGGTGGTGGGAGGAAATAACATCCCATGCGATGCTATATTAAAGTACGACTAATGTAGGGAGAAACTAGAACACCAATTTCTAGGTGGACTTGTAGTATGTAAACCATTGGGGTAGGGTGTCCATGATATAGTCTCGCCATGTAATACAAAATAAAAATTCAAACCTATTTAGGCTACTACAAAACCATGGAATTACAATTCCTTACAATAAAAAAATGTACTTGAATGCAATACTTGACTTTATGCCATGACATGTGGAGCTTAGAAGCCAAACAATCTGTGGATTCCAAGAGATCTAGTGATGTGCTATGAATTTGACAAGTCAAAACTAAACCCATAGATCTAAAAGCATGTTCATTGTAATACCTAATGTGAATTTGATATGGATGTATAAGGTGTACTACCAAAGGGTTCAATCAAATTCAATCAATGGATCTTGTGTATGGGAGATGAACAAAATAAACTTTTTGATGGTTGCATACATGTTTCTAATATGTTAGATTAGTAAAAGGGCATAAAAATCAAATAAAATAATAAAACACATTAAATAGATTCAATATGACATATGATACCTTACTATAAGGAAAATTATTATCCTCGAGTGGAAATGGTTGATCAATGTCTCCTCTCACCCTCTATAGAAAAACATGCCAATATATTTATGATTCATATAAAGAAATAAATTGAATAAAAAAAATGAAAACCCTATAATTAAACAACATAAACTCATGACAATAGTAAAATGACAATCTATAACTAAGCCCAAGGAGTTAGGAGGTTGGGTGTCTAAGAATATTCATCACTTTGGGAGGGCATTGACTAGTAGGATTATGGAGAATCATTTATATGGATGGGATTTTAAACAAGCTGATCTTTCATAATATTGATCTCTCTAATGTTGAAGACTCTATTAGAAGCCCATCCAAGAATATCCACAATGTGTATATTTTTTGGAAGGCTATTACATTGGAATTTCCTCTTGTTGTCAGAGTCACTATGACATATACATTCAACCCCATATATACCCCACATATGGTCATAACATATCATCCCCATTCAAAAATATTTGTCCTTAAATACTTGTAGCTAAGGTATTTACGTGTGATGATACCAAGTAATAGGATATCCTTATACTCATACTCTCTTCCGACCATTGATGATGATCCATGCATCCATCCATATTCATTTATTTTTTAATGTCAATCCTTGATAAATTCATTTCCTTTGATTCCATGAATGGTTGTTGTTATCACTGAAATTTCGTCTGCAACATTGCATGCAAATGGTTACAGAAATAAAACATCTCCAAACACCTATTAGTTCACCTGCAACACCAAAAATGCATTTCCAAGGGGCAAAAACTATACAACTGGTCAAAAAATTGACATGCGCTAAAACACTAAAGGAAGCACGCACACAGTGTGTGGGCCAAAGAAGCCTGTAGAGTGCACAATGCGCAATATGCGCGACTGTGTACGAGAAAATCCGCACACTCCTGTGAATGACACATTTATGGTTCTTTTCGACCCCTCATCCACTTTTGGACCATCTCCCAAATTGATTTGATCCTCAAATCAGAGCTGAATTTGAATGGGGGGCTGGTCAAAAACCTAAGGGTGCCCTAAAGGGCCCCTTGTCCAAACTAAGAACCAGTTGGATATTTCCTCAAAGACATGCTATAAATGGAGGGTATGGGTGCACTAAGAATTTAAGAATCTCATAGAATTGTTATGATTCCTCTATCCTCCCTCAAGAAACCTGTTTTCTTCTTGGATCATTCTAGCAACATCTCAGTAAGCTATTCACCTCACCTCTTGAGGGAATAGGCTTGGATTTCTTCACCATTTGCTTTCTAGTTTATCATTGTAAGAAGATATCTCAAGTAGGGGACTCAAGATCCCTCCCAAGGAGGAAGAGGGGACCCATAAGTCCTCTTTTATCTATGGTGTTTGCCAAATAATATAGTTGTCCATTGGTGGCATAATCATTGGTCATTTGGTTGATTAATTTTGGTTCAAAGTTTCTTATGCATTTTAGTTTTATTTCCTTAGCTATTTCCTTATTTTTTTGTTTATTTCATGTGCTTGGATTATTTAATTCATACACTAACCTCTGTCTCATCTAGCAGGCCCAACTAGACTTGTAAGTGGCCTTGTTTTTCTCACCCAAGTGACGAAAAAAAACACAACAGATTAGTGACCATACTGGGGAGAAGGTATCAATTTCCTCCCTATTTGGGTTGTTTGATCACTTATTTTTGACCCATTTTCCTTGCAGGAACCATAACCGGCCTAGCCTTACCTTTCAAGAGCTAAGTTTGGAGCTGGAAGAGGAGAATTCCACTTAAAATCCCCCGCCCCTCCCGACACCTATTAGAATGTGCGTGGGTGTTCCAACCCACAAATGCGCATTCCGAGCATTGTACGCCAACAACACTTCGTTCCTCTGCGCATTTTGCGCACTGTGAGCCAAAATGTCTTCGGTTCTCTGCACATTTTGCACATTGTACGCCCACTATGCCTATGTATGAACTGTAACCCACACATCTGTCAAGAATTCCAAAATTGTAAGAGTTTTTGTGATGATTTGAAGGCTCCTAGCCTTCAAAATCTTTCTTTTATGCAATTTGTAAATGCACTACACTTAGATTCCTCTCCCACATGAGAGATTAGTCAAAACATAGGCACTTGGGGTTTAAAAGGAACCACATTTCTCCTCTTTTTCTTTAGTTGCCACATGGATGGCTTATTTTGATTTTAAAAGTTAAGTTAAGAGTTTTTTCTATCACATATAAAAAACACTTGCATTGGGACTAGAAATAAAACCTTAATCATTGAGTATGCTCTTGTCTCACACCATAGAGCGATCTTGAGAATAAAAAAGGTGATTAAGGGGACATTTAATCTCCCTTAAAAAAATCTTTAGGAGAGGACAACGCCTCCCTAGGGCTCCTCTTAGTTTCTTTTCAAAACATCTTAAATTTGTAAGGGACCATACATGCCCACATGTTGCAAAGTTATGATACTTTTTGAAGTTACTTTCTTAGTTTACATCACTAGGAGAGTTTAAAGATCAAAGTAACGGGCCCATACATTCCCACATGCTTGCAATCTAGGATAGTTTTTCAAAAGATTTCTTAAATTAAATCACATTAGGGAGTTTAAAGGATTGGTAAGGACCCATATGTCCACATGCTAGTTCTTTAGGGATTTTAAAATTCCGCAAGGTTGTACCAATGACATCTAGCAAGATAGGTAATAAAGATTTGTAAGGACCACATGAAGTACACATGATGCAAATTGATGCCTAACTTATTAAAAATTTGGCACATTTGTTCACTTGCTCTCACACAAAGTCACTCCTCACTCACATAATTTCATCTCGAATTGTGGAGGTTGAAGTAAGCTTCCTCCAAAAGGATTCCGAAATGTACCACTATTTCTTGAAGAAATTATCCACACTCACTTAACTCAAACGAGATTGGTTCACACCCCCAATATCTCAACCAACCACATATAAAAATATTCTAAAAAATCACTAAATTTTCCTCGACACGAGGTGCCAAAATAAATTTTTATTCTAGGTAGGATCTCGAGGGTAGGCATCCAAATAACCCCCCGTTATCTGGTTCTCACATCTTCAAACATTAGAAGTTGACAATTAGGGAACTTTTAAATCCTCCAATTCAAGTGTTCCTAACACCATAAGGTAGGGAGATACCCATGAAGGGTCGAAGGCCGAGGTCTGGTTGTTCTGTGCGTCCCCCCTTGAGTCACCCAACTCTTGGAAGGGATCCAGCCCATGACCCATTTCTGAGGCCGAAAATATAAATGCTGCACTTTGACCGAGGTACCTAGTGGCCAAATTTAGGAAATCTACTCAGGTGGAAATTATGGGCTGCAATTGCACCTTGATCAGATTTTGTGTGGCTATTGGGAAGTATCGCCAACTCTTTTAGGATATGCACCCTCTACCCCTCATTATAATTTATTATTTCATCCTTCACTAGTTCCTCTTCCGGTGGCTTTAGAACCCACTGTTAAGTGCTATTGGAAGGTCCAGTGCTATTTGAGAGGAAGGACGTTACGTCTTTATAGGACACAAGCATTTGTTTTCTTTGTTCTCCAACGTGGAAAAAATCAACCTACCCACATGTGTGCTTCTTTTCAATTGATTTATGTATGATGCTTATTTGATTACATGCGATTGTGAGATATATTGTGAAGGTCCAAATTACACAAGTCTCTTGTTCATGTATTGCTCTCATCACCATTTGCACACATTCACTTTGCTAGTCCGACATCATAGAGGACCCACAGAATCCCTGTCGTTCCAGATGCTTGCAAAATCTCCCTCCTATCCTAGGAGGAGTTCCTAGTCTCGCCAACTCACTGAATCAACCATCTCACACCCCTGTGAGTGCTACTATTTTGGGTTCAACTTTACTTGGGTCCAATTCCCAAGGAAAACCATCCACTAGCTCTCCCTCACAAGGAGGCGGGGGGAAAACTTCTTCTCAAGAGAGAAGTACAACCCCACCAAACCCCCCTCAAGGGTTAGGTACACAACCTGATCACACCATGTATGGATCTAATCCTCCACCGCCACCCCCCATGCCATATTTGGCTTCCCTTAATATCCCTGATTTGGGTAAACTCATGAATGACCCCATATTGCATGACCCCACATGGCCTAATATGCGTACCAAACTACCTTAAGACATTCCCAATTTTGATGGAAAATCAGAGGAAGATCCCACCAACCATGTCATGAACTTCCACTTATAGTGATCTTCAAACAACATCATGGACGACTCCATCCGTTTAAGGTTATTTCAGCGCACACTCACTGGTCCATCAACCAAATGGTATGTGGACGAAAAGTCAGCAACTCACACAACTTTTGAATTCTTGGCCAAAGCATTTTTGGCCTTCTTTCAACTACCTGTTCATCATGACACTGGTTTAGAACTACTCTCTGAGTGAAAACAGACCTCAGCTACACATATTGCCAACCACATTCACGAATGGCGTCGACAACGTAATTTATGCAAAGCAGACACCACAAATAAAAACGTCTTGATTGGTTTCTCAAATCACTTGTCCCTATCCTTTCCAAAGATGTGGCATCCAACTTCCTCCAAACTGAAGAGGAAGCCATCAACAAGGCTCAACAATACGACCTCATTTATGCTCATTCGGGTTACTTATACATAGTAATACCTGACGTGCCAAGACCTGTACCATTCGACCAGGAAAAACCTGGGATGTCTCATGCGGTGGATGGATTGATTGGTACCACAACACACCGCAACCCGTACATCCAACCACCACATGTGTACGGTACACCCCAATATCCACCGATATATGGAGGGCCACCTTATTACCATCCTCCCCCTTATCAACAACCATACCCTATTTCCATTCCTCCACCCATGAGTGGACCCTTGTCGACATTCATGATGCATTCGACCTCTCAACCAAGTTTAGGTACCCCCTCTACCTCAGCTTATAACCTGAGAAATAGTGAAATCAATATGCCTTCCTATGCACCCTACGGATCATTGCCACAAAATAATCTATATTTTCCATTTTTGTGTCCTCCATAGCCGATTGCTCCTCCATAAGGACAGCCACACGTAGGAGTTAAGTTTATTCAACCCTCTCCTATTCAAAAATTTCAAAATTTTGAACAACTGAATATGGAAAATCCATCCCATTAGCCGAATAATGCCAAGAAGAAAGGAAAAAAATGAAACAATAATAACCCAGGACCAGGGGGAAACAACCCCCAACAAAACCACCCTGCTGGGGGAAACTAGAACCAGGGTAACCAGAACCCCTAAGGGGATAATAAAAAAAACTCCAAGGGAGGAACAACAATAACAAACTTTGAATGAACTTCCCTTGTGCTCTTTGTGGTGAGCATGGCCATTACACTCACCATTGCCCCCAAATTGCCGACTTCAAACAGATGAAAGATTCCATGAACGCGCTTGTCCTCCAGCGCCGCCTGCCCCTTAACAGGCCCCACAACAATATTTGCAACAACCACCCCCGAGTGTATTGAAAAACCCTATTCCACACCAAGGTGCGATGAATACCCAATAGGAGATGCATCCTGCCCCACCACTAATGGGACAGTATCAAAACCCTGGAAACCCAATGGATCACAATATCGTCCACACTAGTGAAGAATAAATTCTTCTGCAAATGCGCAATCTACTCCCACCACTTTGGAAGAAGATCCAGCCACAACCGGACAACCCTTAATGATTCCCCTCCCTAACACTAAACTCGCCATTCATATCCCTCGCATCTCGTTACGACAGAATGTCAACAACCCTCAGGATAGGGAAACACACAATTACAGTTTGGTCGATGACTTGGCACAATATCCTGTAGTCATGTCGGTATTGGAGGTCCTCCAAACCTATCCAATTCAACGAAAAATCCTTACTCTCTTCCCTAGGGTCAGTCAACCCAACTGATACTAGACTCATCACATTTGATATAGATTGTGGGGAACCTCATCTCTCCACTTTGGTAGCTTTCCAGATACCAGTCAAGATTCAGAACATCACAGTTCATCGATGTATCATTGATGACGATGCATCCACATGCATCATGTCCAAAATTGTATGGAAGAAACTTGGATCCCCTGTGCTAAATACCATCTTCCATCACTTTAATAACTTACGATGGTCGACCATATTTCCCTGAAGGGCTCTTTTAAAATTTCCACATTGAACTCAGGGGAAAAACCATCCTTATCGACATTGAGGTTATCGATACCCCACTCGATTACAACATCTTGTTTGGATGTAGCTACATGTACACTATGAAGGCCATGGCCTCTTTTGTGTTTTGAACAATGATGTTCCCCCACAACGAGAAGATCATCACCATCGACCAAGTTTCACATTATGAGCCTAACCACTCCTCCAACATTGATAACATCTTACCTCTTGTCCTCACTAGTTCCGACACATATCCACTCATAGATATGGGGCTCGACATTTTCAAAGACCCATCCTTGTTGGGGGCATACCATGGAGCCCCACCGCTCATACATCCCTCAACACAAGTGTGTGTCATATCCTCTAATGGAACTAAAATTGGAGATACCATTCTTCCCACTAAGACTTCTCCACCCCTCGACGTCCCACCAATTAACGAAATTCTACCTCAAGAATCCCCTGAGAACCATTTGACACCACTTATCCCCAATTTCACCCC
>SNQJ01S0000429.1:188934-200420 GCA_010110895.2 Picea sitchensis
CAAGGGAAAATCCTGGTTTGGGAGACAATTACCCAAGACATCACCCAAATCCATTTCTTCTACCCCCCACTGGACATACAATATTTTCAGGTAGCCGCAACGCTTACCCTTCCCAACAGGGTGCTCAACATTCCGGTATGGCATCTACACCCACTCACAATGGTTCCTCAACCATCCCTCCCTTCCCAATAAGAGGGAATCCCGATGTAGATTCTAGTACTAAATCTGACCACACCACCCTCACCCCCAATTGACAACACCATTTCTACGGTTGGGGGAAGACGGAAGAAAAAAGAGCCCACCACTCCCCTCCCCCCCCAATTTCAACCTTCTTGTGCACTATGTGAAAGAGAGGGACACCCCACTAATATATGCCCTTCTCTTCCCGAGTTACATAATCTGATCCAAGTCCCTTGAGAAACCACATCGCTCAGTGCTTCATCAAGCACACTTAGTACTACCACAACGTCCCCTATTGCAGGCAACAAAGGGCTACAAACCAAATTCACGTGTGCCATTTGTTTAGAGTATGACCACTATACTCATCATTTCCCAATTCTACCTCAGTTTCGATAGACACTGATGACCGTACGAAAAACATTTTAGCAAGATCTCTCTCCACCCAAGTCGTCAAGTACCAATGTCACTGACATCTATTATGTCTCAAACTCAGTCAAAAAATAGATGAGATGCCCTTTCTCTCTTTGTGAATCACTTGATCATTTCACATACCAGTGTCCTTTGATCATTGAATACATGCATTGTCAAATGGACCTTATTCAAAATCCTCCAAACACTTCACTTTCAGTACTACAAGTGATTCCTCCCATCCCTTCTCCAGATACTGTTCACATCACCTCTCCTGAACCTGAGTCACTTCCCACCCCTCCATGGTTCATGCATAGACTGTCTGAGGATTTTCCCCAAAATCCTCCCACTTCTCTGGTTCATTTTCCTCAGGAAATCTTACCCCTGACCACCATTTACAACCCACAGTGTCTGAACATTTGGTTTATGTCAAGTGTGTCATCGCACCATAGTTGTGATACCCCCTCTACATATTCACCACCTGAAGACAACAACATGGTAATGGTCACCAACGTTACTTCCCAGGATCCCCTATATTCTTGCATTTTCCACTGTGACGAAGATATCCCAGAGGAACTAACTACCCCCGATTTCCCATGGAATGCACTCCATCACATAGCGCTTTTTATCTCACAAGAAGCCTTTGACCCACCTAGCCAACCCTCTATATGTGCAATCGAAACCAAATATTTTATTCCATCAGGTCATATAGATTGGTTCAATAAATCTATCCCCGCCCCTGATGCTTTTGAAGAAGGAAACATGACCAAAATTTCCATCATTGTCAAAATCAATATTTCCATTAAACCATGAATCATAAAGGAAATCACGATTGGTGCTGCATGATCCTATGAGGAACTCACGACTTACAAATCTCTCTTTCAAGAATACCAATATATTTTTTCCTGGTCATATACAGAGATGCTCGACCTTGATCCATCCATCATCGAACATCACATCGACACATGGTCAGATGTCGCCCCAGTATGTCAAAAACAACGTCCACTGCATCCATCTAAAGAAATGGCTATCAAAGCCGAAATTGAAAAATTACATGCCGGAGGGTTCATATACCCCATCACATACACGTCATGGGTCTCCAACCTCATCCCCGTTAACAAAAAACATGGCACTATTCACGTATGCACCAACTTTCACAATCTCAATAATGATTGTCCCAAAGACAATTTACCAACCCCTTTCCTCGAACAAATTATCAATGAATGTGCTAGCCATGAGTCCCTGTCCTTCATGGATGGGTTCTCTGGCTACAATCAAATCCAAATCCATCCAGTAGATCAGTATAAAACCACATTTACTACCCCATGGGGTACTTTTTCTTATCATGTCATGCCTTTTGGACTCAAGAATGTTGGTGCTACGTTCCAACGAGCCATGAATTATGTTTTCCATGATCTTTCTTGCATCATCCTCTCTTACTTGGAATACCTCATTGCTCGATCCAAGAAACAAACATAACATCTCGATGACTTACGAGTCATTTTTCAACGATGTCGCCAGTACAATATCTGCTTGAACCCCCTCAAGTGTGTATTTTGCATCACCTCTAGATGCCTCCTTGGGTTCATAGTCTCCCAACACGACATCACAATGGACCCCCTCAAGGTCAAAGATATCACATAAATTCCACCACCTAGGAATTTGCGGCAACTGTAGAGCCTACAAGGCAAAGCCAACTTTTTACGATGCTTTGTCCTAGATAATGCCACTCGCGTGCATGGTTTCCTTTGCTTACTGCATCATGATATGCCATTTCGATGGGATGAACATGCCCAAACCTCTTTTTATGATTTAAAAGAGGCACTCTCCAATGCCCCTTTGATTAGTCTGCCCGACTATGATCCCAATTACATCCTCTACTTGTCAGCCTTAAGCATCTCAGTAGCAGGAGTTCTCATTCAACTAGGGGATGATGGTCGTGAGCATGTTATTTACTACATCAATAAAAATCTTTGAGGACACAGAAGTTTGGGTCTCATCTCTCGCGATATGATCATTGACGTCTTCACCATCAGGCCCTTTGGTACCTCCTCATCGGTGAAGTTTTGTACCGACGTGAGGTCGACACCATACTCCGTTGATGATTGACCATCGACGAAGCAGACCGAGTCTTGAACAATTTCCATAGTGGTACTTGTGGTGGCCACCTCTCAAGTATGTCCACTACCCAAAAAATAATTCAAGCTGACTACTTTTGTCCCACATTGTTTCATGACTTCATCCACACTGTCAAACGACGCGAGAAATTCCATCTTTATGCAAACAAAGCACGGGCGCCACCCGCTCTTCTACATCCATTCATCACCGCCAACCCCTTTTGCAAATGAGGCATAAACTTCATGACTTGCAACTCTCCATCTATTAATGGACACAATTACATCGTTGTGGCAGTAGATTACTTTCCCAAATGGGCCGAAGCCATGCCTACCTTCAACAATACCACTGACACAAAAACATGTTTTTTCTTCAACCATGCCATTTCCCGTTTCAGAGTTCCACTACAGTTAATCTCCGATCATGGTAAACACTTTGAGAATGAGATCTTTGTCAAAGTCTCCTCAAGGTTAGGCTTCTCTCATGAGTTTTCCTCCCCATAAAACCCTCATTCCAACGGACAAGTCGAGGCTGTCAACAAAGTCCTCAAAACCATGATGCAACGCACTATCAAAAAACATAAGATCGACTGGCATCATATGTTGTTTTTAACATTATGGGACTATCGCACGATAGTCAAAACTGCCACCGGTTTTACACCGTTTCATCTCATACATGGGATCGAAGCCACCCTCCCCATCGAATGTGAAATTCCCACGTTGCGCACCGCCATCGAGCTATTACTTGACATTTCTCCAATGGAGTAGTTCTTACTGACCTTAGAGTCGATGTATGGAGATCGTTGGTCTTCCTTATAGAACAATGAGGCAACTAAGAAACGGTCGAAGGCCACCTTTGACTACCATGTAAACCTTCGCTCATTTAATGAAGGAGATCTCATCCTAGCCTACGATATCGCTCACGATACTCTCGGACATGGGAAATTCGAGTCATTATGGCATGGACCCTACATCATCCAATACTTTCTCAGTAAAGGTGCATACATCCTTGCCTCTCCAGAAGGCTACCCTCTTAAAGAGCCCATCAATGGGTCGTACTTAAAGAAGTTTTATGCTTGAGCGTAGTCATTCTACACTAGACTTTTTCTTCGTATACATTTGTAGAGTTTTTAGTCTTCTTTTTTCCCCTCCACTCCTCATGTCTAATCTACCATTTGTTTTATTGACATATGTCTCCTCCATCGTCTTACCACATCGGTTACGCTGACGGAGCTAGCCGCTGGAAACAGAATCTCGCTTCGCCCACTTGGGCCCTCTACACCCCCTCACATGAACTACTCCACTCCAGTGGAATATGTTTGGGCTCAACAACCAACAAACAAGCATAATACACAGTCGTCATTGGCCTGCTCATTGAGGCCAGTCATCTCCACATTCGTCACCTTAGCATCTTATTAGATTCCCAACTCGTCGTCCTGCAACTCAACAATGTATACCATGTCTGTGATACTTGCCTCTTTCACAAATAACTGCAAGTTAGACTCTTATCTTGACATTTTGATTCAATTACATTTACACACATTCCACGACAATTTAATCGAATAACAGATAACATGGATAACCTAGTGTTAGATTGACATTTATCAAATCAAGACATCATCACACATACATAAATCATCAAACGTCTGTCACAACAGATAGATCAGGCATCATAAAACATCATAAAAAATCATCATATGTAGACATCACAAAGATCCCAAAAAGGTATATCCATATATATATATCGATCAAAGGTGCCATAAATGTTTAAAAAATAATACAACATGTACATCGCCCGTAGGCAAGTGAGCCCCCCCCACCCCTATGAGTACAAAATGGGTACCCCCTACCCTATACAATGGGTGTCCAACTAACCTCTACAAAATGGGATCACGAGCCTATATCAAAAAAAAAATATACAAAATAACACTCATGGTGCCCCCAAAGCTCCACCATCAGGTCCTCTGTCTGAAGGAGGTGCCCCACCAGCTAGGGGTCCTGTAGGTCCAGGGGGTAGTCGCCCACTCATTGTCGCCCCTGCTACAACTTCTATATGGACCAGGGTTCACAATTCTGTAGGGACAACCACACACTACTCCAGGACTCTCTCATCCTGAATGTGGGACCACATGCCCTGTGGAACACCCTACAGTACCACCTCCAATTGGCGTCAGAAATCATCTAACCCCCTGTTGGCCTCTACCCGAGGAGCATGCGATGGCCCGACACCTAGATCATCAAATATGCACCTCAAACCAACTCTCACCTCATCTGCTGGCCTCACACGAGCCTCATCCCTCCGATGTCTCTCTCCCACCCACAGATCTACCCACGATGGTCTCACTGGCCCCTGGCGAGCCGAATCTCCAACCACCTCCACCTCTCGGCCTCGCGACCCCACATCTGCACAAAAAAAAAAAAATATAGGATCAACATCCATCAATACATAAACATATGCTATACTATCAAAATCACAAAAAATAAGTACACCGACATACCTCTCTGGTCCCAATCCTCTCCAGGAGGAAAAATCATATCCGGGTCATGCCAAAATTCCATCCCACCATATGGGAACCACAATATAATCTGTTGCATATGGCACCACACACGCGCCAATGTGACCGTAAAATAGTGGCCACCCTCCCCCCCTCCATGACATACCAAAATCGATGCCCACTACATTAGTCCTGGCTCACGTGGCCCTGCAGCCGACAACACCACTCTAGGGTGCAACATGGGCACCCTCTCCAGAAACCACGCCACCAAGATAGATCCAAAGGAAAAATCACCAGAGACAGTGGTTTGACACCGATGAATCTTCCCCATCATCTTGGCATGCAACATCACGCCCTAGGTGAAAAAATATCCATCCAAAACTCTTTGCATAATCCTCAGTTGACCACCATTGATCTGCTGAGTCGCTAAGGATCCGTAGATCCTCACAATCATCACTGCGATGAACTGATGCAAGAGCGCATCCATCGCCTCAATATAGATGACCGAACCTAACATCATGTTCGACCCTGAACAATAATTCCGTGCCAAGTCTACCAAATGTACATCCCCTGGAAACTGGGGATCAACAGGTAGGGCCATTCCCCGAAAAGGGAGACCTGTCAAGAAATAGACATCCTCAACAACTGAGAATGTCAACTGCTGCCCCCACAGAATGAATAATTGTAGATCAATGCTCCACATCAAAATTAAATACTGCAGCAGGTACTCCTACTCCTGTATCAGTGGGCAGTCAAAGAACTTGAACAACCCATAGGCTGCCAAGAGTTTTTGAATGCTCGACTCCTGTCTCACTGCCTCCCAGAGGTGCTCCCAGTCTTTCTCCCTCTAGTGAACTTGCATGATCAGCTGGTCACCTGGATTCATCCAGAAAACACTTGCTTAACAATCATCATTTATAAAAAATATTAAAAAAATACAAGTTTTTTAACCCCCCATCTTTTCCTTAAGTGCGCGGCTGTCACCCCCACATGCGCACACATATGCGTGCCCATTCTTCACACAACTGCGCATCAATCCACAACTTCTAGAGAAACAAATGCACATCAATGCGCATTTGTCGCACCCACATGTGCACATTCATGCAGACATGTTCTCTACATAGCTGCGCACAGTGCACAACTGTAATTCGAATAGGCGCACATCAAATGCACACTTATTTTCCCAACCATGCATTCCCATGTGCGACTATATTCAACACAATTGCACATCATGCGCAGGAGAGGGAATTATACTCGTGCATCTCAGCGCGAGTATCCTTCCTTCTCCCGCGCATTGTTGGGCCCACCCCTACAAAACCCCCTAGTACGACCATCCATACAAGCCTACCCAAAAAATAGAACCTATCTACTATGCAGGAGGATGAGACCACTAACCTGGCTCTCACAACTCCTAGATCGGTTGGCTCAAACTCCCATAATCTCCAAATCTCCTCTAAATCCTCTCATCAACTCACTATGGCAACATGTACAAATGAAGTGGCATTGTGGGCCCCACAACCATATATATTTCCTTTTTCCCAACTTCCACACTCGGTTACAGGAGCTCAAAGTCTCTATTTTCCAATCTGTCTTTAGCCACAAGATCAGGTTCCTGCCACCTACATAGTCACATTCCCCAGGTCACCATCTGTACTCGGCCCTGGGGGGAATTTTTTCCTCACATCACGTCCAGGTACGCATGTTCATGTTCAAAATTATCAAATAACTGTAATATGTTCTTTATCTTCAGATATTGTTCATGTCGGGTATTCGGTTTTCATGTGTGCAGGTACTTGGTCATCACAACTCAGCACAACCCCTTCAGGTATATAATCAACACTGACATGTAATCATTCCCTCTGAATATGAATTGCATCTCCCAGTCAAATCCTCCGACATTTTCCTTTAGGGTCTCTACATCTAGCTCTAAAATAACATCACCTCTGCTTCATTTTAGTACTATCACCCGATAACACTCTCCCCCACATGAGTTTTCCCATTCATAGTCCCCTTTGGAACTTTAAAACTCATGCTGTTTTCACCCCCTAGGGATGGGAGTCCCAATAGTCTTATGCATTTCTGAGAATCAGCCACATATTCCTTCTCATCATTTTTCTAGCTTTCCCAGTGGACTCCCAGGTTACCTCATCATAGTTCTATTTTGACTGCACCTCCATTTTATCCACAATCAGTTTGTCCATCTTCAAATTTCATTCGATTCATTTACCTCATACAGAAACCCACCAATGGGGCCCCCACCCTCCACCAAATATTCATGCAACTTGCGCCCTCACCGGCCAAGCCATCTTGCATTGGGGCACCCATTTCTGTATCTGTACACTCATCCCAAATTATTCTTTATTCATTTGGTAATTGTAAAAAGACTTTGTTTCCAAAATTTACTTAGCTTTTTGTCGTCACCCTTGATGACCTTCTTTTTTCGGCAAAGAAAACCATGTCATCCTTGGTTGGGAAATTCAATATCCTCTACTCATATTGACATCATCCATAAACCCTGAGTATCCCACGGTTCATGTACCCTTGATCTCTAAGTTTGTCCACTTTGTCACACCTCTAGCACAGTTTAACCCCATGTCTAGTCATCCCCTTGATGCTAGATACAGTTTCACGGTTTCTGCCAATCACCCTTCAAATATACCCCCAACCAAGGATAGTCTTGAGTCTCACCGCATCTTTACTTCGTTCATGTTCCTTATCAGTTCCTGATCTCACCTACTGGATTTCATGAAGCCCTTTGCTTCTTGGAGTCACGTCTCCCTTTCTGTCGACATAAACACAGTTTCCAGAAGGGCGACAATATCTTAACTCTCATTACCTTTACAATGAGAAGTCTTGGATGACACAGAGAGAACCATGATTGCTCTCTGATGTCGTTGACCCCCATAACATTCGAATTCAACAAAATCCTATGTTACGGTGGGTCTTACTATGCGACTATTGCAGTTGTTTCATACTAGCCGAAGACCTTTGAATTTGTTAGGCCATCAATGCCTATGAGTCATCAACACATTTTCCAGGTGTCCTTGCTACTTTTCAGAGTAGGTTCACAGTCAGAATTGTTATCTTCCATGATTAAACCGCCCTCGAGGGAGCTACAGTTATCTACATCAGCATACAACTTTAGTTACTGTCTTACATTTTTGAGTTACATGACACGAGCATGGGGCATTTCTGCTTTGTTTGTATACAGATTTTATTTTTCTTCCTAGAGAAAGGTTTGGGTCCCACAATTTCCCCTCTCCCTCTGATGGATCGCTCTTGTAGTTCCTCTCAACACTCTTCCTTACAATGGTACTCTTAGTAGAAGAAACATTGATGTATTTCGGCTATACATATGCTCCTAACCTCACAGATTAGGGGGCATATGTTATCACTGAAATTTCGTTCGCAACATTGCATGCAAATGGTTACAGAAATACAACATCTCCCAACACCTATTAGTTCACCTGCAACACCAAAAATTCATTTCCAAGGGGAAAAAACTATACAACTGGTTAAAAAATTGACATGCACTGAAACACTAAAGGAAGTGTGCGCACAGTGCGAGGGCCAAAGAATCTTGTAGAGTGCACAATGCGCAATATGCACGATTGTGTACAAGAAAAGCCACACACTCCTACGAACGACACATTTATGGTTCTTGTTGGCCCCTCATCCACTTCTGGACCAACTCCCAACTTGATTTGACCCTCAAATCAGAGCTGAATCCGAATGGGGGGATGGTCAAAGACCTAAGGGTGCCCTAAAGGGCCCCTTGTCCACACTAAGAACTGGTTGGATATTGCCTCAAATACATGCTATAAAAGGAGGCCATGGGTGCACTAAGAATTTAAGAATATCATAGTATTGTTACACTGCCTCTATCCTCCCTCAAGAAACCTCTTTTCTTCTTGGATAATTCTAGCAACATCTCAATAAGCTATTCACCTCACCTCTTGAGGGAATAGGCTTGGATTTCTTCACCATTTGCTTTCTAGTTTATCATTGTAAGAAGAGATCTCAAGTAGAGGATTCAAGAGCCCTCCCAAGGAGGAAGAGGGGACCCATAAGTCCTCCTTTCTCTATGGTGTTTTCCAACTAATATAGTTATCCATTGGTGGCATAATCATTGGTCATTTGGTTGATTGATTTTAGTTCAAAGTTTCTTATGCATTTTAGTTTTATTTCCTTAGTTATTTACTTAGTTGTTTGTTTATTTCATGTGCTTGGATTGTTTAATTCATACACTAACCTCTGTCTTGTCTAACAGTCCCAACTAGACTTGTAAGTGCCCTTGTTTTTCTCACCCAAGTGACAAAACAGACACAACAGTTGTAGCTTCTCAAATGTGTTGTAGTTGTTTACCTTTGATATATCATGTCACATAATTAATATTTGGTGAAATATTTCATGAATATTGTTGATTATACAATATTATTACTTTGTATATGATCCAGGTGGATATCGGTGGCCACCCACCTTTTCCAACTGGCTCAAAACAATTTTCTAACAATTTTGGCAATTTACTATTTTTAGTAGTTTTAACTTTCGGGGCCTTTTTGAGGGCCTAAATTAAGGGTTTTCAGGATCAATCTTCTCAATGATAGCCAAAGGCATGATTTAACCCCAAAAATGAATCTCCTCGACGATATCTTTCCAACGGGCTATCATATGCCTAAAACGAAGATCATATGCAAAAGTTACGACCCCGGGAAGTTGATGTAATAACTTACCCAGACGGGGCCCACATGACTTTTGGCGCTTCATCTCCTAGGGTTAGGTTTTTGGATGTCTAGGGTTTTTGGAATTACTGTTTATTTTAAAAAGGCATTCAGAGCCTCATTATAATCATCTTCTTGCGAATGAGTGTAACCATCACATCTCTTCTCAGAGATAAGCCGCCACCATTCCAACAAGCTTGTTTCTGCTGCATTTTACAGTTTCAACTTGTTTCCTTATTGAATAGAAAACCAGTTTTGCTGTATCTTTGTTATTTTGTGTTAAGAACATGTTAATAATCTGTATTCATTTCATTCTTCTCATAAAATCTGGATCAATGGTATCAGAGCGATCTACTCCTTGTCGTCTTAATGCATGTCCCCAATGAGGTTGGAGTACAAAGAGTTGGGTCTCAAGCTTATTTCTCTTGAGGACAAAATCTCTTGCACACCCAAGCGACCTCTCATGGTAGGAGAAAATAAACATGAAGGGACATGATATCCTTTCAAACTGTTGATTGAGGAATCCCACACGTAACAAAGGAACAAGATGATAGATAGTTTCACGCAAATCCTTCGAGGGTTACCAACAGATGACGTATCTTCTTCGAGTGGAGGAACCACCCCCTTCAAGGTACAAATAAACTTAGATATTCCTATATTTGAAGGTCAGATAGATGCAGTTGCTGTAGACAAGTGGTTGAATCTACTAGAAGGGTATTTTTCTGTCCATAACTTTTCGAATAGAGAAAAGATTACTTTTGCACTCCTCAAAGTCGTTCCCCATGTCAAAGATTGGTGGGAAACTTTCTGTGAGAAAAAGTAAATAGAGGAACCCTCATTATTTACAATCACGACCACCTGGGAATCCTTCAGGGATGCTATTAAGAAACAATACTACCCTATTGGAAGTTATGATGACTTGTATACCAAATGGACCACACTGTGGCAAGAAAGAGACCAAGTAGTGCCATATTTCACAAATATCTTTCATACCTTGTGGACCAAGCTGGGTATCAAAGATTCAGAGTGATATATGGTGCTCAAGTTCATGGCCCTCTGCATAGATACATCCAGACTGAAATGGAAATTTTGAATATCTCATCCTTGGGCGCGGCCTACCGATATGCCGTTAAAATTGAGTAGAAGCTCAAACAAAAGACGTGGCAATTTGGGCCTGGGAACCCCACACAAAAAAATCTAGGAAAGGGCAGCCCCAACCCACAGAACAAAGGACAGAGAAAATATGGACAGTATCAGGACAACCAATCCATGCCATAAGAAAAGAAGGACACTGGAAAGACAAAGAAATATATCGGGAAGTGGTGTGACTTCCATAAGAGCCCTTGGCATAACACTGATGAATGTTGCTCAAAGTAGTCACTAGTGGCCGAAGTGAAAGCCTCTGAATCAGATGCGGGTTCAGACTCTAAGCCAGAACCAGAAAGGGGAAGACGGGTCATTGACGCAGAACCCAGTGGCACCGTTTCTACCACCAAGCTCCAGCCTGGTGAACTAGATGAGCCAGAAGAAGGAGAACGCCTCTTCCACCCACAACCCTACACCATTGG
>SNQJ01S0000429.1:233243-309844 GCA_010110895.2 Picea sitchensis
GAAGTTGATGATCAAGTTATTAATGATGATATGGATGGAGATAACGTTAGTGATTGAAATTAGGAAGATGAGATACATAGATTGATCCAAGACACATTTTCTCCAATGGATGAGGACAACCAGGATGATAGTCATGATGTTGATCCTCAACTCAAGAAGTCGCGTCAACCTCTTTATGAAGGCTCAACAAAAAATCTTCTATCTGTTATATTGTTGTTGGTGAACTTGAAGGTTTTGAATGGTTTATCAAGCACATGCCCCACACAGATACTAAGGTCTTTAATTTGTTAATTATTTATGCCTTCATGTTCACAAATACTTAAAAGTTTCATTTTTTTCCTATATTGCTATTGTTTTCTAATTTGTAAATTAGTATGGATGCGATATTGATGATTAATATTGTTTACATTGATGTATTGTTTTGAATTTTGTATATTGTTAGGTGAATTTCTATTACCGACGTCAAATATTTTTCCACACACATAGAGAGAAATATCTGTGATTATGAAAGAAATTGGAATGGAGTATCATGCTATTGATGCATGTCCTAATGATCACATCATATAGTATGGACAATATGCATTAGAAAATGAATTCCCACAATGTCAAATAAGTAGATATTGAATCGATAAAGTGTCAAAGAAGGTTGCTCGCAAATTTCTTCATTATATTCCGATTATTCCACATTTCCAGCGGTTGTTCAGGTGCCAAAGTATAGCACAATTTATGGATTTCCATGAAAAGAACATAAGTTGAGACAATATTCTTCGAATGCTTGCAGATGGATATGAATTGAATTACATCGAAGAAAAGTGGCCAATTTTTAAAGAAGAACCTTGTAATGTTAGACTTTCGTTGGCAGCTGATGGTGTCAATCCATTTGGAGAGATTCATTCTATGTACTCAGTGTGGCCTTTTTTTGTTATAAACAATAACCTTCCTCCTTGGATGTCGATCAAGAGAGATCACACAATGTTGGCAATGATTGTTCCAGGTATTTAATTATCTTTTCTTTTCTTTAAAGTATGACAAAATATTTCATTTCATTGTTTCGTGCATCATAATTATTTATTTTATATATAACGACATCTAGATAAGTATAATTAATCATGCAGTATGTTGAACCAATTAGGTAAGTATCGGGTTAAAGATATGAACGTATATATTGAGCCTCTTACCAATGATTTTTTGAAGTTATGGGATGGCATCATTATGTATGACATCTCTAGACCAATAGGGCAGAAACGATTTCAATTCCATGGAATACTATAATGGACAATTCATGATGCTCCCGCGTTAACACATTTTTGTGGTATATTGTTACTTTCTTTTGTGATTTAATATTATATATATTTATTGAAAATATCATGGATTATTTTAAATTGTAACTCTAATTCGCGACATTAATTCATATATCTTGTAGGTCTTCAAACAAAGGGTAAATTTGCATGCCCAGTTTGTGGTCCCAGGATAAAATCTCGTCATTCAAGGAGTTTAGAAAAGGAAGTGTTTGATGAGTATAGGCACTTTCTGCCTAAGAACCATAGTTATCGAACTACAGACAAAGAAAAATTCAATGGTAAAGAAGAGAATGGAAAAAAACCACGAAGAATGACATCTCGCCTATGGAAGTTGGAATATATTAGAAATTGTCAAGGTATGCAAATTATTTATGTATGACATATTATATAAATCTTTGGTTAATTTCATTAGTATTAATTTCATTTTGTTTGATTAATTAGTGTTAATTTCAATTTGTTGATGTTTCATGAATGTCGTTAAGGCACGAATGAGCTTCCCCGAGGAATGAAAAGTTACCTGATGCAATTCAGTAGGTTGCCATACTATGAGCACCTATAAATAGTTCATTTGTTTGATACAATGCATATTGGTAAGAACATAACAAAATTGTTATGGCGAATATTAGATGGAAGTGTTGATATTATGGTAGCTATAGGAGGTGTTTACCTCCACATGTAAACCTAATGAGAATAGAATATTCTGAGAAGCAAGAAGAAACCCTAATGAGTCGGCTAATAACACTAGAAGACAAGTCGGCTCAAGAGGATAATTTGTATTAGGTTATTAGCCTCCAAGAGAAGAAGTCGACCAAAATAAATATTATATACTAAGTAAATAGGCACCCAGAATGAGAAGTCGACCTAGGTAGTTAGCCAGAATTAGTAAAAATACAGGAGGTCAGTCTTCATTTTGGCAGGCATTCTCAGAATTGTAGAGCTCACTTGTGTGCACTGCAGTTAGCTAGTTTGTGCACAAGTTTGGAGGAGAAGCTATCGTTGTAGTTGCCGCAACTAGCATATTACGTTTTGGCTTGGACTATCTCTTGGTTATGGTTTGGACTATCTCTTGGTTATGATTTGGACTATTTGATCAGATCTTGTTTAGTGCAGTATCCTTGGAGAAAGGTGCGCTACCCTTTGTTTGGCTATCTATCCTAGGGTTTTCTTCCAGAGTGATTCTCTGTCAAGGTTAAGGTGCTTGGAGGGTGGCTTTGGCCTATGGTTGGGTGATAATAATGATATTGTCTATGGTAAAACGAGAACATCCATCACATTCTAATAGGTTATGGGCCCACCTCCTTCATTCAGTCTAACCACTGGAAGGGAGCATAGACATAAGGATATTAGGCTCGTTGAAGAACTGTCGCTAGGGTTTCTAGCAGGAGCAGTCACTAAAGCACTACAACTAGGGTTACTAGCAGGTGCAGTTGTAGAAACCCTAACCATCTTGTTGAGGCACCTTAAGTGAAGGGATTGACCTAATTTCTAGATAGACCAGTGCACCCTAGCCTAGTGCATCTCCTGATACTCTCAACAAGCCAAGATGCCAAGTTTGATTTTTTGGTCAATTCTAGGGTTGAACAAGTCAAAGAAGCCATGAATTACTCTATGAAGTCAGAAAAAAAGTTAGATGGAGCTTCTAACATCAGAGTGTGGAAGACAAGGATTGACCTCATCCTTGCTAGGAATAAAGTGCTAGATATCATGAAAGGAAAGATCGTGGAACCAAAATTTGAATATGGAAAAGAGAAGGAACCGCAGAATGTTGCAGTTATGGAAAAGTTCAAGGATGATGATATCAATTCCATGAGTATCATAATGGACTCTATAAAACATCACTTGATACCCTACATCTCCCATCTTGACTCATCGAAGAAGATGTACGATGCCCTAACAAACCTCTTCTCAGTTAGAAACATTGGACAAGTAATGAGTCTGAAGAATGAGCTCTGTGACATGAAGATGAATGATGATGACAACATAAAATCATACTTTGTGAAAATATATCAATTAAGAGATCAACTACAATCTATTGAAGAGATTATTTTAGAGAAGGAATTGGTAAACAGAGTACTCAATGGTATTCCCAAGACGTGGGATGCATTTGCTGCGAGAATGAACACAAGGAAGGAGTATCCTACATTTGAAGAACTTTGGACTTGTTGTGCTCAAGAAGAATCAAGGATCAATGAAAAAGAGAAACCCCAAAAGAAGTACGATGATCAAGCCTTCACAACAAGGTTCAAGGATTTCAGGAACAAAAATAAGTTTGGCTCCAGGAAGAAAACAAATCAAGAGAAAGATATGTCAAGGATACAATGCTTCAATTGTCAAAAGTATGGTCACTACAAGNCTACATCTCCCATCTTGACTCATCGAAGAAGATGTACGATGCCCTAACAAACCTCTTCTCAGTTAGAAACATTGGACAAGTAATGAGTCTGAAGAATGAGCTCTGTGACATGAAGATGAATGATGATGACAACATAAAATCATACTTTGTGAAAATATATCAATTAAGAGATCAACTACAATCTATTGAAGAGATTATTTTAGAGAAGGAATTGGTAAACAGAGTACTCAATGGTATTCCCAAGACGTGGGATGCATTTGCTGCGAGAATGAACACAAGGAAGGAGTATCCTACATTTGAAGAACTTTGGACTTGTTGTGCTCAAGAAGAATCAAGGATCAATGAAAAAGAGAAACCCCAAAAGAAGTACGATGATCAAGCCTTCACAACAAGGTTCAAGGATTTCAGGAACAAAAATAAGTTTGGCTCCAGGAAGAAAACAAATCAAGAGAAAGATATGTCAAGGATACAATGCTTCAATTGTCAAAAGTATGGTCACTACAAGAATAATTGTCATGATTTAAAGAAAAGGAAGGAAACACATGAAGCATCAATTGTTGAAGAAAGGGAGCCCTCAAAGAAAACTAAGCAGCACAAAACATACTTCTTCTTCTAAGACAAGGCAATAATACTCTTCATAGTACTTGTACATACCATGTTTTTGATACATATCTTGCATATCTATTTTTTTTTTTGGAAGATAATATGTTCAAAGAGAAACATGAGGAAGAACATGAAGATTCCAAGAAAGAAAGAAAATCCATAACAACCATCCATTGTATCAAGAATCACAAGATTACTAGCCTGATATGAACTCACTAAAAGCAATCAAGTAGAGGCACTGGAAGTTGTGATGAAGAATAGTGTATGAAAGACTTATGAATGTAAGGATTGCGAGATCCATAACTAGAGGTTATCCCAGATGGAGGGAGAATATGATGATGATTACTTGTTCCAGTAAACTAGATATATCTCTACATGGGACATTATATCATCCACAATATCCATAGGTTGGAATTGACATAAAATGAATGCAAAGACTATTCTTCAGAATAATTGAACAAAGAGCATATGTAGAGAAACCTCAATGCCTTGAGGTATACCAGAAAGAGACCCTTGTATGAAGATGGAAGAAGAAAACTTGGTGGAGAACCTCCAATGCACAACAAAAGTGTGGTGAAGACTTTCTATAACATGGATATTGTACCAGAATGATTGCTCAGAAGATCAGGATGATGGATTTCCAATCCATGACAAAGATCTCACGATGACAGAAGAAGTGCCACATGGATATGTTCCAGTTTGAGCCTTGCCACGATGTTATGAGCTAATGGGGAACAAAAGATGAATCCAATATTGACACACTATATTGATCAGATCTATATGAAGCCTTAAGAGAAAAACAGTGTTCCAGAAAGACCAAAGTACTTTGAGATCAAGAATTACATTCTCCATGATGCAGTCTAGAAAAGAGAAGTGGTTCTCCAATATATATATATATCTCCACAGATGAGTAGATAAACAAACATTTTGGTAAATTCTCTGTCCAAGATGAAAGAGTTTTCATACTCAAGCTGGAGCTCATGGAGACAAATTCCCTATTGAAAAAGGAAGAGATGAATCTCAGGTTGGGAGGGAACACTGATGTGTTATTGGTTTATGGACAATCATTTTTCAATTCGAAAAATGGTCCAGGATGAGCAGTTCCTTTCCAATTTGGAAAGTGGTTTGAGATTTCTGACGGACATGCATTTTCCAATTCGGAAATGGTCCAGATCAAACTGTCATTTTTGTAATGAAAATGGTTCGATGGATTGCTGATGTACCATAGAAAACGATTTCCCATTGTGGTTAACATGGGGAATGGTCTTGGACATTCTCTCTTCTTGATGGTTAATCAAGAAGACTAGTCTTCTTCGTCGGACAGTCATTCTTTCAAAGCTCACAGTTGTGAGAAGTTTATAAGAATGGTTCGTTTTGGAGGTTGGTGCAGTACAGTCATTTCCTTAGGAAATGGTTCAGATAGTCATTCCCTAGGGAAGATTCATTCTCTCTAGGTTTCACTTTGTTTAGTGTCGAAGGAATGGCCCAGATAGGTGAATGGTCTAGGTTCAACAATTAGGACATGCATTCCTTAGGGCAAAATAATTCTCTCCAGGTTACACTTTGTTTAGTGTCGGGGGAATGGCCCAGGGTAGGGAATGGTCCAGGCTTAGAAATCAAGCTAGTTATTCTTCCGTGCTTGAGAAGAATAGTCCAAATAGCTCATCATTGATGTTTAACCTTTTGAGGGAAGATGCTCTTCCAGATCTCACAGTGTGAGTGGAAGAATGTCCCAGATGATTCAATATGAGGGAAGATGTTTCCGCATCCTCACGCAGAGTGAAGAATCGGGTCCCATGATTCAATTTATATCAAGCAACATTGTTTCGTAGGCTTTCTGGATATCGATGATTGTTATGAAGATCAGAGGCCCTTCTAGGACAAGAGGATGTATACTCATCGCGGGTGGATGTGTTCCATTGTTTGTGACTATACGTTGTTGATTAAGTACTTGTGTGTCACTTGGTGTGGTAGTGTACCACTAGATTGTAGTTGTGTACTACCATGGATAGACACAATTGTGTTCTATTGAATGATATTGTTCGATTGCCTTGAAGACTATCAAATGCTATTGGAAATGATTATTATTTAGATGGATGATCAATGGATAGAGATTTCCCAGATGAAAAATGGTCTGTGACATTTATTATTCTAGGGATATATAACTGAATTAGAAGAATGGCTCGTGGTCACTGCGGAGGAGTGACTCCATCCAACATCATGTCTAATTACCCAAATGGAGTATGTCATAGAGATGAGATGCGTACATGATGACACCTGGATGAGGATTATGGTGCCTATGATTCAGTCATGAGATAGTCATACAACTATGTTATATACTGGGTGAAATGGTATATTGTGCTCAATACCATTACTTCTATAATAAATTCTAACTAGAGGGAGTGTTTGATATTATGATAGCTATGGAGGTATTTACCTCCACGTGCAAACCTAATGAGAATAGAATATTCTGGGAAGCAAGAAGAAACCCTAATGAGTTGGTTAATAACCTAGAAGACAAGTCAACTCAAAGAAATATTTGTGGCTAGGTTAATATCCTCCAAGAGAAGAAGTCAGCTAGAATAAATATTATATACTAAGTAAATAGGCACCCAGAATGAGAAGTCAGCCTAGGAAGTTAGCCAGAATTAGTATAAATACAAGAGGCCAGTCTTCATTCTGGCAGGCATTCTCAGAACTACAGAGCTCACTTGTGCGCACTACAGTTAGCCAGTTTGTGTGCAAGTTTGGAGGAGAAGTTGTCATTGCAGCTGCTGCGGCTAGCAGATTACGTTTTGTCTTGGACTATCTCTTGGTTATGGTTTGGACTATCTGATCAACTCTTGTTTGGTGCACTATCCTTGGAGAAAGGTGCGTTACCATTTGTTTGGCTATCTAGCCTAAGGTTTTCTTCTAGAGTGATTCTCTGTCAAGGTTAAGGTGCTTGGAGGGTGGCTTCGGCCTATGGTTGGGTGACAATAGTGATATTGTCTATGGTAAAATGAGCACATCCATCATATTCTAACTGGAAGGACTAACAAAGAGAGAATTGGAAATATTTGTTGTGACATCTAGGAAGCTAATCACACATTGCAAAGTGTTATTATTAATTCTAATGGTGATGGTTGTGAACAACATACTAGTCTTCCTTGGTTATTTATGGAACAACAGAGAAATATTGTAAAAGAGGTCATTCGAAAAATTAGGTTTCTGATGGGGTTTTCGTTGAACATACAAAATATCTTAACAAAAAATGGTGATATTGGTGGGGTTAAAACACATGAATGACATACATTCATTAACGTACTTAGTAGGTTATAATATATTTCCTTATTGGCACACATTTTTTGGAAACAAATAATAATTATTTGTTTTTCGTTACAATATGTTCTACCTTTATCTCTCCCAGATGACTTTGACAACAACATAAAAAAAATTATTTATGTACTTGGAAAATACATGAGGTAAGTAATGTTTTATAAGGAAAATGTAATTCTTATGTGATTTGTAGTGGAACTTATTGATATATTATGTTTTATCTGCAAATTTATGTATGCCTTAATATTATTTTATTGCATCAACATTTGTAGGTGGATTTCATCAAAAGAAATCCATAAAGAAGATATAAGGTATTGGAAGAGAGAAATTCCCCGACTAATGTGTCAAATGCAACAGTATCTACCTCCATCATTTTTCAATGCACAATAACACTACCTCATACACCAAGTTGAGGAGATTGAATTATGTGGACCATTACAAACAAGGTTGATGTGGATGCTGGAGAGGAAGTTGAAGTCGTTGAAGGCTTTTGTTAGACAAAGAGAACATCTAGAGGGTTCTATGGTTGAGGGATATATGGTATATCAATGCATGGTGTATATTAGTCAATATCTACCTAAAGTAGCAGAAAATATGAATGTGCCTCGCATTTGGCATCTCGACTGCATCAACAAATTTGAAGGGGAGGTCCTATTGGGGAAAGGTAAAATGAGGACTGTGAAAGGTAATTATTAGATGTTGACGTAGATTTAATATATTACACATTTGTTTTTCCAATTTTATTTTATCATGCTGATTTTTAAATATTTTTATTCTTGCATATTGAACTATATTAAACTATTCTTTTATTAACAATATCTAATTAATGATATTAAATTATTATTTTATCATATAGTTGCTCGAGAGTGGGATGCTTTACATTGATACATTGCAAACAACCTTGATTGGATGGAGCATTGGATATAATATACTGAAGAATACTTCGGTAGGTTATCATGGAAAGGGGTGAGTAAGATGATTAAAAAATTGCATCATCATCAAGATCAATTTCCTGATCTTACGTCAACTAGGGAAGTTGATTTAGCCTTTGGTTTAAAAGATAAAAGGAAAGTAAATTGTTTACCCACATTTTCCTAGTTACTTCCCAATTTTTCAATGTATTTGGTTTGTTTAATTTGTGAAATATATATTTACTAAGTCCTATATGAGGTTTATTAATTGGCAATGTATTTTTTACTTCTTGTCCATGTTGTAGTTGAAACATCACAAGGCTATGTGGTGTAATGGTTGTAAATTTCATATCAAAATGTTAGACGATAAGATGAAAACCTCATATTGTGGGATAGCTGTAGTATTTAAGGTCACGAACATTTCTTCTAGAAGTGACAGAAATCTAGAAGAAACCGAGAATAGGTACTATGGGCATTTGGAGGATATAATTGAGTGTGATTTTAATTCCTTTAAAATAGTTTTGTTTGAGGTGAAATGATACATGCTACAGATGAATGAATGTGATCCTGAAATCACTTTTATTGAGCATGATAATGGATTTACCATGGTTAATAAAAGGGAATTTGAATCGGGTACAAAGCCTTATGTTCTTCCAAGTCAATGTGAGCAAGTAGTTTACTCAGAGGTACTTGGTAAATAAGGTTGGTCATACATTGTTAGATATGATCCAAGAGGAAGACCAATAAAGTATAATCATGTAGCCAAGGATGAAGATAATAACGAGGGAGAATATCATGATTATGCAGATCATGATCATGTGGTTGTAGACGATGTGTGAGACGAAGAAGTTGATCATCCAAATGTAGGAGATGACGATATCATTGATGATATCGATAACTATATTAACAAAAATGACGTTGATGATGATGTTGATATGAATGAGCCTTTCACCAATATCAATTCTGAACCAGATCCTGATACAAATGTTGAGCTAGATGAAGAAGAATATGTTTGATATTTAATTGTTGAAAATAAAATGTATGTGTTTATATCTTTTATATGATCTTTATATGTTTTTATTTTGTATAATAGAGTATATGTTACATTTTCTTTATAATTTCAAATAAGGTATGGGGAAATTGAGAGATTTGTGGGGTGGGGGCATAATTAGAGCTTACACCTTCACGTGGTTTCCCCTGTTTAGTAGGAATGAACTATTCTTGAAACCAAGAGGAGCTCTGTGCCTAGTCATACCAACGATGTAGGTATGTTATCCCTGGGATTTACATTTTTATGTTTATATTTTTGTATAAGTCAATGAATGAAAACCATAATTTAATTTTTTTTCATGTTTGAAAACAATATGATCAATCTCAATATTTTGTCAAAGCAAAATGTTGTTTCAAAACCTGTCCAGAACAAGGCATTAATTCAAAAATATAATCCATTGTTCTGGTAATGGCCGGCGTGGATGCCAGGTTCTTAGGTTTCATTGAAAAACGTATGTGTGTCATAGTTGTGATGAAATTCCCCTCTTTTTATTCATTGTTTAATCAACACTATAAAAATGACTGTGATGAATGGCCCATGCGTCCCTAAGGAAATTTATATGATCTTGTACCTTGTTGTTTGACCCTAAAGAATTCCTTGGACAACCATGAGAACCATACTTCATGTTACAAATGCATTTGAAATGACCATTGTTATATCACATATTGCATTTGTGATTCCATAAATCCCTAGGCATGGACCATAAATCCCTCTTTTTCGTTGATTTCTTAATCAACACCATAAAAATACTCCATTGCAGTACTAGATGCGGGAACGTGTGTACCGTTGAACGAATTTTACAAGGAAATTGTACTAGGACTAGACACAGGCAACAATGACCTATGAATGGGGCCAACGTTGAAAGTTTTTCAAATTGTTTCTGTATGCACTGAAATTTGACATGGATATACTATTCACATGCCTTAACTATATGGGAGGGGTTTTAGACTCAAATTTGACTCACACACCCACTTGTTTCCATCATCAATTCATCATGTAAACCATAAACCCTATTTTTCTTTCGAAGTACACAAATTGGTTGACACTGCAAGTTTTAAGTTTGCATAACCTTTCTTGATTTTTCTTCCAGGTTCTACATTTTATATACAATGTATGTGTGTCATAGTTGTGATGAAAAATACCTCTTTTTCTGTTCATTGTTTAATCAACACCATAAAAATATGCACTTGCAGTACTAGATGTAGGAACATGTGTACTTTCGAACGAATTTTAAAAGGAAAAACAAAAAGAAATTGTACTAGGACTAGACATGGGAAACAATGACATGTGAATGGGGCCAATGTTGAAATGTTTTCAAACTATTTTTGTATGCACTGGAATTTGACATGGATAGATTATTCACATGTCTTAACAATATGGGAGGGTTTCTGGACTCAAATTTGACTCACACACCCACTTGTTTCCATCATCAATTCATCATGTAAACCATAAACCCTATTTTTCTTTCAAAGTACACAAATTGGTTTACAGTGAAAGTTTTAAGTTTGCATCAGCCTTTCTTCCTTTTTCTTTTAGGTTCTACATTGTATATACAATGTATGTGTGTCATAGTTGTGATGAAAAATCCCTCTTTTTTGTTCATTGTTTAATAAACATCATAAAAATATTCCCTTGCAGTACTATATGTGGGAATGTGTGTAATGTCAAACAAATTTTAAAAGGAACAATGAAAAGACAATGTACTAAGACTAGACATGGGCAACAATGACCTGTGAATGGGGCCAACGTTGAAATGTTTTCAAACTGTTTCTGTATGCACTAAAATTTGACATGGATAGACTATTCACATGCCTTAACGATATGGGAGGGTTTTTGGACTCAAATTTGACTCACACACCCACTTGTTTCCATCATCAATTCATCATGTAAACCATAAACCTTATTTTTATTTCAAAGTACACAAATTGGTTTATAGTGCAAGTTTTAAGTTTGCATCAACATTTCTTCTTTTTTCTTTCAGGTTCTACATTGTATATACAATGCATGTGTGTCATAATTGTGATGAAAAATCCCTCTTTTTTCATTCATTTTTTAATAAACATCATAAAAATATGCCCTTGCAGTACTATATGTGGGAATGTGTGTAATGTCAAATGAATTTTAAAAGGAACAATGAAAAGACAATGTACTAAGACTAGACATGGGAAACAATGACCTGTGGATGAGGCCAACATTGAAATGTTTTCAAACTGTTTCTGTATGCACTGAAATTTGACATGGATAGACTATTCACATGCCTTAATGATATGGGAGGGTTTCTGGACTCAAATTTGACTCACACACCCACTTGTTTCCATCATCAATTCATCATGTAAACCCTAACCATAAAATAAAAGAACTCATATCTTCCCTAATGTTTAATATAATCTCTCAATTAAATAACTCTTATAAACCCTAACTCATAATTCTCACCCATTGTGTCCCCATAATAGAACACCTACACCTTGTAAATGTTAGAACCCTTAAACCCTATAAAGACTAATCTTCAATCATAAACACACAAAACCCATAATCTCCTATCCAAATAACCCTTAACTCCCAACTTCTAATCGCTATAACTTCCAATGAAAAAATGAATATTAAGTATATTTACCCTAATCCATATAACATGTAACCACTAATCCATGTTACATATACTAGCCATTAATCCCATGACCACTAACCATCAAAATATATATAATTTATATAAAACTTTTATTCTTACAATCTATGATCCTTAATATTGAGAAATTAAAACTCCTAAACTCTAATACTAATCAGGCTATAACAACTAAAAATTATAATTACCACTATAACCTTTCACACATAACCCTTATAATTACCACTATAAACTAATATAATCATAATATCCCTTATAACCCAAAACCCTTAGCACTTTTATCTTTTAACGTTAATCCATATAACCCTTTTATATTAGTAACCATTATAACCCATAATACCTATAACAATTATAACCCCAAACCCTATATAACATCTAATCTAACTAATATCCCCTCCAACTTATATCCTTTATAAGTATCACCACTATCCCCATAACATCTACCTATTATAACCATAATCACCACTAACCTCTAAATCCTTAACAAACATAACTAATAACCCATAATACTTAAATTTCCTAACCCGTAACCCTTATAACACCTAATTGTTGCAAACCCTAATCAATATAACCCATAACTACTAGCATATAACCCTTAATATCATATCTCCTAACTCGTAAACCCTAACACTAATAACCTCTTACACCTAACCCCTAATGTCAATAGACCCTAACACTTATAACTCTTACCCATATAATTATTAAACATTATAAACATTAAATTTCATTATCATTAATGCTTAGAACATGTATATTCATCAATACATATCCCATATAACCCTTATCCATTATGACCCCTAATGATCCAGGTGGATATCGGTGGCTGCCCACCTTTTTCGACTGGCTCAAAACAATTTTTTTTGGCAAATTTGGCAATTTACTATTTTTAGCAGTTTTTAAGTTTCGAGGCCATTTTGAGGGCCCAAATGAAGGTTTTTCGAGATAAATATTCTCAATGATAGTTGAAGGCATGACTGAGCCTTCAAAATGAATCTCCTCTATGATACCTTTCCAATGAGCTATCATACGCCTAAAACGGAGATCGTATGCAAAAGTTACGACCCTGGGAAGTTGATGTACTAACTTACCCAAACAGGGCCCACATGACTTTTGGCACTTCATCTCCTAGGGTTAGGTTTTTGGATGTCTAGGGATTTTGGCATTCCTGTTTATTGTAAAAAGGCCTTCAAAGCCTCATTGTAATCATCTTCTTGTGAATGCGAGTAGCCGTCACATCTCTTCTCAGAGATAAGCTACCACCATTCTAGCGAGTCTTTCACTTTGTATTTTTACAGTCTCTGTACATTTCTTTCATTAATAGAAAAGGTGTATTAATGTATATCTGTGTTTATGGTTGCATCTCTGATACATTTCTATTATATTATTGAATATCTACGATATCTCTATGCATTTCTTTATTATATCTCTGATCTCATTCCACGCTGAAAATAATCTGGATCAGTGGTATCAGAGCAGGCTGTTCTTGATCGTTTTTTCAGTGCATGTCCCCGACGAGGTCCGAGTATATAAATTTGGGTATTGAGCTTGTCTCTCTTGAATACAATCACTCTCGCACACCAAAGAAACCCTCAATGGCTGAAGAAAAGAAAAACGACGAAGCAACCGATCCTATCAGTCTGTTGCTTGAGCAAGCTCTCACGCGACAGAGGGACAAAATGATGGAGAATTTTTCCCACATCCTTCAACACCTGGAAATAGAAAAATGCACATCTTCATCAAGTGGCCATTTTGTAAGCACCTCTCCTTTCAAGGTACAAGTTAATTTTTATATTCATGTATTTGAAGGACAGATAAATGCAGAAGCCCTAGAAAAATAGTTAACTCTGCTAGAAGGTTATTTCTCTGTTCACAATTTTTCTGACAAAGAAAAGATCACCTTTGCACTCCTTAAATCTCTCCATCATGTCAAACATTGGTGGGAAACTTATTGGGAGAAAAGTTCCATAAAGGAGTATGGAATATATGGGGCCGAGCCCACTTGGGATTTTTTTGTCGATGCGGTAAAGGAACAATATTACCTTGTTGGCAACTATGAGGACCAATACATGAGATGGACCACACTGTGGCAAGAGAAGGGCCAAGAAATTCTAGAGTTCACCAATACCTTCCATACCTTGCACACCAAGCTAGGTATCAAAGAATCCAAATGACATTTGGTTTTGAAATGCTATGAGGCTTTACACAGATACATCCAAACTGAAATGGATTTTCTGGACATCTCATCACTAGGTGTTGCTTATCGATATGCTGTTAAAATCGAGCAGAAAATTAAGCACCTGAATAAATGGGAGTTTGGGTCTACAAATCTACAACAACCAAAGTATGACAAAGACGACCATAGGAGATAGTCTCCCAAAAACTAGTCCAAGCCACATGAAAATAAGGGTCATGAGAAGACAAAGAAGGACACCAGAAAATGGTGTGATTTCCAAAAAATCCCCTGGCACAACACTGATGAATGTCGCTCAAAATAGTCATTGGTGGCCGAGATCAAAGACAAGGAGCCGAAACCTAATTCAAAATCTGATTTTGAAAATACTGGTAAAGGACAGATCATTGACGTAGACCTCACTATTATTGTCGCGACTGCAATAATTCAACCAGAAGAAATAAAAGATCCTGAAGAGGGGGAGCACCTTTTTCATTCACATATGTGGGTGAAGGGGACCCCGCTTCATTTAATTGTTTATAGCGGAAGCCAGAAGAACCTCATCTTAGCAGAGGTCATCAAACAGTTGGGACTGTCGACAACACGACACCTGCAACCATAGAACATTGGGTGTCTCCGCCAAGGTCGAGATCTTTGTGTAAGCCAGCAATGTCGATTGTCATACAACATCTAGCCCTTCAAGGATGAGGTATTATGTGATGTTTCCCCACTAGATGTCTGTGATGTTATCTTGGGACAACCATATATATGGAAGCGCCATGTTGTTTATGAGTCTCAACCCCACAGTGTCATTGTTTCTCTGGGGGGTCATCTCTACAGAATACCAGAGGTAGTTCCAACTATTGTTCCACCTAAAAAGTGCTACAAGGTAGTATCTCATACTACAAATTAAACTTCTTCACAATCTATTCAAAAGGGGAACAAAAGGACACTGCAACCACTATAACTTCGCCCCAAGCACCTTCTATCCAACAAAAGTATGTCGACAAAGTTGCAACAAAGTGAAAAGATTCCTTCTGCACACCGTCCTCTCATGTAGCCCGACTTGTTGAACATCCTCAACCTCAACAGGTTCATGACAGACTTCCACAAACTGAGCAGCGCGACATCTCCAACAAGGCAAGTAGCTCACCAAGATGTAGATTCAACAAACACTTTTCCCTCTCCCTCAGAAACTTAACACAATGGAGATCATTGATTACTAAGGAGGAAGGATTGATCTAGGTGGATATCGATAGCCACCCACCTTTTCTGACTGGCTCAAAACAGTTTTTTGGAAAATTTGACAATTTACTATTTTTAGTAGTTTTTAACTTCCGAGGCCATTTTGAGGGCCCAAATGAAGGTTTTTCTATATATGGGTTCTCAATTATATCCAAATTCATAATTGATCCACCAAAATGAATCTCCTTAACAATACCTTTCCAATGAGCTATCATATGCCTAAAATGGAGATCGTATGCAAAAGTTACGACCCCAGGAAGTTGATGTACTAACTTACCCAAACGAGGCCCACATGAATTTTGGCGCTTCATCTCCTAGGGTTAGGTTTTTGGATGTCTAGGGATTTTGGCATTACTGTTTATTGTAAAAATTCCTTCAGATCCTCATTGTAATCATCTTCTTGTGAATGTGAGTAGCCATCACATCTCTTCTCAGAGATAAGCTGCCACCATTCTAGCAAGTCTTTCACTCTGTATTTTTACAGTCTCTGTACATTTCTTTCATTAATAAAAATCATGTATTGCTATATATTTGTGTTTATGGTTTCATCTTTGATACATTTCTGTTATATTACTGAATATCTGCGATATCTCTGTGCATTTCTTTATTATATCTCCGATCTAATTTCATGTTGAAAATAATCCGGATCAATGGTATCAGAGCAGGCTATTCTTGATCATTTTTTTAGTGCATGTCCCCGACGAGGTCTGAGTATAGAAAGTTGGGTCTCTAGCTTGTCTCTCTTGAAGAAAATCACTCTCACACACCCAAGAAACTCTCAATGGCAGAAGAAAAGTAAAATGATGGAGTAGACGATCCTATCAGTCTCTTGCTTGAGCAAGTTCTCACGCGACAGAGGGACAAAATGATGGAGAATTTTTCCAACATCCTTTAACGACCGCCGATAGCAACAGGTGCATATTCATCAAGAGGCCACTTTGGAAGCACCTCTCCTTTCAAGGTACAAGTTAATTTTGATATTCCTGTATTTGAAGGACATATAGATGCAGAAGCCCTAGAAAAATGGTTAACTCTGCTAGAAGGTTATTTCTCTCTTGACAATTTTTCCAACAAAGAAAAGATCACCTTCGCACTTCGTAAAGCTCTCCCTCATTTCAAACGTTGGTGGGAAACTTACTGGGAGCAAAGTTCCACAAATGATTCTGGAATATATGGGGCCGAGCCCACTTGGGATTTTTTTGTGGATGCGGTAAAGGAACAATATTACCTTGTTGGCAACTATGAGGACCAGTACATGAGATGGACCACACTGCGAAAAGAGAGGGGCCAAGAATTTCCAGATTTCACCAATACCTTCCATGCCTTGTGCACCAAGCTAGGTATCAAAGACTGTGAATGAAATTTGGTTCTGAAATGCCGTGGGGCTTTACACAGATACATCCAAACTAAAATGAATTTTTTGGACATCTCATCACTCAATGTTTCTTATCGATATGTTGTTAAAATCGAGCAGAAATTTAAGCACCAGAACAAATGGGAGTTTGGGTCTGGAAATCTACAACAATCAAAGTATGACAAAGACGACCATAGGAGACAGTCTCCCGAAAACCAGTCCAAGCCACATGAAAATAAGGGTCACGGGAAGACAAAGAAGGACACCAGAAAATGGTGCGATTTCTAGAAAATCCCTTGGCACAACACTGATGAATGTCACTCAAAACAGTCATTGGTGGCCGAGATCAAAGACAAGGAGTCGAAACCTGATTCTAAAAATTTTGGTAAAGGAAAGATCATTGACACAGACCCCACTATTATTGTCGCGACTGCAACAATTCTGCCAGAAGAAATCATAGATCCTAAAGAGGGGGAGCACCTTTTTCATTCATAGATGTGGATGAAGGGGACTCCTATACATTTTATTGTTGATATCCGAAGCTAGAAGAACCTCATCTCAGTAGAGGTCGTCAAACAGTTGGGACTATCGACAACACCACACCCGTAGCCATACAACATCGGGTGGCTTCACAAAGGTTGAGATCTTCATGTCAGCCAACAATGTCAATTTTCATACAACATCCAACCCTTCAAGGATGAGGTATTATGTGATGTTTCCATACTATATGTTTGTGATGTTCTCTTGGGCCAACCATATATGTGGAAGCGCTATGCTGTTTATGAGTCTCGACCCCGCAGTGTCATTGTTTCTCTGGGGGGTCATCTCTACAAAATACCAGAGGTAGTTCCAACTACTATTCCACCTAAAAGGTGCCGCAAGGTAGTATCTTATATTGATAAATTCATCTTCTTCACAATCTATTCAAAAGGGGAATAGAAGGACACTGCAACCACTACAGCTTCGCCCCAAGCACCTTCTATCCAACAGAAGCAGGTCAACAAGTTTTCAACAAAGCACAAAGATTCCTTCTGGACAACGTCCTCTCATGTATCCCGACTTGTTGAACAACCTTAGCCTCAACAGGTTCGTGACATACTTCCACAAATTGAGCAGCGCGACGTCTCCAGTAAGGAAAACAACTCACCAAGATGTAGATTCAGCAAATGCTTTTCCCTCTCCCCCGAGAACTCAATGCGATGGAGACCATTTCTTCCTAAGGAGGGAGGATTGATCCAGGTGTATATCGGTGGCCACCTACCTTTTTCGACTGGCTCAAAACAATTTTTTGGCAAATTTGTCAATTTACTATTTTTAGCAATTTTTAACTTCCGGGCTCATTTTGAGGGCCCAAATGAAGGTTCTCAATGATATCTGAATTCATAATTGATATCTCAAAATGAATCTCCTCGATGATACCTTTCCAATGAGCTATCATACACCTAAAATGGAGATCGTATGCAAAAGTTACGACCTCGGGAAGTTGATGTACTAACTTACCCAAACGGGGACCACATGACTTTTGGCGCTTCATCTCCTAGGGTTATTTTTTTGGATGTCTAGGGATTTTGGAATTCCTTTTTATTGTAAAAAGGCCTTCAGAGCCTCATTTTAATCATATTCTTGAGAATGTGAGTAATCGTCACATCTCTTCTCAGAGATAAGCTGCCACCATTCTAGCGAGTCTTTCACTCTGTATTTTTACAGTCTCTGTGCATTTCTTTCATTAATAGAAATCGTGTATTACTATATATGTGTGTTTATGGTTGCATCTCTGATACATTTCTGTTATATTATTTAATATCTGCGATATCTTTGTGTATTTATTTATTATATCTTCGATCTCATTTCGTGCCAAAAATAATCTGGATCACCTAACCACAAAACCATAGAACTCATCTCTTACCTAATTTTTAATATTATAATATCTCACTTAAATAACTCTTTTAACCCCTAAGTCATAATCCTCATCCATTTTGTCCCCATAATAGAACACCTACACCTTGTAAATGTTAGAACCCCTAGACCCTATAACACCTAATATTCAATCACAAACACACACAACCCATAATATCTAATCCCAATAACCCTTAACTCCCAACTTCTAATCCCTATAGCTTCCAATGAAAAAATGAATAACTATACTTACCTTAATCCATATAACATGAAACCACTAATCCATCTTACTTATACTAGCCATTAATCACCATGACTACTAACCATCAAATTGTATATAATTTATATAAACCCTTTAGTCCTACATTGTATCACCCTTATAACCATGTCTTATACCTTCTAAATTTAATCCATATAACCCCTTTATTTTCTTAACCATTATAACCCCTAATGCCTATGAGAACTATAACCCCAAACCCTATACAACATATAGTATAACCAATATCCCCTCCAAATTATAACCTTTAACAATATCATCCCTAACCCCATAATACCTACCTATTATAACCATCATCACTCCTAACCTCTAAACCCTTATAAACACACAAAACTAGTAATGCATACTTAAATTACCTAACCCCTAACCCCTGTAACACCTAACCATTGCAAAACCTAATCCATATAACTCTTAACTACTATCATATAACTTGTAATATCATATCCCCTAACTCATAAAACCAACACTAATAACCTCTCACACCTAACCCTTAATGCCAATAGACCATCAATCTTTTAACTCTTACCCATATAATTCCTAAACCTTATAATCATTAACTCATAATATCATTAATTCTTAGAACATATAGAACATATATATAACCCCCACTCTCTATAACATTGTACCACTAACCCATATCAACCCATAATATAACCTTAAATCTCTAAAAACCTAAACCCCTATGACCACTAATCCATAACACCAAACACCTATAATTTATCACTCTAATCCTTAATTGATAACACCTATAACCCCTAACACCTATTACATGTGTAATTTTCACCCATTTGGATATGATCCTTA
The DNA here is from genome assembly GCA_010110895.2 of Picea sitchensis. Taxonomy (NCBI): domain Eukaryota; kingdom Viridiplantae; phylum Streptophyta; class Pinopsida; order Pinales; family Pinaceae; genus Picea; species Picea sitchensis. The sequence continues at coordinate 253,147 of SNQJ01S0000429.1, forward strand.
ACCTCTATAACTCTTATTCCATAACACTACAACCCATAACCACTATGGTCCCTCAAAACTAACCCCTAATCTCTAATCCATTTAATTTTTATCACCCCCAACCATTATGACCCTTAATGTAAGAAACAAAACATTATGACCCCTAGTGATTATAATCCGTAACCCTTATCATCACTTAAACACTATAACCCTTTTAGTTTTCAACACTCATAACCCTTTGACACTTATCACCCTAAAATATATAAGTCATAGCACCAATAAATATTAACTATTATATCCTAGCTTAAACCTTATAGCTTAACCACTATCCTCTATAACTTAACCCCTATAACCCCTTACCTCCAACATGCACCAATGGTAATTCTTAACTCATATAACACACTACATTTTTACTCTTATAACACATATTTGTTGAACTCTATAAGTTATCACCTCTAACCCTAGAACCATTATAGCCATTATAGCCCTCAAACCCTATAACCATTATAACCCTCAAACCTTATTACCCCTAACAATTATCCCTTCCAAACCATAAATACTAACTCTTGTAGACCCTAATCCTTCTAAATGATATAACTTAACACTTATAACCTTAATCATCAACACATAACCCTTAACCCCTTTAACTAGTACTAATATAACCCATTTCTCATAACCCCTTATAACCCCAACCCTTGTAACATTGAATCCATATAAATACAAACCCTAAAAAAAAATCCCTTCAACCTATAACTTCTATCCCTAACACCTCACCCATATAACCCCATTAGACCCATATCACTTAATTGTTAATAGTGATAACTCGTATAAGTATTAACACTTATATTATGTAAATCCTTTAACTAATATCACCATAACCCATGCAACTCATAAACCTTTAACCCCTATTGTTTAGAATCCTTATAACCCATAACACCTTATCTTTATCATTAACTTAACTTGTAAATATTATAACCCCTTACTCCAAAATCCCTTTAACCTCTATATCCTAAAACCCCTAAAGCATATAACCTTTATAAGCATGTAACCTCTAATCACTTTAACCTATATTTTCTTCAACCTCAATAACTCATTGCCTTTTATCACTACCTTATGTGCCATATAGATACTTTAAGATACTTTATGTTCCATATATATACATCACACACTCAATCCCCAATGAATTTTAAAAGGAACACACTTATATAATTCCTAAACCCCAACCTACATATAATTTATATTAATTTTAATTTATATAATTTGTATTAATTATATTTGTATTTATAATTTATATAAAATTTATATATTTATATTATATTTTGTTATAATTAATATAATATACATTGTATTGTTTAATATTAAATAACAAAATATAACAAAACTTAGAAAGAAACCAAACCTGCTAGCCTAAAGTGCAAGCATCGACATAGCCTGATACCCTAGCTAGTCGACCACAGTGTGAGAATAAGAGGATAGATATGGATACCCTAGCTAGTCGGACACAATGCGACCGTAAGATGAGAGATTCATATACCCACAATGCGAGCAAAAGAGGAGACCCACAGTGCGAAAGAGGAGACCCACAATGCGAAAGAGGAGATCCATAGTACGAACAAAACAGGAGACCCATAGGGCAAGCAAAAGAGGAGACCATAGTGCGAGTAATGTCGCCAAAATCAGTAATTTTTCCTTAGGAATATTTGTTTGCAAGCTGGTTTATATTCACATTAGCAAGTGGTGTACGCTTTGAAATACACATTCTCTATTATGCAAATAAATTTAGAGATTTGTTTTTAAATAATAGGACCTATAATGAAACATTGGATGACACCTTCAATCCAATGCAAGTTGCCTCCAACACTTCAATTTGGGTTAAATTCCAATTTTCACCTCTAGAATTTTGTGAAGAAGATTTGTAAGCCAATATGAGAGAAACTTGTCAAGTGTATCAAGGCTCCATCATAGCCCAGGAACGGATTATAACCATTGGAATAGTTCTATAAAATAAACCCCATTCTAACACTAATATGCATCTTGTGTAATCCAATAATAGAGGATAGCATAATTCCTTAGAAAATAATCTTGATATAAGGCATGGACCAAATTAATCAACAATAAAGCTCAACATGAACCTAGAATGGAAACACAATACCTAAGAATCTAAGTTGACATATATAAAGAAGTTTAAATGAAAAATAACACCTAAACCACGAGGCCATCCTATCAAAAGGGTATTTTAATAAAGATTTACTTATATAGATACACCCAATATTTGGTGCACTTTCAAATATTAGTCACATGTGACTTCTAAAAAAATGTGACATGTTCATCTAAGAATGAGGATTCTTGTCCAACTTTCAATCCCTCTCTTACTATAAAATTATCGCTCTAAATTGATAATTCAAACTGCACTATGAAAAAGAAGAGAACATATTCTCATTATATTACAAGACATAGTCCTTTCAAGATGAAATATTCAAGTTGATTCCCAACTCCTAGGTTCAAATCCCTCAAAGACATGTTTAGCTACTTGTCGATTGTCTTTCCCATGAGAGAAAACTACATCAAATGGTTGGGCCAAGTGCAATTCCTTAGAAACGTCTTTATCAAAATAGATAACCCCCACCTGCAGCTTCTTAGAAGAAGGGTTTTTCCTCAAGTGTTGTATGCCAACTATGCTTCATTGTAATTCTCCTAGATTGGAGAAAAATATGCTTGTCGCACTGTCATAAGAGGACTCATCTATTATATATATTTACTAAGGTATTCCCTTTTAGTATACCCTTATATTTGATTGCTATTGATATGGTAATTCCCTTTTAGATATGGTAATGTTGGTGGAGCCATAGATTAGTAAGACAAATGGAACAAAAATCATCATCAAGTGACATTGATCCTGGGGGATTTATCCTTCTTGGAGGTTTGTTGATGGTCATATCCTATCACCTCACTAGATGGGTTTAGTAGTATGTTTACTACCACTATCCTTGTAGTGACAAAGTAGGTGTGTTTATACACTAACCCTTTTAACAATTGCAATGAAGATTGTCTTTCAAAGATAGACGATTGACCACTAACAACTCTTTATGCATTGATATTGTATAGATATATATTTAGAGAAACTCCTTTTGGATAATATCGACTTAGAGGTTTTCAAATGTTCATAGCAATAGGTGCTAGAATTTCAACATGAACCTTTTATGCATAGAAACAATCATGAATATGATCAAATTAAGGAAAGCAAGAAGACAGTAATAAGACATAGATTATAAACAAGGTAGAAAGAAGTATACTCTAGCTACTAGAATCAATTGGATAGAAAAATATATCTTTCAAAAACACCCAAACCATGTAAATGAAAGTGCTTTACTGGATGTGAGGGGAACAAGATCAATATAAAATTCAAAGCACTCAAAATGAAATTTTAAAGGAAGATCTAGATTTGGTTTTATTACAAGAAACAAACATGTTTAAGACAAAACTTCAAAAAGTATATTCTTCCTCCTTCCAGTCCTCCTTCACCCATGGAATCTACCCCTTCTTTCTCTTTTTCATTCAATATCCCTTAGGCTAGAATTCCTATCCTTATTCGTAGGTAACTCCATCCTACTAATTGCCCATTTGATGGTTCTTTCTTGGTAGTAGTACCCATATCTTTCTCCTCCATTATCACCTTGATATTCTTAGGGTAACACTTAATATCCTTGTTTTCTTCCCCCTCCATTGAGAACTCAACACACCCTAAAAAGCCTATGTAAAAGTTTTACTTTTTGGGTACCACTTGATCGTTTACACTGTCTAATTCGACCTCAGTATGAAAATGTTGCCTTGGCTTATCATTTTGTTTTCCATTTAAGTCTTTCAAGGTTTGCTTGAGCATACAAAAACCCATAACTTAGAAGACTAACATCTAATTTAGAGAATTGACAGTCAAAACTCTTCCCCAACGCGCTTAAGAAATTCAACATCGGACAAGATTAAGCATGAAAGAAAAAATACTCGAGAGAACCGAAGTTTCCAAGTCCCGATCTTCGTCGGCATTGGAAGACATGATTTTTCTTTTGTGACAAGAACCACCAATGATATCACCGATGACCAATCCCTTTTTGGCATCGGTAAAAGGTGAAAAGAGTAAGAGTCAAACGTAGAATGAAATAATGTCACCGATCACCGACTTCCGAAATGTTTTTGGTATTGGGAGATTTCAAGGATGATAACCCACAAGGGAACTGTGCGATGGAAATATCTCGGAAGGCTGATACCCAATAAATTTTGGCATTGGAGAGTTTTTAGAAGGATATCCCATAGAGGAAATGATAATTCAATCCCTGATCGCCAACCCTCAATACCTTTTGGCCTTAGAAATCCGAGGTTTATTTTAAACACTCATCTCCTATCAAAAAAGGGCTCACTCTGACTGAGATGCACGATCAAACCACCTATCCTCATCTTCCATATGTCATTTCCTGAGTGATTATATGTACAATCTTGTTTTCCCCTGAGTCATTACTAGCTCTCAAGACCCATGTTGCACTCTGAACCAGTTCTGCCATGTCATCACTGTACGAAAAAATTAGTCAGCGTCAAAGGTTTCTTAGGAGGATACCAACAACAACATACACAAGGATATCTCCAATTCCTGATCTTCCCACTAAGAAAGTGACATGATGGGACTTTTTAGCTCTAAGATACAATGGATCCAAATAATTTAAAGAACTAATTAATTCCAAAAATCCCGCATTAGCTGCTAATCCATGCATGAATCAAAAGGACCGTTTGAACTTATCAATACCATGCATCACCCTCCACGCCCCCACCATCAACCCACACATAATTTATTTGCAGAGATTCGGCTGTAGGTTGTTTTGAATCTCACTCATCACTCGAATTAATTGTTTGACACGACTGGTAGGATCTCTCCCGTTAAATCCTCTTGAGTATTTTTTAAACGAGAATGTTCTATGCGCAAAGAAGTTCGGAACATACAGAGGAGCGAGATGAGCAATCTAGGGAAAGATTGCAAGGTTCAATGAGTATTAAACAACCGTTTTAGTAAGCGTTACAGGTATGTACCGATATATGGATGTTTTATGCTTCATTTCATATGTTTTTATCCAATGTTACTCTGTACACATGCCTAAAGGATCATTTTTGGTTACAGGGACAATGCCTCCGAAGAAACCTACCACCAAGAAATCTTTGAGAGTGCCAAAGGTAAAGGAACCAGAGGTAGGAGAAGTCTCTTCCCCAGTGGTCGCAAAACAACTGAACTTTTCTCTAAAACCGGTGCCTGTCATCAAGACATCCACCAAGAAGGTTTTTGCTCAGCCTCCGACCTTTGGAGACACAGAGGCGAGCATTGAGACCATGATAGTATTCCCGTGCTAGGAAGAAATTTTCAAGAAAATCAAGTGGGAGGAATTCCCCAAATATACCCCACACAAAGACCCTGATACAAGGAAGATCGACGACGAAGTCCTCCCAAATGTCTGAAGGGAATACCTGCACATGGTAGCGAAAAAACTTCAGTTTTCCCCTGCATTGAACTCCTAAAATGGCTTATTGACCACACAGACACTCAAAGATGTCTGATTAATGATGACAATGATGAGTGTGTCGGGGTTTTCCTTCCAGTAGAGGTCCAGAAATACTACAATCTCAGAGAGTCGAAGGAGCGATTGAACACCGATTTTGTTATAAACTTCTATGAGAAACATGAAACTAGCAAGGTGATGGCTTCGTGGTGGAGAGAGGATATAAATTTCACCAATTAGAACTTCGACTGGTACCCGACAACCAACCTAAGGGAGCCGTACATCTATCTAATGGCCCTCCTCTGTTGATTGCATGGGGAGAAAGACTGCTTCAGGTTTTCAGAGGCTTGAATGCCTTTAACTTATACTGTATCCATTTTTAGAATAGGTTTTAACTAGGGCACCATCATTTCGAAACAGTTGAGCACCTGCATATGAAAAGATCAGACACCAAAGGAAGGAGATAATCCATCTTTCTACATGGAATCTTATATATTGGATGTCATCTGTGCCAGAAATGGATTTTCTAGAATGAACTTAAGCTGGCACACCTCAAAACTCCCATTCCGTGTATATGTCATCATCTTAAGGGAGAACAGGTACAAGAAATCATACTCTCTCATTTGTGATTAATGTTTCACACATATTCATTCTTTACTATTCAAAAAAGAGTTCCCAAGACTCTCGGATGTGGCCAAAGAGATTATATCAAAAGTTGGCCACTAGTACCTGGATGAGCGCGATACCTACATTAGGGTTTTCAGAGCCACTGAAGCACCACATATATTACTTGTGTATGTCCCCGATCGACTAGTAATCAAAGAAATATGTTACCAGACCATCCTGCAAAGTTATAATGCTACTCTGGTAAAATATAAGAAGCGACTGTTCATACCTTATGGATTCCATATAGGTTTCTACATGGTAAAAGACACTGCTCATGCCAAATAGGAAGGGTTGAATCAATTGGAGTTTCGATTCTAGACTAGCCACTTTAGCAAGCATGACGCAAAAGTTTTAGTCCCGAAGTATGCATCACAAGTATCTTCCTGCTAGTCATACGCCCATGACAGGTTTGAAGATGAGATATTCATTGAAAATTCTCAAGATTGGGATGAGGTGATGGTGAGGATGGATGACCCCAAGGCAACATGGTTCAATGCCATGAGTTTCGATGAGAAATAAATAGTCTTGGAACAATCATCTTAATAGGTCCTTAGGGATAGAGGAGAAAGGATAGCATCCAAATCATTCGAAGCGGTTGAAGCTCCCCAGGAAGCCACCAAAACTACAAAGATTTCCTATGTAACCCCGGTACAGGATAGGAATTTCCCCAATGCTCAGGATGCATGAGAGAGAGGATTACTCATGTATCAACATGCCTAGCAGATGATGAATCATATGCAGGATGACCCAACCATCGACAGGATACCAAGGCTTCCGACCAATAGCCCAGAAGAAATCCCGACAGGGCCAAGCAACCTTAATTTCATAAAACTTGATAAAAATCAATGGGTTAGGTGATCCTGAATCCATAATTCCACCGATCGGATCACCAACAGGCATCACAACTCAACTGGCGGTAGCCAGGGTATCAATAGAAACAAGTGCATCGGACTCCCTCTGCGAGCTAATTAATATATATGATGATGATGAGAGCCCAAAGGTATCTCTCAGAACCCTTGTGCGTGTCCAAGAAGAAAAGGGACCTGAGAAGACTTCTTCTCTTGTTCCCGAAGTCCAATACAAGAAGGTCCCACAGAAAGAAAAAGAAGTCGAGACTGGCCTCAACATGAAAAGGTCTGATGCACCAGAGACCCAAGTAGACAATCTAGAGGACAAGTCAGAACCGAACAAGCCAAAGGAAGGATCCCCGCGAAAGGAACTCAACATTTCAATGACCGATGAACAAGTAAGTATCGAGTCTACTCCCGATGCCTCCATTTTTCTCGATACTAAGATCCTCGACAAGCGACAGGCAGAGGTCGGGTCTTCGGAGTGCAACAAGGAAGTTCAAGAACCCGATCTTGAACAAATATACACCATTGAAAGTATGGGAAAAAAACTCACATGGGGTGATCAACAGATTCCCGAACCTATGGATGAGGTAGAAAACATATATGCAATCACCTATGATCGAAAGAGGAAGGTTATTTTCCAATGGACCACCAAGAAAAGGAGAATTACATTGTATCACTCAATCCTTACCACTACAGAGGAAGATTTGATAAACATAGAAAATGCCAAAACATCCGAACTCATCAGCATAGGGAGAGTGATCTCGAATGCCACCCTAGACAGAGTAAAAAAGGATGAAAAGGAACTGGCCACTGCCCTGAAATAACTGGAACATTTGTGCCATATGACTTAGTATTATCAAGACACTATGCAAGCCACAATATATTTAAGGATCGAGTTCCAGGAGGCCTATAGAAAGTTCAAAAACGAGGGACACTTATTTGTTGCAAGGATAGTTGAAATTCAAGAGGATACTCTCATGGCACTTGCAACGTGCAAGGATATGGAATGATGGTATGAGAAAGCACAACAAGCCACAAAAATAATCAACTACATTGGTGCAGTCCAACATGGCCAAGAAAAGGAAGAACACGACATCTGGGTGTTGAGCGAAAACAATCTTGAACGAATAAAAAGGTCAGCTGATTATTGGGCCAAAATGTCTTGGGAACTACACCGTGAAATTCAAGGGAAATGGGCCAAGTGTGAAAGACACTGGTTTAAGATCAACAAGGTGATGAAAGATCTCAGACTTCCCGAGTTTGGCACACAGACGATTTCGTCAACTTGCACGACATAGTCAAATCACACGCCAAGAAAGATTCTTCATGGGCCGAAAGACTAGCAAAGGTGACTGACACAACACCAAGATAGGTACAACAATTTCTGGAACACCCGATCAATGCTCGAGCTGTGCTTCAACAATTAAGTGCTATTCTGGTCAAGTATCATATGCATGCAGTGGATATCAAATAAGTTTACGTACTCCCAATGGAACAACACAGATTTCCATACGCCCAAAACTGCGAGGAGTTGTTCATCAGTTGGTTGGAGTATGAGAATAGTCACCCTTTCAAGTGATATCTCAAGTTGATTGTTAGAAAAACTGTTAGAAGAGAACACCACATGGTGAATTTTGTTTACTTATCTACACTTAGCTATTATTTTCAGTTGAATTTTATGTTATAAATAAGAACATCGACCAATTAGTTAGGGGTCGATGGTTGCTACAAGAAACTCTTTTCTTTGGTTTTTTAAGAATTATTTCTGAGCTAGCTTTAATTGAGAAGTCCTTCTGGACCAGAGACAAAGTTATATTTTCATCAAACGCATGTGTGATTGGACGTGGAGAAGAACTATTTCCTATATTGTTTCATGAACGGATGTTGTAATGAGTAAGAGCAATTAAATCTATTGTCAAGTTATTTGGTGCAATGTTTTGTTGTTCTTTTCTTTATGATGAAGATGAATCGTTGTGTTTTTATGTGATGGATAATTAGAGTAGGTGAATTATTTTTCTTTCCATTATCTTATTGTATATGTGTTTTCTTTCTGATAATTAGTATCTCAGACAACAATTGGATGCTCACACAGTTAACGTATTAGTACTAGGCCTGTGGTATAGAATTGTCATCTGCATGCTTGAGTAGCGGGTGATCCCAAGATTAGCCTCTTCTCCAGTATTTTAGAATCTTTTCCCATTTTGTTTCCAAGTTTGTTTATACCGGATTACAATATTATATTTGTCCCACCTAAGAGAAAATACAAAAAGAGAAAGTCCAAATTGAAGGAGACACCTCCACAAGAAAATGTAAATCCCATCGATTAATTGGCCGAATCGCAAGATATAGAGAGCCATTCCACCACTAAACGCCTTAGAATCTAATTGGGCCTTGGTGGCGGGTTTGGTTCCTGCTTTTGAATTAAAGGGATCTAGGACCCATCAACAAAATTGGTGCTAGAAGGAGGGTGTGAAGAATGAATGGCTGAATACATATTTCATATAATATTTCAGACAACCGATAGATTCAAAAGAACCCACATGCATGGCTAGTCATTCCCAAGACAACCCACACACGATGAGTATTCCCGAAACAAGTAACTCACCCCAACCCGAGGAAGAACAATTGTTCCTTGATATACCTTACGCTCTTCCTCACGAGGAATTAAATCAATTCAGAAGAATCATGAGAGCTTACGCCCGACAAATTGGTGTGTTGTACTTAGCTCTGATACTTCCTCAAAGAAAAAAACAAAGTATACCAATGGTTAATAATCCCAACGAGGTTTTTGTGCACATGTTAGAAGACTTAATAGATTTCGCAATCACTGAAATCCAAGATCCTCTTGATATGATACCCGAAACACTAGCTGACGACGTCTCTAAACCAAATGAGTTTTTGGAAGAGGAGGAGTTTAACTCAGAATCTGAAGATATGGAAGGAAACGATGACCATAATGAAGAAAGGGGAAACCCACCACTAAAAAATCAACCCTGGTTGGACAGAGACACCTTGGCCCTCCCAGAACCTATCCATAACCTTCCCTGACATCCAGATAAGTTACTTCCTAAGTTTGACCCAAAAACCTCAGGATTGCCTGAAGATCATATCAAGAAATTTATACTAGCAATCAGACTTATGAACGTCCAACATGAAGACATAGTTTGCAGGTTGTTCCCCTACACTTTTGAGAACTCAACCTCCACATGGTATTTTAACCTACCTGTAGGATCCATAACTAGCTGGACAAAGTTTCAAAAATATTTTTTAGATAAATTTGCTGAAGAAACCACTACAGGAGCTCTGATGTCTGAACTGTTCGCAACCACCATAAGTTCAAAATAGAAGGTTAAATATTTCAATCAAAGATTCACAACCATATTAAACAAATTCCATTCTAAAGCCAAACCAACTCAGGAGTTTCAAATCAAAGTATATGCTAGTGCGCCCAAATTCTATTTCCATGTTTGTGAAGAGGGCTTCCAAACGAACCTTAGCTAAGAATTTTGAAGAAGCTAAAATGATAGAATTCCAAATGAAAGGGTGTAAAGAAGGCCATGTCTCTTTAGTTAAAAAATAAGTTCCACCTCCTCCTAGGATAGGACTCCTTCTGACTAGATCGCCAGGGAAATAATCAGAATAGACTCCTGACAAGGGTAATGGAGACATAGAATATCTACAACACATGGTTAAGAAATTATCAAACACGATCATAGACATGAAGAGAAATGCAGGGGAAGGATACCAAGGCCAAATTCCCTATAGGCCTTTCTTTAAAAGGAACCTGTCATTCAAAGCAATTGAACCTCCCCCAGTTAACTTGAAGATCGATATAGGGAATGTCACATCTGATTTTTTCTGTACTTATCATCAGGAAAAGCACTTTGAAAGAGACTGCCCTCAATGGGTGCATGCCATGAATTTTATGGCCAACTAGTTTTTATATGAGGTTTCCTAACCGAAAAACTAAGAAGTCCAGTTATGAATGTTGTAGACTAGGAAGAGATTGACCCACCAAAAGATACAACCATGATGATATGGGATCTTGACCTAATTATGCCTTCCGATGGCCTATTTCAGGTTCAAGAACCACCCACAAAGGTCTCAGTTGTTCAAACTAGAAGTAAAGGTCCTCTTGTCTCAAAGGATCCTACTACCACTCAAATGTCATGGGAAAGGTCAACTCCCGATCACCTGAAGCACCTTTTTATGCCTGTAAGAACCCTATTAGTATCCATACCCAAGAATCACCCAAATTGGAGTACAACATAGTTGAAGATATGAAGAAGTTGAAGGCTAATATATCGGTCATGGATGTATGTATAATCCCTCAACAAAAATATTTCCCACTACAAGATTTGAAATCAGTAGAAAACCCCATGACAAGCAATGAACAACAAAGAAATCTAACTTCCACAGATCTAGTAAATAAACCAACTGTGAATACCTTCTCAGAAGATAAGAAGGGAAAACCTTTTGTCCCACCGTTCCTCTTAATGTTTGAAGTCTTCAACATGAACCTACACAATTGTTTGGTAGATCCAAGAGCATCTTCCAACATGATGCCCTTGTCTATTTGCAAAAAATTAAATGTCGTTCCTCTCAAGAGTGATAAACATGTAATACAACTAGACATAACCTAGGTCAAATTCATGGGCGAACTCAGAGATGTATTGATCAGGATAAAGACACATCCTAAGTTTGTGCAAGTGATTGACATCATTATGTAGAAGTCCCAGAGGCCTATGGGTGATTACTAAGTAAAGATTGGTGTGAGAAGTTAAACGGGTACTTTATTATACAATGGGCACACCTTTGGCTACCACTGAAGGGATACAAGAATATGATCAGAATCGATAGGGAAAGATACCTGAAATATATAGTCACTGATATAGAAACCCCAAATGAACCCTCATCCAGATATTTCCCTGTCCTAGGCAATTATTCATGCGATTCCTATTTCAGGAACTTCTGCCCTCTTCCATATGATGTCCTTCTCACTCAGAACTTTGAAATGTTTTTTCAATAGAAATCGCCAATACTGACAGAGGAAACCCTCTTCTGTCAAGAACCTGTGCTAGAAATCACCAGACAAAAGATAGGAGGGAAAGAAAGTAATAAGAAGGAAGGGATGATTAACTTTCGCTCATAGATCTAGACCATATATTTTGATGGATCTAAATCACAGAAGGATCAGGGGTGGGGTGCATTCTCATTGATCCAAAATGTAAACATCATTTCCTGTCCTGTAGACTAGAATTCGAATGCACAAATAACACCGTTGAGTATGAAGCTCTAGTGCAAGGGTTAAAGAAAGCCATAGACTTAAACATCAAAGAATTGACAGTTTTCATAGACTCTAAGATTATCATTAGACAAGTAAGGAAAACTATACATTGCAATTCCCCGCACCTAAAGAATTATCAACATGAAGTGCATAGGTTAATAGAGAATTTTGAATCTTTCAATATTAAAACGATCCGGAGAGAAAAGAACATTCTTGTTGATTCCCTGGCCACAACTGCTTCAAGGCTGTCACCTCTAGAAGATTATGAAGCCTCCCGATTCACTATAGAACTAATCTACAAACCATCCATGCCCAAAAATATTTCTAATTGGAAATTCTTTGAAGGGGATGAACAAATCATCGACTTTCTGACTAACCAAGATAATTTCAAAGACTTAGCTATTGACGATGAAGTATTCCAGGAACAATTAGCAGGAACTGATCCTTGTATAGGTCAAACTATTGAAAAATGAAGTCTCACACAATCCTTAAATGAATAACTAACTTGGGGAATCTTTTTGACATGAAAGAATGGTTTAAGGGGCCTAAAAATGGAAAGACCGGTAGCTCCTGTCCCCTACATGAAACTATAAATCTTGGAACCCCGAAAAACCTAAAGAATTTGAATCTCGAAATGACTATATCTAAGGAGGAAAGTAAGGCTTATCTTAAACTATTCAGACAATATCAAGATGTCTTTGCATGGTCCTATCGATATATGAAAATTTATGATACCCACATCATTCAAAACACTATCCCGTTAAGACCTGAAGTGAAACCCTTCCAAAAGAATCTCCAAAAGTATCACCCATCCCTGGAACCTCTCATGTATCAGGAATTAAAGAAACTTTTAGATGCCAAAAGCATCTTCCAGGTTAGGCATTCCACTTGGGTAGCAAATCTGGTTCCTGTGAGGAAAAAGACTGGAGAAATCTGCTTATGCGTAGATTTTAGGAACCTCAACATATATTTAGAAAAGGAAAATTACCCAGTCCTGCCAATGGAGCAACTCCTGTAGACAGTGTCTGTTTCAAATATCTTCTCTCTACTGGATGGTTTCTCAGGTTACAACCAAGTCCTGGCATCAGAGGAAGATTGTTTGAAAACTACCTTCTGAACCAAGTGGGGAACCTTCACTTATAAACGCCATGCCTTTTGGGTTAATCAACGCAGTGGTGACCTTCTAAAGGGATATGGAAGTATCATTTTAGGGAATAATCAACAAGTGTGTGGTAGTGTATCTGGACGGTGTAACCATGTATTCAAATAACAAATAAGATCACATCCAACACTTAACTCAGATTTTTGAAAGGTGTAGGAGATACGGTATATCCTTAAATCCTAAGAAAAATATTTTCGACATCGAGGAAGGTAAGATGCTAGGCCACATTATATCTCAAGAAGGAATTCACATAGACCCAAAAAGGTTTAAGGCCATAGCTCAACTCCTGTTGCCCCACAACAAGAAATCTATGCAATATTTTTTCCAACAAATCAATTTCGTGGGGAAATTCACTCCCGATTTTGCGGAAACTATCAAATCCTTACAAAAAATGATTCGTAAAGATTATAAATTTAAATGGGATGATGAATGGAAGGATGCTTTCGGCAACATCAAAACTGTTATATCTCAAGCCCCAGTGTTACGAAGTCTCGATTTCAATAGAGATTTCTTTCTCTATACTTTCGCCTCCGACCAATCGTTAGCTGCGGTATTGACTCAGAAGGATGATGACAACAAAGAGGCCCCAATGTTGTTCATGAACACTAACCTCCAAGGAGCCAAGATAAATTATCCTTCCATAGATAAATATTCTTATGTAGTTTATAAGGCAGTAAAACATTTAAGATCTTACATCCTCAAGAATCACACAAAAGTAATCTGTCCTCACCCAACAGTCTGATCTTTATTTACTCAATAGGATATGGGGGAAAGAAGAGGAAACTGGATGGTGATAGTTCAGGAATTTAATCTAGACATAAAACCTTCCAAACTAGTTAAAGGGAAAGGGTTATGCAAACTCACGGCCAAAGCCCATGACTAAGTAAATGAAGATTCTGGGTGGGAGAATGAAATGGCATTATGGTGTGGCGAAGTTTCATACATATCCCCAGGACAAGAGTCTTGGTATGGGAAGCTAACTTATCTCCTACACCATGGGAATTGTCCAGAAAAACCCTAGGGAAAGGAGAGCTCTCAGGTTAAAATATGCACAATATCGCCTCATAAATCCGTTACTCTTTTGGGTTAATTATGATGGGGTACTATTGATATGTCTCAAACGTGAATATGTAGACAAACTTCTAAAGGAGCTCCATGATGGCCCTGCAGGTGGACATTTAGCAGGAAACACCACCACTCATAAGATACTGAGAGATGGTTATTATTGGCCCACCTTATTCAAAGACGCTCACACTTACGCTATAAACTGCAAAACCTGTCAAATAAGCTATGGGAGGGAGAAGAGAGCAGAAGTCCCACTCCAACCAATGACTGTCTCTAGGACTTTTGAGCAATGGGGGTTAGATATCATAGGATAAATCACACCTAGTTCTTCAAAACAACATAAATATATACTTACCGCCATCGATTATTTCACGAAATGGGCAGAGGCCATCCCTCTAACCCATGTAAACGAGAAGGTGGTAATCCAATTCATAGAAGAACAATTGATCACAAGGTTTGGGGTCCCTTCTGTCCTGGTTTTTGATAATGAATATTATTTTTATTCCACACTATTGACAGAGTTCTCTCTGGACAAAGGAATCATAATTAGGTACTCTAAGAATTATTATCCACAGGGAAACGGGGTGGAAGAATCAACCAATAAGAACCTAGTGAGAATATTAAAGAAGACGATTGCAGACAACCAAAGGAATTGGCATAATTTACTCCATAACGTTATATGGGACAATAGAGTCACACCCAAGGAAGCTATAGGAAATTCCCCATACTTTCTGGTGTACGAGAAGGAAGCCATTCTCCTGAACATTCTTTATCTCCCATCTCTTCAACTAGCCCAAGATTCCAAAGGACAACCTTCATCAGTCATACAATAAAGAATTGACACTCTGCTCATGTTAGAGGAAGAAAGGGAAAAGGATAAATCAAAGTTCATGGCCCACCAACAAATGGTTAAAATATGGTTTGAAAAACATAAGGCTAAAGAGAATAATTTTGAAGTAGGGGACTTGGTCCTAAAATTTGGACATAGCAAATGAGCCTAAAGGAAAACACTCTAAGTTTCAGAATCTATGTCTCGGGCCTTTCCAGGTGGCTGAGAATATTGGGGTAGGTACTTATCGGTTATAGAATCTAAGGGGGGAACCTGACACCCTCCCAGTAAACAACCAAGCCCTAAAACAATATTTCCAATAAAAAAAAAATAAAAATTGAGTTTTATGTTTTGTTTGCATATTTCATGAGTTGTTTTATCTAGGTTGACTAGGAATTACTTTATTTTTTATTTTTTTATTTTTTTGTTTGATTTCCACACTTTTGAAGGGTGTGTTTAGAAAGACAATGGTTGACCTCAAATCATGTGACATAGCGAACTCTATTCCTAACTCATTTCTCACATACAACACAAGGAAGCATTGAGGAACCTACAATTCCTTTGAAGAGTCCTCTATCTAACCTGCATAGATGAACAACTCTGGAGAAATGCAGATAGGTCTACCCAGTGGTCTGGCAAAACCTTATAGGAAAGTTGGAAAGCTGAAAAGGACTTCATGAAGCCCAAAGATAAATCTAGAAAAGTATTCACCATAAACCATCTCTCTTTGCAAAATAAACAGATGTCATCCTCTCTCACTCGCTCAGGGAATTCTCTTGAAATCAAAGTTAACTATACCAAATGAGTGAATAGTGAGAGAGAGTATGCAGATATCTCTGTCAAGGCTATGGACTCTCACTGGCAGTGGATAAAGGTTTGTGAGGTTGGGTGACTCTGTTGGGGCTATGGACGCTCACTGACAGCGGAGCAACACCGTATAAAGTGAGTAAAGGTAACTAAAGGCTCCATGCCAGTGAATAATTTACTAGACTTTGTACAAGAGGGAATGAGTCATGGTTATGGGAAATGAACGAGGAATAAAGGTTAAAAGCCCCATAGGAAGACCCAGAAGCATCAACTGAGGAGTTTCAAATGCAAGGGTAAACGAAGCTATGATTTAAAGCCAGTAAGGTTATCCACCATCTTTCGTATTAGCTGATCCCAGAAGGAGGAACAAAGATTCTTCTTTCACCCAATAAGTTGCCATTTGTTGAGCACTCAACACACCCTAAAAATCCTATGTAAAATTTTTACTTTTTGGGTACCACTTGATCGTTTACACTGTCTAATTTGACCTCAGTATGAAAATGTTGCCTTGGATTATCATTTTGTTTTCTATTTAAGTATTTCAAGGTTTTCTTGAGCATGCGAAAACCCATAAATTAGAAGACTAACATCTAATTTAGAGAATTGACAGTCAAAACTCTTCCCTGACGCACTTAAGAAATTTGGCATTGGACAGGATTAAGCATGAAAGAAAAAATACTTGAGAGAACTGAAGTTGTCAAGTCTCGATCTTCTTCAGCATTGGCAGACATGATTTTTATTTTGTGACAAGCACAACCAAGGATATCATTGACGACCGATCCCTTTCAGCGTCGGTAAAAGGTGAAAAGAGAAAGCATCAAACAAAGAGTGAAATCATGCCATTGATCGTCGACTTCCGAAATGTGTTCGGTATTGGGAGATTTCAAGGATGATAACCCACAAGGGAAATATGCGATGGAAATATCTCTAAAGGTTGATCCTCGATAACTTTCGACATCAGCAAGTTTTTAGAAGGATATCTCATAGAGGACGTTATAAGTCAATCCCCGATCACCAATCCCCGATACCATTCGGCCTCAACAATACCAGGTTTATTCTAAACACCCGCCTCCTGTCAAAAAAGGGCCGACTCTGACTAAGATGCACGATCAAACCACATGTCCTCATATTCCATCTATCATTGCCTGAGTGATTAGATGTACGATCTAGTTTTCCCCTTAGTCATTACTATCTCTCAAGACTCACGCCGCACCTCGAACCAGTTCTTCCACATCAACACCGTACGATGAAATCAATCGGCGTTGAAGGTTTCTCAGGAGGATACCAATGGGAACACACACAAGGATGTTTCCGATTCCCAATCTTCCCACTAAGAAAGCAATGCGATGGGATGGTTTAGCTCTAATATATGATGGATCCAAAGAATTTAAAGAACTAATTAATTCCAAAAATCCCGCATTAGTTACTAATCCATGCACAAATCAAAAGGACCGTTTGAAACTATCAACACCATGCATCACCCTCCGTGCCCCCGCCGTCAATCCACATAGAATTTATTTGTAGAGATTCGGTGGTATGTTGTTTTGAATCTCACTCATCACTCGAATTAATTGGTTGATATGACTGGTAGGATCTCTCCCATTAAATCCTCTTGACTCTTTTTTAAATGAGATTTTTCTGTGTGTAAAGAAGTTAGGAACATCCAGAGGAGAAAGACAAGCAATCCAAGGAAAGATTCCAAGGTCCAGTGAGTATTAAACAACATTTTTAGCAAGCGTTATAGGTATGTACCGGTCTATGGATGTTTTATGCTTCATTTCATACGTTTTCATCCAATGTCACTCTGTACACATGCCTAAAGGATCGTTTTCGGTTACAAGGACAATGCCTTTGAATAAACCTACCACCAGGAAATCTCCGAGAGTGCCAAAGATAAAGGAACCAAAGGTAGGAGAAGGCTCTTCCCCAGTAGTCGCAAAACAACTGGACTTTGCTCCAAAACTGGTGCCCTTCATCAAGACATCCACCAAGAAGGTTTTCGCTTAACCTCTAGCCTTTGGAGACATAGAGGTGAACATCGGGACCAAGATAGTATTCCCGCACTGGAAATAACTTTTAAAGAAAACAAAGTGGGAGGAATTCCCTGAATATACCTCCCATAGTGACCCTGATGCAAGGAAGCTCGACAATGAAGGCCTCCCGAATGTCTGAAGGGCATACCTGCACATGGTAGTGAGAAGAAATCCAGTTTTCCCCTTCATTGAACTCCTAAAATGGCTTATTGACCACACAGACACTCAAAGATGTCTGATTAATGACAAAAATAACGAGTGTGTCGAGGTTTTCCTTCTAGGAGAGGCCCATAATTACTACAAGCTCCGAGAGCTAGAGGAGCAGCTGAACACCGATTTTGTTATAAACTTCTATGAGAAACATGAAACCAACAAGGTGATGGATTCATGGTGGAGAGAGGATAAAAATTTCACCAATTGGACCTCTGAATGGTACCCGACGACTAACCTAAGGGAGCCGTACATATATATAATGGCCCTCCTCGACCGATTGCATGGGGAGAAAGACTGCTCTAGGTTTTTAGAGGCTTGGATTCCTTTAGCTTATACTGTAGCCATTTTCGGAATAGGTTTTAATTGGGGTGCCATAATTTCCAAACAGATGAGCACCTGCATACGACAAGCTTAGACACCAAAGGAAGGAGAGACTCCATCTTTCTACATGGAATCTTAACTATTGGATGTCATCTGTGCCAGAAATGTCTTTGCTAGAATGAACTTAAGATGACATACCTCAGAAATCCTGATCCATGTATATTTCAACATCTTGTGGTAAAACGGGTACAAGAAATCCTACTCTCTCATCTTTGATCAATTTTTCGCACATATTCATTCTTTATTGTTAAGAAAAGAGTGCCCAAGACTTTCATATGTGACCAAAAATATTATATCAAAAGTTGGCCACTGGTACCTGGATGGGCATGATACCTACATTAGGGTTTTTGGAGCCACCATAGCACCATACATGTTACATGGTTATGTCCCCGATCGACAAGTAATTGGAGAAATCTATTACCATACCATCCTGCAAGGTAATAATGCTACTCTAGTAAAATATAAGAAGTGGGCGTTCATACCTTATGGATTCCATATAGGTTTCTACATGGTAAAATACATTGCACAAGCCAAACATGAAGGGTTGAGTTTCCCTCGATGCTCAAGATGTGAGGGGAGAGGATTACTCATGTATCAATAGGCCCAACAGATGATGAATTAGATGTGGGATGACCTAGACCTCATCAGGATGCCAAGGCTTTCGACTGATAGCCCAGAAGAAAGCCCGACGGGGCCAAACAACCCTAATTTCATAAACCTTGATAGCATCAATGGGTTAGGTGACCCTGAATCCATAATTTCACCGACCTGATCACCGACATGCATACAACTCAGTTGGAGGAAGTCGGGGTATCAGTAGAAACAAGTGCATCAGACCCCCTCCGCGAGCTAATTAATATATATGATGATGATGAGAGCCTAGAGGTATCTCTCAGGACCCATGTTCTCCTTCTTCTCTCCTGTGACCAAAGTCCAAACCTAGGAGGTCCCATGGAAAGAAAAATAATTCAAGACTAGCCTTGACACGGAAAGGCCCGATGCACTGAAGACCTGAGCAGACAATCCAGAGGAAAAGTCAGAACTGAATGAGCCAAAGAAAGGATCACCGCGAAAGGAAATCGACGTTTCAATGACTGATGAATAAGTAAGTATCGATTCTACTCCCAACACCTCCATTTCACTTGATACTCAAATCCCTAACAAGCGATAGGTATAGGCTAGGTCTTCAGAGCACAATGAGGAAGTTCAAGAACCCGATATTGAACAAATATACACCACCGAAAGTCTGGGAAACACACTCACATGGGGTTATCAATAGATTCCTGAACATGTGGAAGAGGTAGCAGACATATATGTGATCACCTATGATCGAAAGAGGAAGGCTGTTTTCCAACGAACCACCAAGAAAAGGGGGATTACATTGGATCGCTCCATCCTTACCACTATAGAGGAAGATTTAATAAACACATAAAATGCCAGAACATTTGAACTCATCGGCATAGGGATAGTGATCTTGGACACCACCCTACATAGAGAAGAAAAGGATGAAAATGAACTGGACACTGCCTTGAAAGAACTGGAACATTTGCGCCATCTAGCTAAGTATTATCAGGACACTATGTAGGCTACAGTATATTTAAGGAGCGAGTTCCATGAGGCCTATAGAAAGTTCACAAATGAGAAAAACTTATTTGTCGCAAGGATACTTGAACTTCAGGAGGATACTCTCATGTCACTTGCAACGTGCAAGTGTATGGAACGATGGTATGAGACAGCGCAACAAGTAGCATAAATAATCAACTACATTGGTGCAGTTCAACATGGTTGAGAAAAGGAAGAACACAACATCCGAGTGTTGATCGAAAACAATATTGAATGCATAAAAAGGCCAGCCGATTACTAGTCTAAAATGTCTCGGGAACCACACTGTGAAATTCAAGGGAAATGGGCCAAATGCGAAAGACACTAGGTTAAGTTCAACAAGGTGATGAAATATATCAGACTGCCTATGTTCAACACACCAGATGATTTCATCGGCTTGCATGACATAGTCAAATCACATGCCAAGCAAGATTCTTCATGGGCCGAAAGACTAGCAAAGGTGACTAAAACAATGCCAGGATAGGTACAACAATTTCTAGAACATCTGATCAACGCTCAGGCTGTTCTTTAGCAGTTAAGTGCTAGTCTGGTCAAGTATCAGATGCATGCAGTGGATATCATAGAAGTTTACATACTCCCGATGGAACAACACAAATTTCCATATGCCCAAACCTACGAGGAGATGTTCATCAGTTGGCCAGAGTATGAGAAAAGTCACCCTTTCAAGTGATATCTCGAGTTGACTGTTAGAAGAGAACACCATGTGGCAAATTTTGTTTACTTATCTACACTTAGCTGTTATTTTCAGTTGAATTTTATGTTATAAATAAGAATATCGACCAATTATTTAGGGGTTGATGGTTAATGCAAGAAACTCTTTTTTTTGGTTTGTTAAGAACTATTTCTGAGCTAGATTTAATTGAGAAGTCCTTTTGGACTAGAGACAAAGATATATTTTCATCAAATGCATGTGTGATTGGACGTGGAGAAGAACTATTTCCTATCTTGTTTATGAATGGCTGTTGTAATGAGTAAGAGAAATTAAATCTTTTGTCAAGTTATCTGGTGCAATGTTTTGATGTTCTTTTCTTTATGATGAAGATGAATCATTGTGTTATTATGTGATGGATGATTAGTGTAGGTGAATTATTTTTCTTGCCATTATCTTATCATATATGAGTTTTCTTTCTTATAATTAGTATCTCAGACAACAATTGGATTCTCACACGGTTAACGTATTTGTACTAGGCCTGTGGTATATAATTGTTGTCTGCATGCTTGAGTAGCGGTTTATCCCAAGCTCTGCCTCTTCTCCAGTATTTTAGAACCTTTTCCTATTTTTTTGCCAAGTTGGTTTATATCGACTCACAATCTTATATATGTCTCACCTAAGAGAAAATACAAAAAGAGAAAGTCCAAACTGAAGGAGAAACCTTCACAATAAAATGTAAATCTCATCGATTAATTGGCCGGATCGCAAGATCTGGAGAACCATTCCACCATTAAACACTGCAGAGTCTAATTGGGCCTCGGTGGCGGGTTTGGTTCCTGATATTTAATTAAAGGGATTTAGGACCCATCAACACCCCCTTCCATTTTTCTAGTCCCATAATCATAAACTATCATACCTTTATTATTCATGTCTCTTATTTACCTTATCCTTAATATGCCTAGGGAAAGGTTTTCCTCTCTTCCTTGTCTTATATTTTCTCTTATTGACCACCTATTTCCTCGATCCATTCATCTTTTATTATCTCCCTTTAGTTCATTGTATTGAGAAGGGTTGAATTCAAGATGGCATTCCTTAGTTGAGACTAGTCACCACTCCCTTGCTATATTCCCTAAGAGGTTATCTTTGGTGGTTGCATCCTGTAGCCTATAGTGATAAGGTCACCTTCATTTCAACCTTAGTTTCTATTGACAATTCAACCTTACAAGTTGTAGTTGTGGTGAGTTAATCATTGATACATCAAAGTTTAGATATGTTCTTCATGTTCCAAGTGTTGGAACAAACCCTCTTTCTATATACCACATTACACATGCCAATAAAGGGGTGGAACACTAGTTAGATCAATGTGTTGTAAATGACATGATTGATAGTTTCGAGATGGTTACCTCAGGATATTGTGATGAATTTGGCCATATGTGCATAGTGGGAAAGAATCTTTCCTAAAAAACAAACGAGTGTGTTTCTATGGTAGACAATGTTAATGACACCAACATGCTATGGCATCAACATGTCAATCCCACCAAATATGGATCTTTGTTACACATGACTTGATTACATATGGTTGATGTAGGTGTTAATCTCTTAGGGCAAAAAATAAACCACATAAGTTGTAATATGGGCCTTGAAATCCTACTATATAGTGGTGTTGGCACAGGGGCAGATCCAGGGT
Source organism: Picea sitchensis (assembly GCA_010110895.2). NCBI lineage: Eukaryota > Viridiplantae > Streptophyta > Pinopsida > Pinales > Pinaceae > Picea > Picea sitchensis. The sequence goes on from SNQJ01S0000429.1 coordinate 275,919, forward strand.
TCAACGTTTCAACAATGCACCAACAAAACCCTAACTACCAACCCTTTCAGCAACACCTGCGAAGCAGATGAAGTCTCACCCGAGGTAGAGGGGGGAGGGGGGGTCACATGACTCAGGTGTCTACAACCAATATGGGACACATATATGTGATTACAATACTTAATAAAACACTTAAACAACAATATGCATTAGTTTCTTGAATCTCATTCACATCGAAGATTAAACCCTTATTATAGATAAGTGCAATAACTATAAAGATCAAGTACTTCCATTCACATAGCACATAACATCAGCTTAGATCTAGCATTCATTTATATTTAATACCATCAAGCAGTAAGCAATGGCATCAGATGCATTCATCATACATTATAACAACAACACTAAGAAGATAAACACATAAACAACATCGCACAAAGCACATCAAGACATAGGATATACGTGTTTCACCTAGGTGTGGGGCTACGTCCACCAACTTCTTCTTCTTATTTATTAGTCTTCAATCTTCTTACATTCATCTGATCCTATGCACAAAGAAACATAGCCAAACTACGTAGAGGATAGGAGATCTGCGTGTTGTGCACCAGATCTTCCTTCCCAAAATCAGGTCAAGGCACATAGCCAACTCCTTACTAGCACAGAGCCTTACTAACATATCATGCACATAGCCAATCAACCAAATTTCTTACATTTCTTGCACTAACATTCTACTACTTTCTACATTACATTCCTTCCTATATATACTTTTACAAAATGGCCTAAAAATGGGTAAACCCATGGGCTGACATCCCATAACCCATTACATAAACCCTAGTAAACCCTTTTCTTGGTCCACAAGCCCGCAAAACAAGAAAGATACAGTGATCTCAGCTCCACATGGGTGCTTCATCTTCGACCAGCCTATTGAAGTCCCAAGATTTGGTCAAACACCACCAATGTTTCCTTAAGACTTGGTCAAAGGCCAACATGCCCCCAACACTCACATGTGACTCATCCCGAGTCACTCAGATCTGGGAAACGCTCCTTTAAAGGCCTCGAGCTTAGATCAAGGTGCCTTGATTTGATGCTTCGCCAGAGCCTCCTGCTCGATGAAATATTGAATCACTTGCTCTGTAATATTCCCTTCCAGGCGTTGTTCCACTGTCGCAACCACTTCATCTAGCTGCGATCCTTGTCCTTCAATATCTTCAAAAATCGTGCAGGCTTCATCCTTCATCGACTATAATATCTGTGTAACCTCCATGAATTTTCTTTGGATGGCAATAATCTACTGTTGGATTGCACGTTTCTCCTGTGATCTCTTCATTTTCTCAAATGTAGTGAGTGACTTCATCTGTGCTTGCACGGTGGATGCTTACTGCTGTGTCTCCTAGAGCCGTGATTCCAGTTACCTCAGATCCAGATCTTTTGTGAGGCGTTTGTAGGTCTGTGCACTACGATTAATTAATTGCTTACATTCTAATGCGAGTTCCCTGATCCTTCCAACTGTGCTCCTAGAGACTTACTCTCCCTAATCGCACACTTCTTGCGGAGTGCTTGACACTGCTTGGATTTATAACTCTGTTACTCTCACTTGAAGCTGCTGAATGGACTTAATGAGCTTCCCCACTTGAATCTCGACTGAATCTTCTTCCTCCTGTTCCAATCTCGACATAGATAGAAGTGATTAAGTCACCACCTCTTTGATCACAATATTCTCTGCGAGTAGTTGGTATTTTTCTTTCTGTACCTTTGCATTGTCCTCCTCGAACATCGCCCAAATTTCATCTTTCTCCTTCTTTGCAACTCGAAGTTTCTCTAAGACCTCCTCATTTTCTTGCTTCAAGGATTCTGTAGCCTACTCATTTTCTTCTTGGGCTCGCTGAAGTCGATCCTCTGCTGCATCTGCTAATATTCATAATTGGGCGAGATCATCCCCCAATTCTACAATTTTCGACAAAGAAGGTGCAGTAGGTAGTGCGCGGCTCAAATGGATGTCTTGCTGTATCTCCTTCAACTCCTTCTTTATTATTTCATATAGTGTCTCCTGCTTTTCTCCATAGCACTGCAAGATGTCCTCTGAAACATCCTCCATAGCTGTGATGATTAGATCAACATCGTCCTCTGTGAGTGTGGACTTCATCTTGGGCCTACTGGCACACATATTCTTTCTTGATGAGGATTTCTACAAAGAAACCTTCCACTTCTTCGATGTTTCAGCCTTGGTAGGGGAATCCTTTAGTGATGTAACTTCTCCTTTGTCTTTATTTTCTCCTCCTTCTTAGTTAACTTCATCTCGTCCTCCTCTTACGGGTGAGTCATGCCTGCTTTCCTCTAAGGCACTTCACTCATCATCAGTTTCTATGTTCTGCACTTCCTCCTTTTTCTTCTTTTTCTTCATGCTAGTCTGTCCATCATGTTCAACCTGGGTGACCAAGGGACCTCCAATGATGTCGAGGTCAGAGAGTTCTGCATCCTCAACTGGTACAAGTAACTTTGCTGGCCATTCTTTGGTGATCTCCTCCATATCTGCGTAGGTTGTCTTATAATAGGACTACAATTCCTCCTTACTCTCATCCCTGCGCGCAATGATGTAGATAAAGGGAAGATTTGTGTGGAACTTCACTAATGGTATTTACTAGTGCAATGTATTTGGTGTCATGCATGGAAATGCTTCAATAGCATGCTTCAGCTGCTGGTAGTAAGCATGGAAGACAACGTTCGACTGCCACTACTTTGACATATCATTTGTATACCACAAGGTGGAGAACCTTGCAAGCAATGACTCTAATGGCTGAACTTCTGGAAATGTTGCTCCTTTCGACATCTTCCAAGAGATAAATGTGATCAGTACTAGTAACCAAATAAATGGAATTCATATCCTTGATCCTGCGCTTCGCGATAGTCCTTCTCCAAATTGTTGATGAGGTAACTCACCCAGTTCATTTGCATCCCCTCCACACACTTTCCTACGAGGTCTACTACGAATCCAGTGACCTACACGGGACAGTTCTTTCTGACGAGCTTTCTAGCTATACGCTGACAAGATAAGCGCACTCTGCCATCCTGGATGGAGGCTACCTTGTAGCCTCACTTTCACTTCTCTACATTGCCATAATCCTCCTTTATGCATTGTGTCAGGGAGCAATATGAAGTGTTCCCTTGGTAGAACTATTGAGGTTCCAGTCCCTGCATGCTTAGTCCTATGATGAGGTGAATCAGTGCCAAATCCATAATGACGTGCCTGTTGAGCCATAGATATCCTCCATGATAGCGCAATAGGATGATTTTAATGTAGGCGTTAACCTCCTAATGTTGTCCAAAGTGAGGGATCTTCATTACATTCAGGATCGTTGATTGCGCGAGCTCCTTAATCCACGACTGGGAGACTATGTGCAGATTCTTCGTAGTCATCTTCATCAAATACCTATGTGGCATGAGCATCACATAGTTCTTCCTATCTCTGAGGTTAAATTCATTGTTCTTCAGAGCTGGGATGTGTTCTAACTAGGGCTCAACTACATGTATCCCCTTTGGGATGTACATAGTGATCAACGTGTACTCAAATTCACGTGGGATATTATCGCGGTTAACCGCGCCAGCCAAAGATGGTATATAATTTGGCAAGAATGATGGGATCTGCTTCACGTTAGCTAGATCATTGTGGTGCTTTCTTTGCTTCTCATTAGTATGGCTAGAATGAAATCTAGTTGAGGGGGATGCTTGCAATCCTCCAGTCGATGATGCCTATATTTCTACAAACATAAATCTCTCAGCCATGAAATCCATGAGAATCTCCTCAACAGACTTATCTAACATGCTATGTTAGCCTGACATTCACACTTGTAATCAAATAGATCGGGCAAATGAGCAGACAAGTGAGGTAATAAAATAGATGGCGACGTCCAGAAATCAAAACACGATATGCAATCGATTATATATTAGCTCAGAAATCATAGGTGGAAAAAAGTGGTACCGACGCAGCGTTCGACAACTTAAATAAGCAAGCATCGTAAAAGATTCCTCCAACAGGAAGGAATGCATCAATCGATGCGAATCAGTCCTTGATGGCGTGGTCCCAATGGTCCAACGATGATATTTCCGTCAATAACTTCATTTCTAGCCATTCCAAAGCGTTATTCTAATGCCCGGGGCACCTCCAACAGTCATATAGCATCTCCATTGTGAAGTCCCATTCTGCATGGTTCTACTATTCTGGTGAGGTTCAACTTCTGTAGATCATCCTCCTGCGAAGTCTTTTCTGGAGCCTCCTAGAGTTTTTCTAGCTTGGCTTTCTTCTTACTAAGTTTCCTTTCCTTCTTTCCTATGATTTGAGTCTCTGGATTCCTCTTTCCATTCTTATGCTTATATTTTCATAGCATAGTGACTTCACGCTGCTGATGTTCTTTCAAAGGGTTCAAAGGTAATACCTCTTTGTGTACTAGGTCTTGGGTGGACATACTTTCTTGTTGCATGGATAGGTCCTTCAAACATTCTTACGTTCTTTCAAATTTGAAAGCTAATTCTCTTTACCTCTATTTCTTTGACTTATCCTCTTTTTCTTCTATTAGTCACTCTATTTTTTTGGTTATGAGGTCCCTTAGTTCTTCCCTTAGTTCTTGCTTTTTCTGTTCTGTGGCTTCCTCCTCTACTTTCCTTTTGATCTGATCCTTCTCAATCCAAGTCTTTCCTAACAAAAGTGGAAAAGGGGTGATGTTCTCAATAAAATTAATGACTTTAAACTCTTCTTCAGTCGATGTTTCATGAGCAATCATAGGTATGTTAGTAACTCTTCCACATAGGGTTATCATATTTTCTTTAAACAATCTTATCCTTCCCAATGAAGGTATCATAGCAGGCTTTCCCAAAATTTCCCATGTTCTTTCTCACATAATGTTCACATGTGTTTACTCATCCAATACACAGTTGATGTTGAAGTCTTCTATTCTTGTAACTATGCGCTATTTTTATTTCAACATCTCTAACAAACTGACATCCTTGTGGTCATCTATTGCTTCTTTTAACTGTACTAACATAGTCTGAGCTTTCTCTGATTCTTTCTCTTTCTGATTTTCTAACATATCCTTAGTCTCTTGACCTTCTTTGTAGTTTTCTTGTATCACACTCATCTTTTCAATTTTAGCAATCATCCTTGGGCAATCCTCAACCTCATGACCAATAAATTTACAACAAAGATAAAGAGGACCTGTACCAGGGGAATTCCTTAGAAAGTTGTCACAATCTTATTCAATTATAACACAATGTTATTCCTCTCTTTATTTTAAACGAGCCCAAGCCTTTCCTGTACTATGCACTGGGATCACAGTGCTGGATTTGCAATCTGCAAAAATTCTTTTTAGGTTCCTGCATCCACTTATTAGTCCAAAAATTCTTTCTATGCATAGAAATAACATATTTTTCTCTATTTCTATCAAATTTATTCAGATCAAATCTTTCTTCTAACTGTGCCCTAACATTCAGGCTAGGAAAAAATCTATCAAACGTACCTAGATTCATACTTTTGAAGAAAAAATTTCCACTTATCTTACCTTTACTAGAGAAAAAAGCTTTAAGATCTTACCTCTTTTCTTCAGATCTGGTTTCTTTCTTAGTACAGAGCTTCACAAGTCAAGTAGAATACTGTGCACTACAACAATAGATCTATGCATAGAGCTTTCTGTTTTCTTCAGTTCCCATCAATCACAGTTTCAAGTCCTGGCACCAGAACCATTTGTTGGTACGGGGTCAGACCCATGGTTCAATGATTCAACAATGAACCAACAAAACCCTAACTACCGACCCTTTCGGAAACACCTGCGAAGTATATGAAGTCTCACCTGAGGTAAAGGCAGGGGGGATTGCATGACTCAAGTGTCTACAACCAGGCCAGGACACAGATATGTGATTACAATACTTAACAGATCACTTAAACAACAATATGCATTAGTTTCTTGAATCTCATTCACATTGCATATTAAACCCTTATTACAGATCAACACAATAACCATAAAGATCAAGTGCTTCCATTCACCTAGCAAATAACATCAACTTGGATCTAGCATTCATTTATATTTAATACCATAAAACATTAAGTGATGACATCAAATGCATTCATCATACATTATAACAACAACACTAAGCAGATAAACACATAAACAACATCGCACAAATCACATCAAGACACGGGATATACGTGGTTCACCCCAGTGTGGGGCTACGTCCACCAACTTCTTCTTCTTCTTTATTAGTCTTCAATCTTGTTACATTCATCTTCTCCTATGCACAAAGCCACAGAGCCAAACTCCGCAGAGGACAAGAGATCTGCGCGCTGTGCACCCGATCCTCCTTCCCAAAATCAAGTCAAGGCACATTGCCAACTCCTTACTAGCACAAAGCCTTACTAACATATCATGCACACAACTAATCAACCAAATCTTTTACATTGCTTACACTAAGATTCTACCACTTTCTACATTACATTCCTTCCTATATATACTTTTGCAAAAATTCCTAAACATGGGTAAACCCATGGGTTGAAATCCCATAACCCATTACATAAACCCCAGTAAACCCTTTGCTCTATCCACAAGTCCACAAAACAAGCGAGATACCATGATCTCAGCTCCGCTTGGGTGATCCATCATCGACTAACCTGTCGAAGTCCCAAAAGTGGTCAAACATGACCGATGTTTCCTCAAAACTTGGTCAAGGGCCAACAAGTGGTCCATCATAATCACTAGGGTTTATTTCCCTTAGATCACTAGCTTATGAAATGTATCCTAGGACCAATGAAATATTATACTTTCTCATATGATCTGAAGTTATAAACATAAGATGTCTTTTATATGGGTTTGAGTAGTCAACTATTATTGAATTTTTACTTATACAACTAGCAATTATGATTCTTCTTTATTATTATAATCATTTATCACATTAGTTGCATAAATAAGATCACTATAAGAGAGGAAATCACAGAAAAAACAGAGACGCACAAATTATCTTGGGAAACTCTCATGGGGAAGAAAACCCAGTAAAAAATTCCTCAATATAGATAGACCCAAAACTGAACACAAGATCCTCCTCTACTCCTTCACTACGAAGAGTAGCACACCACTTAACCAAGAGATACCAAGAGATAGACCAAAACCCTCCTTGACGCCACCCCCAGTTGCAACAACTACTCCTCCAAGACTTGCACACTTTTTCCTCTTGTTGCAGAGAACATGAGTGAGTGTGAAAATGAGGTGCTAGCCTCCTTTATAAATAGTAGTTTGGCCTTCGTAAATTAGGTTTGTGCTCTTTCAGTTTTGTTGGTTGGGCGCTCCTCTTTCCAACACGGCTTGCCTTTGGGTGCTCCTCTTGTGAACTTTATGCAACATGCAACTTATGAAACTATGCAACTATATTCAAGTTTATGCAACTATGGAACTTAAGCAACTTATGCAACTTATGCAACCATGCAAGTTATGCAACTATGAAACTTATGCAACTTTATGCAACTATGCAAATTTATGCAACATGCAACTATGCAACTTATGAAACTTTATGCAACTTTGTGCAACTATGCAACTTATGCAACTTTTGCAACTTTATGAAATTTTATACAACAATGAAACTTATGCAACTTTATGCAACATGCAACTTATGCAACTTATGCAACTTTATGTAACTTATTCAACTTTATGCAACATACAACTTTAAGCAGCATGCAACTTATGCAACAATGCAACTTATGCAACTATGCAACTATATGCAAGTTTATGCAGCTACAAAACTTATGCAACTTATGCAACCATGCAAGTTATGCAACTATGAAACTTATGCAAATTTATGCAACTACACAACTTTATGCAACATGCAACTATGCAACTTTATGCAACTATGCAACTTATGAAACTTTATGCAACTATGCAACTTATGCAAGCTCTGCAACTTTATTCAACTATGCAAATTTATGCAACTTTATGCAACAATGCAACTTATGCAACTTTATGCAACATGCAACTTATGAAAATTTATGCAACTTTATGCAACATGCAACTTATGCAACTTTATGCAACATGCAACTTATGCAACTATGCAATTACATGCAAGTTTATGCAACTATAGAACTTATGCAACCTATGCAACTATGCAAGTTATGCAACTATGCAACTTTGTGCAACTATGCAACTTTATGCAACATTCAACTATGCAACTTATGCAACTTATGCAACTTATGGAACTTTATGCAACATGCAACTTATGCAACTATGCAACTTATGCAACTTTATGCAACATGCAACTTTATGCAATTCCACAAGAGGATGTGTGAATGACCTCCTTTTACTAGGACCAATTGGTTCCTGGCATGGAAACAATTTTCTTATGTTGCACATGCTTACCAACACTCTATCCATGCAACAAATTCACTTGGAGGACCTCCTTAGTGTTTAATCATAGCACCTCGTTTCACCCAAAATAGTTGACAAATCCATCACCCTATCTACATCAATTCCCAAGCCTAATGTTGGGACTTTAATGCCTCTTTCTATCCTAACGAATTTCATACACCTCTAATGTTGGGAATTTAGTGCCATTCTACAAAAGAGAAGCCTCACACCCCAAAGCATGCCAAGATAAAAATAATGGGATGCCAAGTATGATATGAATAAAGTAAACAAGGACCCCAATAAGTTTGTTACATACAATAGAATCAAGTCTATTCTCCAAGCAAAACATGGGTTCCCTAAATATTTGCTTGCTAACTTATCTTCTCATTTTTTCGAGTGTTGGTACCACAAAATTATATTCGCACGATAACTTATCTTCTTGTTTTAACGAGTGTAGGTACCACCAAATACATATCTGTCAGATCTATCTTCCTCTAGTGATGATCAAGATATACTAAGAGAGGTTGAAAGTGAGATGTGTTGTACTGTATCTACCGGTTCTAGATCAACTATATCTGAAAAGGTAAGGAAAATATTTCGTATACGCATGCAATTTTTTATTTCCAACGGAGGGTCATGTAATTATGATGCTGAGAGCATAGGTGACATTGAGTTCCTCTTGAGGTATAGAAATCTAGTGCAACAATGGGAACATAAGGAGCTACTTGAAGTGGACACAGATTTCTTGATCAGTGGGAGGATGTATCACATTGCTCCTTCATCCTTACATGGCTTGGGGTTATTTTCCATGGATGGCATAAAAGGTCAGCTATGGAATTGTAACTGAATTGATGGAGTATGTTAGAGAGTTATACAAATACAATCATTGGTTGATGTTGGTCCGATATATGCGAAGTATGTGGAGAGACCGAGTTGTCAAAAATTATATACAACTAGTAGGTAACAATCAAAATAAAGGGACAACTATGTATATTGATGGAAGGCCAAAAGCTTCTGGAAACATTGCAGGCTTTATAAATAGTAAACAACCAATGGAAACAACTAAGAAATTGAATTGCATGTTTGAGGGACGCGAAGGAAATCGTATATTTGTATGTGAAACAAAAACAATAGTTTCAGGTGAAGAGTTGTTGATCGATTACAACTTAAATCGAATAGACAGAGGGGGTGCAACTATGGGGGTAAATATCTTACATACCATTCAACTCAACCTTTTATCAATCATTGTTATAATTTATCGCTGCAATATTTCAATTTTTTACTGCATATATTTCATTTTTCATTATTTATTTTCTGATATTACTACAATATTTCATTTTTTCAATGTTACAATTACTTTCATAACTCTTGTTGATTAATTTATTGTGTCAACATCTATCCAGGGTGACCGTGAGAAATCACACTCTACATATTTCTAGGGTGACCGTGGAAATGCACCCGCTCTGCCTCAGTAGGTAAATGTTAAATATAGTAAAAAATTATGACTACAACAACTAAATTTCTGAAATTTCATTATTTATTTTATGATATTACTGCAATATTTCATTTTTTTAATGTTATAGGTGAATTTCATAACTTTTGTTGATTGATTTATTTTGTCAACTTCTGTCCAGGGTGATCATCGAATATCACCCGCTACATCTGCCCAGGGTGACCGTGGAAATGAACCTGATGTGCCTCAGTAGGTAAATGTTAAATATAGTAACAACTTATGACTACAACAACTAAATTTCTGAATTTTCCTTATTTATTTTTTGTTATTACTACAATGTTTCATTTTTTTAATGTTACAGGTGAATTTCATAACTTTTGTTGATTGATTGATTGTGTCAACTTTTGTCTAGGGTGACCGTGAAAAATCACCCGCTACATCTATCCAGGGTGACTGTGGAAATGCACCCACTATGCCTTAGCATGTAAATGTTAAATATAGTAACAACTTATTACCACAACAACTAAATTTTTGAAATTTCATTAATTATTTTATGATATTATTGCAATATTTCATTGTTTAATGTTACATGTGAATTTCATAACTTTTGTTGATTGATTTATTGTGTCAACTTCTGTTCAGGGTGATCGTGGAAAATCACCCACTACATCTGCCCAAGGTGACCGTGGAAATGCACCCGCTGTGCCTCAACAGGTAAATGTTAAATATAGTAAACAATTATGACTACAACAAGTAAATTTCTGAAATTTCATTAATTATTTTATGATATTACTACAATATTTCATTTTTTAATGTTACATATGAATTTCATAACTTTTGTTGATTGATTTATCGTGTCAACTTCTGTTGAGGGTGACCGTGGAAAATCACCCACTACATCTGTCCAGGGTGACCGTGGAAAGGCACCCGCTGTGCCTCAATAAGTAAATGTTAAATATAGTAATAACTTATGACTACAATAACTAAATTTCTCAAATTTAATGTTCATCTCATTAATTTTGTTCATCAATGTATTGTGGCATGGTCAACGTGGGAAGGAACCCACTGAGGATCTTGATGAGGATGAAATATTTTATTCCACTGGCCCAATATCAATTGTCGCGAAGGCCTTGAAGAAGGAAAACATGGAATATCTAAGTTTGTTTTGTAAATGACCCCTGACACAGGAGGATAGGGAAAGAATTGCAGAGCTACAAAATCTAATAACTAATTTTGGGGTAAGTTGTATCTTCACATATTTTTATTAGCTATGACAATTTCATATCCTTTTTTTTGTTTTATATTTTCTATATGATCTGATAAAGTAAAGTTTTCCATTTGTAGGAGTTTTTAAACCTTGTGCCCTGGAGAACCTACCGATACTGCAACTGCTATAGGTAGAAGCGATGGTCCAATGCAACAAAAAAGTCGACATAGAAAATCACACGTGAGGATTTTTGACACTCCTAAGGTTCCCCTCGAATCCATTGATGAGCAAAATGATGTTGACCAACATGACCCACCAGAGAATGATGATCCGGAGCCTGGGACTCCACATGATTCCGAAGAGGAACGTATTGTAGATGGAGAGGAAGCTATTCTGCATGGAGCAGAATGAATTAAAAGAACTAGATCACTAGATCTCACCTTTCTAGTAGATGACACATGTGTTCCGATCAATATTCAAAAGATTGTAGGTATTTGCTAATTAATTGATTCATTTTTATCATGAAATTGAAATGGACATTTGTTGAGATTATTATAAATTAATGAATAACACATTTTTGCAGGAAACATTGTTTTATATAGAAACTTGAATGAAAAAACCTTGGAGTTGTTTGGCCCCACCATTCGCACATTGTGGAATGGCCAAGATAGAAAAAATAAAGATGAATTGATAGACCACATGGTAAACTTGTTCGACAATACGTTCAACAAGAAAGTGGTTACAAAGTTAGCCGACAAGAACTTAAAATATACCAGGTGCCAATATAGGGAGAAATTGTAATTTGACCTCAAGCATGAATGCCCTCCCATGGTTCTGGAGAAAGAGTGGAAGGGCTTGATAGAGGATGCAAAGGATAACTTGTTTAAAAAATAAGGAAGATATCCATGAGATGGTCAAGAAAGGTACAACACATGTCATATTATTAGTGAAATATGCTCATCTATGTTTTTCTTTCTTGTTTTAAGTAACAATTTTGATATCTATTTTTTTTTTTTAAATTCCATATATAGGCTACCTGACACCTCCAAAACAACCAAGGCTAGAATGGAAAATAATGGACAACATAAACTAGGCCAGGGTGGCTATGGAAAACTAAAAGCCCAAATCGTAATAATTAAATGATTAACTGTGGTTAATATTTATTTAACAATAACGAATAAATATTTGTTTTTGTTATTGGTAATTTTAATGGTGTTATGCATTGCAGTTAAATATGTTTTACACTTCTGCCACCGAGGAGGACCTAAATATTGGTTACAAGCATGGTTTTAAAAGTGTGATTGAATATAGGAAAATCTTGGGGCAGACTCCAATCTCCCCAACCATGTAGGTAAATAAAATTAATAAGGAAACTGTAGTAGCATGCTTTTAAATTCTATTCCTATTTTATTATATCACCCTTAACTAAGTATTTATGTTTGTTTTCAAGCAACAATGAAACCACAACAACGAATCTATCAGTATTCAGAAGACACGACATCATACAAGGGTGGACATGTCCAATGATAGTGGGGAGCAGAGTACCCATTCCAATATGTATGCTTCAGAATTAGAAAGATTTACTGTGATTGTAGATATTTATTTCCTGACTTATACTTATATATTACCTTCTTTAAATGAAAGAGAATGTAGCTCAGGAGGGTGGACTGCGAGAGGAACAAAGTGGACAAGAAATTAAAGCACCAACTATCACAGCTACACAGACAGGTAAAGAGAAATATTGCAATGTTAATCAAAATAATGAATTAGTTATTTCAATTATATTTCAACATATCGATATGATCATTTTCGTTGTTGCAGTTCACGCCCCTGCACCGATGCCTCGACGCCCTTTTCAACGACGTACCAAAAGTATGGTACATGAGTGCATGGAAACACAAACAATAGAAGGACAAGGCGCAAGAAATACAATGTCAAAGGATGATTATGATACCCCAATTGTCAATTTTTTTAATGTAAAAAAACATAAATCACTGAAAAAATAGATGTATAAATTCATGATTTGTATTTGGATGTTTATTGATGTTTCTAGTATGAAACATTGTTTATATGTTCATATGTTTTGATGACTATCTTAGTTATACATGAATGTCTATATGTTTTCTATATACACAAAATCATTTGTTGGGTATGGGGAATTGAGAGCAATGTGAGGGGGGGAGGGGGCAAGGGCCATATGAGCTTCCGCCTTCACATGGTTGGCCTTGTTTAGTAGAGAATAACCTATTCTAGAAACAAAGAGAAGCTCATTAAGGTATGCGACCACTTAAGTTTTTTCTAGAGTATTTTACATAACTAAATTCCTGTTTATTTGCTTATATATTATTTACTCATATAAATAATTTGTCTTTTATGATTCATGCAGGTCTTGGTTATGGAAGTGCATCTTGTGCACAACTCTTATCAAGTTTTATGGGCTAATGTATCTGGAGAAAGGACAATGATAAGGTAAGGGTTTTGACTTGTTTTTTAAAGTAGGCTTTATACTAGTAAAAGTTCACAATCCTCTAGAAAGGATAGAATTGCATTTTTGGTAGACAAGCATCAATTTTTTTAACAAAATATGAATCATAGACTATGGGAAAGACCTTTTTTTGTATTCTTACATTGACCAATACAACTATAAAATTTTTTTAGTACAAAATCTTAACCACACACACACACACAGACACACACACATATATGAACCCTAAGTAAACAAATGAGAGAAGAGAAAGGGAGAATATGTACTAATAGGAGTGGATGAAGATAATAATATGAATAATGGAGTGGGGAGTTCACTCTATCATATTTTAATGATCCTTGCATCCAACATGTCTCATGCCATACTTTCAATCTCTCTCGTTTGATCATAAGGGTATCTATAGGGCCTTATGTTGGCATAAATACTACATGGTGTAATTTTAATGGCATGTTCAAAGATCTCATGGAAAATGAAACCTTGTGGGAATTTACTGAAATACCATGTCATGCTTATTGAAGTTATGTTTATCTCTAAAGGAACATTTCCTACTTTAAGTTGGGCTTCTATTCAATGAATATTAACAATAACTCCATTAACATGTTTTGAGGAGCTTCTCCATTTTATGTGAGTTAATCACTTGAATGGGTAGAGCCTTTAGGCCATTAATTCCCCATGGTTCATGGAAATTGTACCCAATGATTTAATCCATTGAACCCCCAAAAACACCCTTTAAATAACAATGGTGTAAATGGAAATTGATAATTTGTAATCTACTTAGTTTAATGTTGTGGCATTTTCCTCCATTTACAATTGCCACTTGAAAGTTTATAAATGGGTGTGTAACAAAAATTAGTTTGTATACCATATTTTTGTTAATAAATGTGTGGGTAATACCTAAGTCAATAAGGACTATGGCATTTTGGTTTTAGGAATGTTGATATCTTCCAAGGAATTCATCAATATGGTGTAAAATTTTGCTTCATTATTTAATGAGCACTCAAACTATTCTCACAAATGCTATTGAGGTTCCTCGTCATCCTTTTCATCATTCTTGAGGTGAATAATATTTATTTGGAACATTTTTTCCACCAATACCATTTTTTGTTACACCCAAAGAAAATTCCCTTAGCTCGTATCTCTTCCATTGCCTTTATCATGATTATGGTGTGCTTGTGCATTTTTGTTTTATTTAGAACATATCTATCATTACTTCAGGCCATGGATCCTATGAGAGACTTATGTTTATATACATTATTAGATTCAATATAACAACCTAAATTGATGGATTTGGCCATAATAGTTGGGACCTATATTCTAATTTAAATGTTGGGTTACATCATTTAAGCCATGAAAGTAAAGGCCATATTAGCATCTAGATATGCACCTTTTTTTTTTAAGCACTAACTATTGCAAAAGTTGTATATCCAAAGGTTTTTATTCTACAACATTGAATGAGAATGATGGGGTCCATTAAACCTTGATTTTGTCGAGGTTTATGCTCATTAAAAGTTTAATCTCTCTATTGTTCCTTACTTCTAAATTAAATGGATATTTGTTGGATGATAAAGGCATCATCACATAATATTTTTGTTGAGAGTGAAATGACAGTATGGGTATGAACTCTTAAAGTATTCATTCTCCTTTCAAACCCATATAGTATCCACATGGATGATATTAAATATAGATGACCTAAATTGTCGTTGTCAATAAGCCTAGCAAGTGTATGAGCTAGCTAATTGTCTGAGGTTTGTGCCTATTGGTTGGATGCCATTTGGTCATGTATGAGCTAGCTACTTGTCTGAGGTCTGTACCTATTGGTTGGAAGGAAGTCAAATGCATATGAGTTACAACTCTAAGTCCCTTTTATATTACTAAGGCCTATTGTCATTCGTGAAGCCTAGCATGCTAGCTACATACCTACCATTGAAAGGAAAAGTAACTTATTAAAATTCAGATCCTGTTTCTCCCTTTCATGTCATGAGTTTCTTATTGACTTGTTGGCTAGAAAAACCAACAACAATATTTTGAAGCTCAAAAGGGTCACAACTTGGAGCCTAAAAGGATCATCTAAAAATCTCTTTCCATATGCCAAATCCTCAGTGCCAATCATATCATATACATATTTTTAGCCCTACAAACCCATAATGGATTTCACCCTTTATAATATCCTAACATCAAAAGTATTCCCACAAGCCCAACACCTTAAGATACATTGTATTTCATATATTTCTTAGGTTCATATATATTAGAGGATTTCTCTCTTTATGTTTCTCCCAAATTCCTTAATCATCCCACATACCTAGAACTTAGTTCTTCATTAGATTTTATATTATTTTTAGGTCCATTAAGTTAGGAGGAATTGGTTCTCTATGCGCCCAAGTAGAAAATCCACCTATATACTTGACTCATGACATTATATTTATTCCATATACTTTTGGGTCCATCAAGATAAATGAGGAAATTAAGCATTGGAACTCCCTATGCTCTCATTCCCCAAATTGTCAAGAGTCCTTACAAGTGGTTGAAGGGAATAAGATGTGGTTGTGTAAAGGGGAACATGTAAATGTTCCACATTGTAGGGAATTTTAGTTTCAACAAGAATCAAATCCTTCTATGGGTACCTATTACACAAGACAAATGGAGAAGAAATGGAGGCTCTTTTATTTATCTGGTTTACTCACCATGATGCATTTGAATTGAGATCATTGGAGGGCGTATTCATTGTCTTTGCAGGACCTTGTTTGGTGGACATATTTGGAAGAATAAGCCTAGCTTGGGATAACTTGAGGTTTGAAGCCCACAGGTTGGATACAAGGGCCCACACACCAAATAATGATGACATACCTTTGGAGGCCTAAAAGATACCTTGGAGGATCTCACCTATCCCCTACAATCCAAACAACTTGCCTTTGGAGGCCAAAACGTCACCTTTTAAGGCTTGACATCACCCTAGGGCTAGGGTCTAGTGGTGATTGAAGACACTTGGACTTTGGAGGCCTAGCACACTCATATCCAACTCAACGAATTGACCTCTTGGAGCGATATGTGTGGCAATAGAAATATAGAGTGGAGGAGTTAACTTGTTCAATCTTTCTTATAATTCAAGCTTCCTCCCTTCATTTTATGCACCTTTATATAGAGTGGAGGAGTTAACTTGTTCCCTTCAGAAGATTTCATTTAGTCTAAGCACCTATTGACATGGAGTGGTGCACTACTTAAGTGTATAATCTTCAAGTTTATCACCCCAAATTCATTCCACTATTAGGAGGGAGGAGGGGTGTTCCACAACAACCCTGGTTCAATCGATAGGCCATTGCACATTAACAATAAATTTAGTTTTCTAAGGAATTTTTTGTTGTTGTGTCTATCAACTATAAGATTTTTCTATCCAATAGATAGCCCATTGTCATAGTACACCATTCTCAATAAAAGACTCACAATATTTTTAGCTCATCCACTATTTTGATTGCTTACTAGATTCACAAGATTTGACTTGCGAGTTTTGTTGAGATTATGTAAGAAATTTTCCTTTTCAACTTATGATCATAAAACCCCAAGTATAAGAATGGATCAACAAATATGTTAGCCTCTAAAAATATTCCCATGTCCAAAAAGCATTCACAGATTTCTTCAAAGATAACTATGCTTTTTACCATGCATTTTAGAAGTGTTATTTATTGATAATCATGTATTGTTTTCCCTTGAGAAAGCATGTATTGCACATTCATACATGTTGCATGGGGTTGATCATGTAGAGACCTTCCAATTACCATAAGAACAAGTAATAACCCTTTGTGTTCTACTGTTGCCTATAATGGAATTGTTTCTAATTTGTAGCATTTGATTTAATGAAGGAAGAAATAACTCTTTGACTATGTTTTAATTTGATGTTTTTGTAATGGATTTATGCTTAAATCCACAAAAGCATTAGATGGACATAAGATTTGGCTCTCTAAAAAATTATAAGCCAAATTAGCTCTTTGTTGTAGTTGTGTATGTGCATCTTCATTGTCTTGAAAATTAGGTCTATGTCATCCAATCTTGTCCCACAATGTCTCCAAAAGTCCCTTGAGCAAGGAGAACATGTTATTAACCTCTTGCTACCGGTGATAAAGTTCAAAAATAATTGAATATCTAATTAACTTAATTTGTAGATTGTCTTTTTTTTTTGTTGAGTTTCAAGAAGTAATGGAAATTGTCAAAAATAATGATAGTATTCATGTCCCAAAATATATTATGGCTCTACAACATCGGAGAATTAAATCATAAGTGCCAGATGCCTTTGAATTAATTCGTAAGTGCTATATGCCTTCTCACACTTTCCTAGGTTTATTGGCTTCTCAATGTCATGCTTCCCTAAGTCTATCTCGCTTCAAGGTTTCTTCACTTTGCATTGTTTATAGTATGTTGTAACATGTGTTTTACGAAAGACACGCATTGATGACCTTACAATGACACATTGTATCCATCCATATTTTCAAGGAACATGACTCAAGAGACTTCTAATTGTGCTTCAACTTAACAAATCAACCGTTCACATGTCATTATGTGTCACTAGATAGAAGTATCGTTCTACTTCATCAAGCTTTCTCAAACTAGATATATTCAAGTTGCATGACCAAATTTTCCATGGTTCTTCGAATGGATGACGAGAACATTGGTAGGTGTGAGAATTTGGAGTTGATATTCTTCCACACCCACTTCAAAATTGACATGGAAAATGCGAATGGATGGAAAGAACGTTGGTAGGTGTGAGAATTTGGAGTTGAGATGCTCCCATACCGACTTCAAAATTGACATGGAAAATTAGGCATTGTCTAACTGTTCTACGAAATGGTTTTTTTGGCCGGAATCCGATGACATAAATCTTCACGAAATTAATATTTTTTGTTGTTTAAAGTCAATTTTTGAATACAAAAATGCAAAAACTTAATGATTCTCTCATTGATTCTCCAGTGATAGTTAAATACACAAAACTTGCTAATATTCTTGAGATTGACTATTTAATGTTGGAAAATGAGATAGCAAATGCCCTCATATAGGACCATGTTTCAAAACCATAACCGAGATTTCCTTATCCACACAAAAGGATGTGATAGGAGATTTCTTAGAAAGCAGGGGAAAACTATCATTTTTTTTTAAAACCTACAGAAGGCATGGTAATAACGACGATCAAATAGTTGCAAGTATGGCATCTGCATCACAAGATATTGATAGGTTTTTTTTCTCTTCCATTCTTGTTCGTCTCTATTGTGACGATATTTCATCGCTACTTTCCATGCTTTGACTGTCGCAAGTATGGCATCTGCATCACAAGCTATTGATAGGTGTTTTTCTTTTCCATGCTTGTGTGTCACTATTGCGACGATATTTCGTTGCTACTTTCAACTCTTTAACCGTCACAAGTATGGCATATATGTCGCAAGCCAATAGTGGGGTTTTTACTATGACACACTTTTCCATCACTATTTCCAGGCTTTTCCATCGATATTGCAACGATATTTCCGTCGAAACAAAGTACGCATCTTTTTAATATGGTGACATGTGGTGGTCTAATTTCATTGCTATTTCCATGAAAAACGAATACGTGGATATAGAAAAGAAAAAATTAAAACGAAAAAAACTATTTTCCTTCGTGGAAAGTGCGACGGATATGTGTGGCAATAGCAATGAAAACCCATGGAAAATTTGGTCATATGTAGTAGTGGGGTCCTGTGTGGTTAGGATAACCATAGGAATGGGGGCCAAAAAGCACTAATGTATGACACATCACCAAGGATTAAACCATGGTTAGGTTTCATGGCCCCTCCATCCCTCGTTAAAAATCAGACATACGAGTGAGAGGGGGGGGGGGCGATGTGACGCAACACGATGTGATTAATACTGCAAATCACCAATGACATCCCCGAACCTTTGTCATCCAATCAAGGAGGCATGATATTCCACATGCATCGAGGTAATAGGTGCAAGATAGGGCCCACCCATCCCTGTAACTCAATAAAAATGTGCAACATGGCAGGCAAGGCCTTGTGGGGTGTGAAATATAAAAGTATGCACCAATGAAGGGGAAGGAGAAGGAAGTAGGAGGAAAGGGTTGGCGGGGCCATGATATAACATGGAGTTCTTTCGGGGGTTCCAGGTGAACTTGGAATTCCATGTAAACATCCCAGTCAACATGAGTTATCTAGAAAGTACATAAAACATTGTATTTTTCTCAAAAAATGGGTAATTTTCCAGGTGTTCAACTTGTAGCCCATTTTCAAAGGCCTAAATGACTTTTCTGGGAAGTCCAAATCGAACTAAAGTGTATGTATTTCTATAACATAGAGTTTTTGCATCTAAAATAAGATATCTTGGAGAGAGATTTCTAACGATGTAAACCATTTTTCTAACATAGCTAGTATGAGGAAGTTACAAGCCAAACAATGCAAGGTAAATTTGAGGCCCAGTTAACTTCTAAGGGCCATAACTTCTTGCTATGGAATCAGATTCAGGAACATGAGTAGTCTACAAAATTATATTGATCTATATAAGAAAAGCATGGAGTCAAAACATAATTCTAGACACTTAACAATGGAAGGCATGGAAGATGTACAAAGGACTTACAACCATGAGGATGAATTCAAGGGGATGTAGGTCAACATGGGTAATGAAAGGATTGAATCCAATGGGAATAAATAAGGTAAGGAGAAGAGCACGAACTTGGTGGATACCATAAAAATATTTTAAAAGGATTTCCAAATTTATAAAGTTGATAATGATAGGATTATGAAATCCAAGGAGCAACAAGATGACTTCAACATCAAGTTGATATAGAGCTTGAAAAATATAGAGAAGAAGATGGATAAGGAGACAAAATCAAGCAAGTCCAGGAGCCACAAATTTCATGATAAAAAAACAAAAATAAGAAGTGTTGATAAGAATCATCACCATTCAGCCATACATTCAGTTAGGAGAGCACACAGTAGTTGTTACAGGTGAATCCCCCTATGGACAAGTGGATTCCCTCTTGGTCTATAGAATCCTAAGGCCAAGACAAAAAAGTTCTTAACATGGACACTGACATCCTTTTAGATCTAATAAAACTAACATACGAAGGAGAAGAAGAAAGATATGTACCTTATTAATGGCGTTTGTCCCTGTAAAGTCCAGGCTGAGCTTCGATCTTGAGCTCCCCGATAGGTCTTGTAGAACAAACAGAGATACAATGGACTTCCTACTCTACTAAGATTAGCTCAAATATAGATCCATCTACTGCAAAAAAACTCATGTGGAACAAGCATAAGTTTGAAATAAATAGGCCAAGCATTGATGTATTGATGAGAACAAGTAAAAGTACTTACAATCATTTGATGAGGGTGCAACAAATTATTCCATCTCTCCTTGTCCAACCCATTTTCTCAAGTAATATAAATTGATTGCTTTGATGACATCTCACTCATGAGATCATAAGTTTCACATCTCCAATAATTTCCATGTACATACCACTTATAGGATCATAATTTTGGTATCAATATCTAGTCTCTTCCCTCCTTTCACCATGAGAAGGCCTCCTTATATAACCTTGGAGAGGTCCAACCACTTGAGAGATATTTGGGATAATTTGAGGATTCCTCTCCTTCAGTTTAGGATCCTCCCTTAGATCATGCCTTGATTCAAGATTCGAACCCAACTACGTTCAGATATTGAGGGGATTGTCCCTTGATTTCCTCCAACAAACCAAAAATTCACTTAGAAAGGGTAGCACTCCCCCAAAAGGGTGCACAGGGCACTCAAACACTCCCCCAAAGAGGCCCATGGAGTGCTATCACTCTGACAGTGGGTAGGGGAGACCTCCTCTCCAAAATCCATTTTTGAGTGGTTCTTTCAGTGGCAAAAGGCTTGTACTCCATGTCAACTGATTTTTCTTCTTCAAAACTAGTCTTTGAGGTGTCTTAAGTGTCTTTATGATGTCGTTAGAAGAATGAAATAGGAAATATGGTAGTATGATGTTTGTGACACTTGCAACACTTGTGGACAATATGTGACACTTACAACACTTGTAATGACGACACTTGCGACACTATTGAAGTGAGTAATTTTGAGGTGTAATAGATTGCCCCCCAAAGTACGAAGTTAGAAGACGATGATCACTGAAGTACTTTGTATACTTTTTCAAGAAAGGGTATGGATGCATAGAGACTAGAAAAAGATGCATACAACCATCAAACAAATATTATAGCATGTTTCAAACCCAAGGAAACCATACCTATGATTGAGTGATATAGACTTTTTAGGTTTGGCTGCCATAAAATACACTACGGATAGATAATTATATTGAAAAAATGTATAACCACTGAAGATACAATGTGGATCTATACTCCTATGACCTGAACTGATCGTAGCCACAAAGAATACATAGTGGATCTATGATATGACAAGACATAGCCACGACCAATACAAAGTGGATATATGTAACATTATATGCGTCATAGTTCAAAAGAAATTCTTCGCAACCTAGGTAAAGTATACATAAGAGTGAAAAATCAACCCAGGGTCTTCTTACCGATCCCGATGTAGTACAAATCTAACCATGTGAATATATTTCTTAATGTCAAACATGGTAGAAACCACTTGATTACCGGTCAATGATGTAAACTGTTAACAAGCACGAGAGAAATCATCATTGATGTCAATGATTCCCAAGGTACTCTAGTACATTCCAATGAATGTGAATGGATGAGTTGAAGTTGAACATCCATGGAATTATCTGATCAGGGGTCAATGATGTAAACCCACTGTCGAACATGAGGAGGCCTGCAAGTCCCAAAGTACTAACTGGTTTCTAAGTCTAGTTCCTGGATAATGTGTCAAAGTCGACAGGAATAGACTCGTCGAAGGAGGGCCTTGATGTATCCCCCATCAACAAAATGAAACTGACACAGAGATTTAATTGGAATATCAAATGAACATGGAATGACATAGGTATTGAAAAAATATATTTGTGATGGATGACTCCTGAGGCAGATACTTCCCTTGAACACTGAGGCACAACAACAGAAACTTGACATGGACCAAAACTTGATGATGCAGTGGATGCTGTGACTTTCGTCAGGTGACCCAAAGGAGTAAAAGAAACTTAGAGGATTGGCTCAGTGCAAAGTTTTAGTAGATTAAAATGTGTGCAAAGACAAAGTGCCATGTTCAAGGGTGACCGTAAGAGTTACTAGTAGTGTTCTCAAAAACTGCTTGCCTCTTTTTAATTTAACGAGCTCGAGGAGGGTAAACCATGCTCTATATGACTCAACTTCGGTAAGTCCCTCTTTCTTTATTTAACGAACTGGAAGAAGTAAGGGTTTGGTCCCATATGGTCCCTTCAATGTATTATCATTTAACGAGTCTAGAGAAGGTAAACTCGGTGGTTTTTCATATTTAGAGAGTCTAAAAACAACTTAAAGACGACTCCAATGTTGTCCTTTTTTGTAATGTTAGTATCATGAGGCAGAAAAAGAGATAAAATACCACTCAAAAGACTCCCTTTCAAACCTTTTAACGAGTGGTAAAGGAAGAAAGATCACTCGAGAATATTTTCATGTTTAGAGACTCTGAAAAGAGCTTAAAGACGACACCAAGGGGTTCCTTTTTCGTATATCCATGTGAGTCTGAAAAAGTGATAAAAGTCTACTTGGTTACATTCTCATGTTTTTTCGAGCACGAGAAAGAACAAAGACTAAGCTCGGTATGCCCCCAGCTTGAAAGATAATGGCTTAACTCTAGAATGATCATCAAAGGCTGGAGACATTCCCTCCAAGGTTCAATTCATTCACTGACATTGAGGTTGTCACCAATTTCTCTACTAGATGGAGAAAAAGGATAAGAGTGGATGAAAATAAGGTTCAAGAGAGGTGACTGTTTCATTTTTTAACGAGATTGACACAATAAAAGAACTATGCTCAGGGCTTCAGGTTCAATCCCCAGATTTCTGTTTCATTTTTTAACGAGCTTTCTACAGAGAGGAAAACTATGCTCAAATCTTCGGTTTCATTTTTTAACAAGCTTGCCACAGAGAGGAGAAACTATGCTCATGACCTCTGTTTCATTTTTTAATGAGTTTGTGACAGAGAAGAGAAAACTATGCTCGTGGACTCTCCGTGATCATGGCTTCCAAGAGAATAACGCTCTGGAAGGACACCATGTCAAGGGGCAAAACTCAGTCATGGATTCCAAGAGATCTTCACTAGATGGAAGAAAATCACTCTGGAAGGAACACATGTTGAGGGTCATGACAGGGGTAAGGAGATCAGGCTCCAATATCCCTACCAAAGAGATCACCATGTCAACTACCGGATCCAAATCATCGGAGGTTGAAGGCATGGGAGACAACAAAAAATCAACATCAGGAGGGAAGACAGAGTGTATATCTTCCCAAATTTATTCGCGAGGAGGAAGAAAAAAGGATTGATGATGGTTATCATCCTGAGGTAGCTTGTCAATGATTAACATTTCCATAATAGATTCATCAGAGGGAGAAATTGGGGAAATGTAGTCGATTGCAGACGACAAGGAATTTAACCATGATGGCATCAAGTAACAAGTGGGTGCCAATAGATGTTGGTCATCCGAAGAGGGAGAAGCGGATTGGACAACAACGCATCATGTTTCGGCTGGACTAAGTGGCATGGTGTCACCTAGCACATCGAATTTCAAGGGAATAAGTATAATCCAAGGGTCAAATGATTCCAAAGATTGATAATCCATGGTCGAAATCATATTGATAGTGGAAATATGATGTGTAGTCAGTGGAAGTGGTGTAGGGAAGGTACCCATAAGGCTAGAATATTTCAGCAAGCCAACACCAATGCTTTCATAGGTGATCTTGTGATCTCCCAAGAATGGAATATTGTTGGTAGCAGGAGCGTGAGCGTCGGGTGTACAAAAATCTAACTGATTGACAGTGACAATTTTTCCCTGATGAGGGAATTGTACACATTGAAACATCGATGAGGAAATGATAGTCATAGCATAAAACCAACTTATTCCAAGTAATAAGTTGTAATCAAGGGGAGCATCGACCACCTCGACATCAACAATGATGGTTTTTCCGCCCAACTGGATGGGGAGGGACTATAAAAGTGCATGGGGATGAAAAAATCGCCCATCGAATGCATGAAACATCGTTGGGGATTTGTTAAGTGTGGGTGATTTTAAACTTTTCCAACATGCTAGAGACATGAAACAAGTTGAGGCTCCCTCATCCAGAATAGTTCGGTGGATTTGTTGATTGTGAACAACAACATCAACTTGGAAAGCAAGTTGGTGGGAGAGTCGAGATGTATAATTTTCCAGGTTAAACATGATATGGTTGGACGACTCAGGATTAATAGAGACAATAGCGGCCAAGAGCATTCTACGTTGACTAGAGCAGTGCTGTAGAACTTCTAACGCAGACATAGCACACGGTGCTTGAGCCAAATCTTCAACAATGTTGTAGTTCTGGGTAGCTCGTGAACTAGAATTAAAGGCAGATTTATGGAAAATGCTCTTAGGAGGGCATAAGATAAAATCAAACCTAGGTTTCTCAATCTGAAGTGGTGCAGATGGAGGATTAACTGATGGAGGACTAATAGAGGATGGTGATGGATCCAGTAACGCACTGGTACCATTAGTGACTTTTCCTTTGTCAGGGTTACCTGGTGTGTCATATGTCTTAGAGAGAGTGGTCAAATTAATCCCATTAAACATATAAATATGTGCACTTGTCAAGGCCTCATCATGAGGATGGCTAGAACTTCCCCCAGGAGAGGGGGTTTGAGCAACCATGGATTGTTGTTGTGGAAAAGGTTGAGTAAGCACAGCGGGTTGTGAATTTCCGTGGAAAAGTTTGACCACATCATCGTGATGTGGTCAGTCTTGAGTGTAGTTATCATCACTACAAATGATACATGGGAATTTCAATTTTCTTTGTGGTTGCTTTTCAATAGCAAGTGTTTGAGCTTGATTTTTTGGTTGTTCATTGTTATTGGTATTTTTTGATTTAATTTTTGCCTTCTTCTTACCTCCAGATTGTTGTGAAGGGGTAGATTGAACTGAATTCACCTCAAAGATCTAAGTTTGGGGGGAGGTATAAGAGAGTGTGGTCGAATTGGAAGTAGATTGAGTTTTGACGAAACCGATAACACTGTACGCATGAGATGAGGATGGAGGCTTGGATGGATTGGTATTAGCTTGAGCAACATTTGGAAGCAAATCGTACAAAGTACCAGACTATGAATAAACCAAATCTAAGTACTGAGCCTCAACAATGGTTTATTTCTCGGTGACCGCACCACCCATATCAACATCGCGAGCGATCGAGGGTAAAAGTGATTTAGTAAACCACTCCGCCAATAATATGTCAGGAATGATTACTTTGATCATCCTTCGTCGTTGTCTCCACTCATGAATATGGTCAGAGATATGCATGGATTCCGTTTGACGAAGGGAGGTCAAGAGTTCAATACTCGTCTCATACCAAATAAGTAGTTGAAAGTGCGTGAGGAAAGACATGGCAAGGGAGTTGAAATCATGAAAAGAAGAACGTGGTAGTTCAATATACCACTTTGCTGCAGAGCCTGTAAGTGTTCGCTGGAAAAGATGGAAATGTATAGAATCATCCATGAGGGAGTTTGATGAACACCACAAATGGAAAGTCATCACATGGTTATTTGATTCTTCTCTATATTTTTCGTCAAATTTTGGAATATCAGAAGGAAGTTTAGCTGGAATAACTGGCCAAACCGATGAATGAAAAATAGGATCATTGGTTAACCGAGACAAGTCTGGGAGATCCAGAGTCGCAAGGAAAGGTAGTTGTCAGTTAATTTTTGTATGATATTGGTGTGGCATAGGAACACCATTAGGACCATAAACTAGGTTAGGTGGATAGTTGTAACCAGTAGGTCCTCCTACATACGGTTGTTGCTGACCAAGATAAACAAGATTAAATGATGGCTGATAAACATTTGCATAACTCGGTGGGTTCTGAGCATTATAAGTCAGGTGATTTGCTTGCCCATCTAGAGGATGAACATTGTGTCCTTGAGGAGGGTAAGGAGTAGATCCCGGAGGTGGATACACATTAGGCCCATGGGGAGGATAAGGTTGTTGTCCTTGAGGACTCCAGGTGGTGTTTGGGATGCTCGGATAAGCTTGTCCATAAGACGATCTAGAAGGAACATTATTTGATACTCCTCCTTGTGGGTTATGATATGAGTGCCCCCCAACATGGGGTTGGGTAAATTTTCCTCCAGAAGATACTCCCTAGGATTGTGAAGGGTTTCCAGTAGATGAAGGTTACCCCCTTGCCAGTGGTGGATTAACGACCAGGGTATGATTGGCAAAGGGAGGTTTCCCTCCAGGAAGAACATGAAAAGGGGTTTGTCCCCTGGGAGAGGTAGGTCTACCATAGGATGGAAATCTTCTAGGAGGGATAGGTCCGGTAGATGGTGGTTTCCCTCTAGTCAGTTGTATTTGGCTGGCAAGGGTATGCATTCTCGGGTGAAAATATGTCCCAACAAGATCATGCAGAACATGTGAAGCTGTAGAGTGAAAGTTTGTAAAAGCGGGAGTAGGGATCGAAGTGCCTTGGGAATGAGTAGAGGTGATGAGTCTAGCATTAGGATAGACTTTTTTTGACGCAATAGTAGGGTTAATGACTTGATCGATGAGGTGATTCATCGTTTGAATAGATGGCCTAGTTTCAATAGAAGGGTCATGAGGATTAAAGGGTTGTTGAAAGGATTCAAAATGCTCATAGAGATCACGTCCCGATGAAGTCCTCCATACAGAACGAGTAGGTGTGGGATTTGTATCTACTGTAGTGGTAGGATGAACAAGAGTCCTATACTCATCACCAAAGGTTGGTTCTGTGGATCCCATATATGTTTCGGTAAAATCTATCGCAAGTAACTGTGGGACCTCTTCATCTATGACATTCCCAAGAGAGTCTAAATGAATAAAAAGTGGTTCGAGAGGAATTGTCAACACAGATGTAGTGTGAGGAGTGATATTCTCAACCGTAACTAAAGCACCTTCTGAATTATCTAACGTAGGAGTAACAACACTCCCAATGTCAGATTGATTTTCTACCTCTCCATGGTAGTTGTATTATGGAGGGTTAGGAGGTAAGGGTTTGGATCCTTCAAGAGGAAGCCCTTGCATCCTATGCGATCGACGAATACCTTTAACATCTACAGTCTCAATTTTGGAGAATAATAGTACACGTTGAAAATCTAGGGCCAACTAACAAAAATAAACAACATACACTAATAAAATATAGGAATCAAAACCAAGAAAAAAAAACTTCTCTTGATGATCGTACTAGTTGGTGATGAAATCCAACATCATGTGATCAAGTCAAGAAGGGGCTAGGATATGGTGGAACAGTTACAATGGCAACCTGCTTAATGGACTTTCACCTTGGTGCAAGCTTCCATGCAGTAATTGTGCATTTACCCTCCAAGGAGCTCGAGTGAGTTTAACCAATGTCTGTTCCAGGTACAGTGAGACTTCCCTTCACCATCACCTTGTGTAAGTACCTAAAGATTATGGAAACTAAGGACACCAACTCCCAGTCAGCCCTTGGGTGGGTACAGTAGACAGTCTGATCCAAACGTATGGGTAGGATAACAAGTCCAAAATCAACTCGAGAGGCTCCCACACATAATCATGGGTATACCCTCAAGTGAACCCCAATATACGATCCGACCACTACAAATAGTTGAACCATGGAGGGATAATCTCTGTAACTCACCCAAATGCAACCTTGTGCGTAACCCTTGTGTGAGAGGGGGATCCCTTAAAGCCTATATGAAAATTGGATTTGACTCTCCCTATCTCAGGATGCTAATGTTTGTTTTGAAAACTTTGGAGAGTTGTACTCACAACCTAATCCAAAGTGCTAATCCTAGTCTAATGTTGGTGGAAGATCCTAAAAACAAAATATTCTAGATAATTTTTAATTAGCATTCATTTTGTAGCTATTCTTTACTCAAAGGGTGTATGACAATGAAACTGATGGTATGATGACTCAATTCCAAAAAATGCACAAGAAAATGATAAGCAGTCTTGTCTTTCGATGAATGGCTATTTAAGGGAAAGAGAAAGAGTTGTTTTCACTATCAAACACTAAGATGCAATGTCCTTAATCAATTGTTTCTCAATCAAATCCAATGCAATGCTAAAAATTTCAGAAATGCCTTCTAATATCCAAACCAATCACTAAAATATGTCCTTTTTCTTATATGTGAATTATAATCAGATGTAAAACTTCTAAATGTCAATAATACTTCAGGATTAAAAAAACAGAAGCAAACCTCACATAAAACAAAAAAACACTCTCGTCATGAATAAACAAGAAGGACAAAGATAACCAAAATTGCAAACAAGAACCAAAAAACCTCAAACAAAAGAGAAATGCTGGAAAACTAAACTCAAAGATCAAATGAAAAGGTTCACATACCTTTGGATTTCCTCACAAAAGCTTCCACTTAGTTAGATAAAGGATAAGAAAACAACAAGTTAACTCTAGGTCAACAAAGACAAAGAGTGACTTCAAGGCAAAAAATGAAAAATGTCAAATTCCCAAACAAGAAGAGATCAATCCTTAGAAAACAGGGTGTTGAAGGCCAATACCAAGATGGACTGAGAGTATAAGACCTTGAGAAAATGAAAAATGCAAAAAATGAACTCAGAAACTGAAAACTTAGAGGATTTTTCACAAAAAATGGGGTAGCGCTTTTGTGTAAGGGGCACCAGAGTGTTCCAAATATTTGTGTAAGACCACCAGGGAGTGTTGGCGCTCTGATAACAAGGGAAGGGGAGCGCTATGCTTCAAAATCTCAGAAAAATGCCCAGAAACTCAAAAAATCAAGCAAATTCAGTCAATCAGGGTGAGCCTGATGAAATAAAGAGGCAATGAATTAAAAATAAAATATGGATAAGTTCAAGTGAGTGGGAAAAGGGAAAAAACAAGATCTAGGAATGAAAACAAAAATCATAGCTCCTCCCTAGTGGAGTCGCCAATTTCTGTTACAGGTGAATCCCCCTGTGGACAAGTGGATTCCCTTTTGGTCTCTAGACTCCTAAGGCCAAGACATAAAAGTTCTTAACATGGGAACTGACATCCTTTTATATCTAATCAAGCTAACATATGAAGGAGAAGAAGAAAGATCTGTACCTTATTATTGACATTTATCCCTGCAAAGTCTAGGCTAAGCTTCGATCCTGAGCTCCCTGATAGGTCATGTAGAACAAACAAAGATACAATGGACTTCCTACTTTATTGATATTAGATCAAATATAGATCCATCTACTGCATACAAACTCATGTGGAACAAGCATAAGTTTGAAAGAAACAGGACAAGCATTGATGTATTTATGAGAACAAGTAAAAGTACTTACAATCATTTGATGAGGGTGCAACAACTTCTTCCAGCTCTCCTTGTTCAACCCCTTTTCTCAATTAATCTACACTAATTGCTTTGATGACATCTCACTCATGAGATCATAATTTTCACATCTCCAATATTTTCCATGTGCATACCACTTATAGGATCATAAGTTTGGTATCAATGTCTAGTCTCTTCCCTCCTTTCACCATGAGAAGGCCTCCGTATAAAACCTTGGAGAGGTCCAACCACTTGAGAGATCTTTGGGATAAGTTTAGGATTCCTCTCCTTTAGTTGAGGATCCTCCTTAATATCATGCCTTGATCCAAGATTCGAACTCAACTACCTTTAGATATTGAGGGGATTGTCCCTTGATTTCCTCAA
The DNA here is from genome assembly GCA_010110895.2 of Picea sitchensis. Taxonomy (NCBI): domain Eukaryota; kingdom Viridiplantae; phylum Streptophyta; class Pinopsida; order Pinales; family Pinaceae; genus Picea; species Picea sitchensis. The sequence goes on from SNQJ01S0000429.1 coordinate 306,202, forward strand.
ACAAACCAAAAATTCGCTCAGAAAGGGTATCTCTTCCCCAAAAGGGTGCACAGGGCACTCAAACACTCCCCCAAGGAGGCCCAGGGAGTGCTATCACTCTCTGACAGTGGGTAGGGGAGCTCTCCTCTCCAAAATCCATTTTTGAGTGTTTCTTTCAGTGGAAAAAGGCTTGTACTCCCTGTCAACTGATTTTTCTTCTTCAAAACTAGTCTTTGAGGTGTCTTAAGTGTCCTTATGATGTATTTAGAGGCACGATATAGGCAATATGACAGTATGATGTTTGTGACACTTGAAACACTTGTGGAAAATATGCAACACTTGCGGACAATATGTGACACTTACAACACTCGTAATGATGACACTTGCGACACTATTGAAGTGAGTAATTTTGAGGTGTAATAGTAGTTCAATTCCATCTCCTGTTAGAAGGCATAAGAGAAGGTCTGGAGTGGATGAGCTACAAAGAGAGATGAATAAGATGAAGCCTCCTACCTTTGATGGTGAGCATAATAAGGATGAATATGCAGAGACCTAGATGTTGGGCATGAGGAAGTACTTTTAGTTATATAATTACTCTTCACAAGAATAAGGGGGAATGTCCATCTACTAGCTCAAAGGGAAAAGTATCAATGCAGTGGGACCAATTTGGACAAGTGCAAGACATTGATGAGACGAAGGTTACTTGGAGTGAATTCAAAAGGTATTTTCAAAATAAATACTGAACCAAATATCACTATGATAAGAAAACGAAGGACTTATTTTGAACAAGGGTTATATACGACCAAGTGTGTCACCTTGGGGTGCCCCAATATTATTTGTGAAAAATAAGGATGTGACGTTGAGGCTTTGCATTGATTTCAGGAAGCTAAATAAGGTGAAAATGAAGAATAAGTATCCTTTTCTAAGGATAAATGATCTCTTTGATCAATTGAAAGATGCCAATATATTCTCTAATATTGACCTCAGATCCGGATATCATTAGGTGATAATTAAAGAATAAGATATTAGCAAGAAAATCTTCAAAATAAGGTATGACCATTATGAGTTTATAGTGGTGCCATTTGGGTTGTCAAATTCACCAACTATCGTCATGTGTTTAATGAATGGTTATTTTAGATATTACTTGGATATGTTTTTCATTGTATTCTTGGATGACATTCTTGTATAATCCAAGTCTGAAGAAGAGCATGAGAAACACTTAAGGATGGTGCTACAAGTGTTGATGGAGCATCAATTGTATGAAAAATTGAGCAAGTTCTCATTTTACAAGAGGTGAATTCATTATTCGGGACATATCATTTGTGAGGAAGGGATACCTTTGGACCCATAAAATATAAAATCCATTGAAGGATGGAAACCACCTAGGAATGTCTCTAAAGCGAGATATCTCATGGGACTTGCAGGTTACTATAGAATATTTATTGAGGTGTTTTCAAATATTACACGCCCAATCACATCTCTACAATAGAAGGGTGTGAGATTTGAATGGACCGTTGATTGTGAAACAAGCTTACAACACTTGAAGTATTTATTGAAAAGTGCCCCAATTTTGAGAATTGATGATGTTAAGGAATATTTTTTGTGTGCATTGATGCATGCAAAGAAGGGCTTAGTGGATTCCTTAGTTAGAATTGGCATGTGGTATGCTACAAATAAAGGAAATTAAAAGAGAATGAAAGGAACTATGCTACTCATGATTTAGAATTGGAGGCCATAGTGCATTCCTTGAAGATGTGGAGGAACTACCCCATGGGAAGAATATTTGAGTTCAAAACAGACCATAGTGGTATGAAATATTTGTTTCAAAAACCAACTTTAAATACTAGGAAAATCCGATGGTTGGAATTCCTCTATGAGTATGAATTTGATATAAATCATATCAAAGGAAAAGAGAACAAGGTGGCTGATGCACTCAGTAGGAGAGTTTATGATATGCATTCTACAACCATTAACACATACAAATCATATTTGAAATACATAATGTTCTTTATGCTAGGCACTCAGGATACCAAAAGACAATTCCAGATATCAAGAAACAATATTATTTTCCAGGTATGAAGAAAGAGGTAGTTCATCATATAGCCAGATGTTTGGAATGTAAAAAATTCAAGGATGAACACATACACCTAGCTAGTTTGCTACATTCATTGCCCATTCCTGAGTGGAAATGGGAAGTTGTAACAATGGATTTGATCACTAAGCTGCCTAGAACTTCCAAGCAACATGATTCCATCATGGTGGTGGTGGATAAGCTTACCAAATATTCCCATTTTATTCCAGTGAAGTTAAATCACAAAGAAACTAACATTGTTGATATTTATATGAGATAAATTGCTAGGATGCATGGTGTTCCTAAGACAATTGTTTCTGACATGGATCCTAAATTTATATCAAATTTTTGGAAAGTATTGTTCAAAGGATTTGGGACAAATATGAACTTTATCACAACCTATCATCCAAAATTAGATGGGAAAACATAAAGGGTAAATCAGGTGATTGAAGATATGGTAAGGATGTATGTGACATGGATAAACCATAAAAATGGAAAGACTACTTACAATTGGTATAATTTTCTGATAATAATGAGTATCATGCATCTTTGAAGATGTGCCCATTTGAGGAGCTATATGAAATAAAATGCAATACACCAATGAGATAGAACAACCCAACAAAAATAGCAGTGGTTGGGCCAGAATTGCTAAGGGAAATGGAGGAACAAATGGTGAAAATAAAACATAATTTAAAGGCTGCCCAAGATAGGCAGAAAATTTATGTCGATAAAGGAAAAACTCACAAAGAGTTTAAAGTGGGTGATCACGTGTTCTTTAAAGTAAAGGAAAAAATAAGTTCCTTGAATTTGGGAAAATTTTCAAAGATGGCAACACGTTATTGTGGGTCATTTGAAATCCTAGAGAGGATTGGTCTTATTGCATACATGCTTGCACTACCTGCATCGATGTGTTCATAATGTATTACATGTGTATTTTCTTAAAAAATATGTACCTGATGCTAATTATGTCATTGATTGGATTTTGATTCAGGTGGAGCAAGAAGGTGAATTTCAAGTGCAACCGGTTTGCATATTGGCTCGGAAGATCAAACAACCCCAAAATCAAGCCATAGGGCTAGTAAATTTCCAATGGAACTAGTATGGTCCTAAGGATGCCACTTGGGAGCACGAAGATGCTACGTGGATAGTGTACCCACATATTTTTTAATATTTTGATTCTACATGTGTATATAATGCACTAAGTATAGTGCATAAATAAGGGGGAGGGGAATTTAATACCCCTAGGTCGAACCCCGATTGTAATGTAAATGTAAGTGTACATATAGTTTGGTGAGCTAGGATATTTTGGGCCAGAGTGACTTTGTATATATGTATTTTGAGGCCAATATGCCTATGTGGTTATTAGGATGGAGAGACAGAGGCTGAAAGGCCAGTGAGACTACCTTTGTGAAATGTAATCACACTCATATATTAATGAAAAACATCATTGTTTCATTCCAACCAGAAAGAGTATGGGGGGATAAAATTCACTAGAAAGGGAAAGAGGGGCTAAGAGTCTAGGAAAGGGGCTAAGCTAAGGGGGTTAATCCCAAAGGAATATTTTATTAATATTCCCAAAGTATAAAGTTTAAC
>SNQJ01S0000429.1:310923-373950 GCA_010110895.2 Picea sitchensis
ACATTGAATTATAGTACACTCATCACTTCAATTTATTATTTACCTTCTAAAAATCTCTTAAACCACTTTGACTACTTTGACCTTTTGGGGCTTCTAGATGACTCATGAGGGTTCTCCAAGTTTAGATGGCCATAACTCTCTAACTGTGAGGAGTTATGTGACGTTACACATACCACTAGAAATGGAATGACATGTAATATGCATATATAATAACCTTGCATTCAAATATATCAAAACTCATACCATTATCCATCAAATAAACTTGGGTCCATTACCCAAACCTAGGTTCTCCAACTTCTCATGGCCATAACTCTATAACCGTGAGGAGTTATGTGATGTTACACATACCACTGGAAATGGAATGACATGTAATTTCCATATAGAATAGTCTTACCTTCAAATATATTAAAACTCATAGCATTATACATGAAACAACCTTGGGTCCATTACCCAAACCTTTGTGCTACCATAATTCATTACCAGACTTTCTCCAATGTTTGAAATCAATCACTAAGGGTTGACATAAATCTAAAATATCACTCTCCAATGGTTTACATCAATGAAAACCAACTATCCATACCAACTATCCATCAACCTAAGCCAACTGTCTGACAATTTCCTCCCTAAACTCTTTGGTAGCTTCCTGGGATGAAAGCATGACCCTCAGGTTGGGAGGCTTTGGGATAATATTACTGGAAGAGGAGGGGTATAGGGGGTGATATTCGTGGTCACAAATTGGAGCACAAATACAAGAGAGGGAACAAGTAGGAGGAGAGATGAGCCAAGATTGAGGAGTAGTGTCTAGTCGCTGTAGGGAAGAGCCCTGCCTTTCACAACCTTCCAAATGTTAAACATAGTTGAGAACTTGAACCCTTTAAAAAACATAATTTTTTCTAGATAAGAATGACACTCACCAGAATGGCGTTGCACAATGAAAAAGGTGTTCCACATTCTATAGTTATTAGAATTAACACTAGTCATTTCCATTGCAGAGTCGAGGTATAGGAGGATCGATACAAGTGAAAATACCAGTATCCTTCATAAGTTATCACACAAATCAAAATAACTCACATCATCTCAGTAATGTGGTGATGTAGGGTGGTTTGACACAACATTGACCATGTTATAAACCAAGACATTTCTCAGAGGGGATCTCATGTCCTCCAAGCATGTCCCTATCACCCCATTTGGGGTTTTAAGTTTTTATTAAAAATAAAGATAAATTGAATTTTATTGAAATTTCTTTTAAAATATATTTGATATAAATATTTTTTTTTCACTTTAAGTATGTACTAATATATTTTGGACAATAAATACAATTGAATAGTATGCCATAATTTGTTCCTATGCTAGTAGTAATAGTTTTTGAATTATTTTTAGCATCACCATTCAACATAATTGAGTAGTATGCCATAATTTCTTCCTATGTTAGCAGTCATAGTTTTTGAATTTTTTTGTGGATGGTAGGTGAAAGTGGGGTTATATTCTCCCCATGAGGAAATATTAGACTTACTTTCTCATGAAGCCTCGTTCAAGAAACTAACAATCAAGAATATGTGTATGCTCTCCTTCAAGGATTGTTTCTGGACCGACATCATGGTATGGATTCCATCTCAATATTGGGAGATTCAAAAGTGGTCATTAACCATGTGAGGAGGAAACCTTTCCATCAAATATGAAGCTGAGAAAAATATTCATGAGAATCCACCAGGAGCTCAAAGATTTCCACACTCTATCCCCTTACCAAATTTTCCCTCATAAAAATTTAACTGTGGATGGTCAAGCCAATATGGCTATTCAAGATACCATTATAATGCTCCACATTAATGAGAAGGCCTCTTTTCACCATATCCAATGAAATTCACCATGGTTCCAAATTTATCTCTGTGTGGGGGTTCCATCAGGGACCTTAAAATTTACTTTTGTCTCGTCACTCTCCTCTTCCCACGTCCCTTAGCTTCCTCTTCGCCCACTGTTGGCATAGGGGCAGACCGAGGGTTCAACACTCAAGAGTGCACCAACAAAACCCTAACTACTGACCCTTTCAACAACACCTGCAAAGAAGATGAAGTCTCACCCGAGGTAGAGGCAGAGGTGGTTTCATGACTCCAGTTTCTACAACCTTAGCTGGGACACATATATGTGATTACAATATTATATCAAAGCACTTGGCAGTTATAGTTCATCAGTACTTAACCAATATCTACTTCACAGTTAAAAATCTAATCATAGAGCATCACAGTATTCACCTAGATCTAGTATATTCAAGTACTAAGCACATTCACATAGGTTAGATCTATAATTATTAAGCACAAAGAATAACAGATCTATCTATCATTCATCTTACATCAAATCACTAAGCAAGTAAACACATAACACATCAATACATTCCACAAAGCATAGAAACACAGGATACATGTGGTTCACCCCCAGCCTGGGGCTACGTCCACCAACTCTTCATATTCTTTATTGTCTTCTGTCAATATTATACATCCACAGAGCCATAAAATCCTACACTACATAGGACATGAGATCTGCACACACCTCGCTAGATCCTCCTTCCTCGAGCTAGCTTACAACACCAAGCTTCTACACAATCTCTTATAGTCACTTGCACTTAGCCTTGAAATTCTCACACAACATTCACAAAGCATGTATAATGATCAATTTCACTTAGCACATCATCACATAGATGCCTATTGTTATCACCTTAACAATTTTCATATCCGGATCTAAAAATTTCTGAAATTTAGCGAGATGCTATACCACAGTAAAGGCGTGATAGTTTAGGGAGCTAGGCTATATCCCAAGGAATATTAACAAATATAGCGGAGGTGGGAAGGGAGTAGCTCGACAGACCATTGATTTTTAAGAATCCCAGATCCATGGTTGAGGCCCACATTGGACTGACAAATAGCACGGAACTTAACGTCGCGAAGGTAGACCGGGAAAAACCATTATGGTTTTGATGGGGAATGCGTGGCACTCTTACACATGCATCAGGTTAGACAATGGATTTCCCGAAACCAATTTTCCTATGGCCTCGATGTCACATGGTTCAAAATTTCACATCAATAACTCGCGGGAAGGATGGCAGTTGGTCAAATCACCCCACATCACTAGTCCATGTACTTTCCCAGATGATGTATCAAAAGGACGTCGTCGTATAACTAAATCGAGGCTCATCATTCAAAGTGGATTGATGAAGCGTGGAACACCAACATAATATGACAATAATTCATGATTAAAATACAAAAACCATCAAATCTCAGATATGAAATCATTTTATCCTATTCTGGGAAATTGCCATCTTATGTGTAAGAAAAACAAGCTTGACCTGTGTTGATTTCCTGATTTCTGTAAATTCAAAGGGTGGCCAAATCAAGGTCTCTGCAAAGTCCAAAAGGTATGGATGATACTCATCAAACGGTGTCTGACACAAGTAGGTTCTCAACTAATGTACCAAGAAATTCAATAAGTAAGAAATAAAGATTGGTCTTGTAGATACTGGCAACTAAATTTCATACCGAACCTACAACTGAGACAGATTCGGGAGTCAAATTAAACCCTGTTATGAGGGATCTCATCATAAATGAACACGCAGACAACACCTACCACCCATCCACAAAGAGGAAGAGGAGAAAAAGGTGGAGGACGAAGGTCAAAACTGAGATGATAGAGAGCATCGGAGAAAATCTCGCTTGGTTGAGTACCCTCGAAGAGGAAAACGCTAAGATGAGGTGAATCCTCAGGTAAATTTAGGTGTATTTCAAAAAGTTTTGGACAGATGGAAGCTTAAGAAAGGGGAGTCCTGATATGACAGACTGGTTACTAATGGTCCCTTTAAATAATATAACTTTTCTTCCTTTTTGTAACTTTTATCTATTTTAGAATTATGAGTAAGTCAGAACGTTTTAAATTCCACATGAAATTCCTCTATATATGCTTGCTCTCACGAGTATAGAAGGATGGAGAAAGGAGGAAGCTACCCTCTATGCAGGAAAAAATTGCAAATATTTGGGGTTGGAATGAATACATGGATGAAAAGGAAGATTTTGGACTTTTTATGAAAAGATTCTAACTGGCGGTGTTATGAGTCTCGTTTTCTTCCATAGTGTGTGATTCATGTTATTTTGCATTTTATTTTTCTTTCCTCTGTCTAAATTGAGAAATTAAAAGTCCAGAATTCATTATTCAATGCTCTCGGCTTGGCAATTTAGACTATGTTTATCTCTTCTAAACCATTTCAGAATTCATTACTATAATTCTCTGATAATAGTTGTGTGTTTCTTTTCTTCTCATACCATTTAAATTTTCAAGCATAAACTCAGAAGTCACTTACTCATTTAGCCTTTTCCTCTTAATTTTTTTCATGATTTGGCAATGCATTCTACATTCTTGACCCCATAACCCAAAGGTCATCTCTAGATCTTCAACAATTTTATTAAAAATCTCAAAAAAAAACTGAATCTATCCCTCGTCTTCCATAGATATATCAAGTGACATGAGAGATCCCTCTCTGAGTTGAGAAACCTAGTGCCTCAGCTCTAAAGTTGTTTGAAACAGTTACCTTTGTCGTTTGTCTATTCAACCAGACATAATTTACAGAGTGCTAACATTCTGGCACCGTTGTCGGGGAACAAAATTGAAAAATTTTCCCCGGGAAGAACGACATGGTTGAGTTCTAAGGTCTCAGAGAGGTAGACACTTAGGCACATATTGGCCATATTCCTTATCTGGAGACTCCACATCGGTTTGAAGGTGACTCCACTGATAAAAGAATCTTGAATTTCTAAAAGGTGACTCTGCTCTCAATGCTTCAAGTGCAAGACAAAGACTTCACTGAAAGATGAAACCCCTTGACAGGGGCGAGGAAAGGCATCATGAGGGAAAATAGGTACTCAAAATGGGACCTCTTACAAAGCATTTTACTTTTCATTTTAAGTTGCCTTTTCTCCTTCCTTGAACATGCAAAACGAACTTTCTTTTACCTATTGTATTTTAATAATGATCATGAAAGACTTGCAATTATATTTCCTCCTCTATATGTTGCACATGCATACCCTCACCTTGTCATTGGTTCTGATAAATTTTTTTCACCTGGGTCACGCAATGACAATGAACAAGTTGATGAATCCTATGAGACCAATTTCCCCCCCACAGTTCTTGGTCCAACACCTCCCAAGGCCCGACATAGATATATACCCTTAAAGCTACCCCAAACCCTTCATGATTTCCCTCCAAATTACTATGAGTACCTACATGTGTTTGATGGAGAATCGAATATCATCTCGGCTGAAAAGCACATTCAAGGGTTTGAGAATTTTATATATTTATTTGAGATTTACCATGATGATGTGTGTATGAGACTTTTCTCTCAATCCTTGAAAGGAGACACCAAACACTAGTTCAAACATTTACATCCAGAAACCATCAACTCATGGGTAGAATTGAAGAAGGTCTTCTTAAAGTTCTGGGGCAAAGAGAAATCCTTAAAGTTGCAACTCAATGAGTTTTATGCCTTGAAAAGACACATCAATGAAGCTATTTCTATGTTCAATATAAATTTCTCTAGCATCTATTATAATTTTTCCGAAGAAATTCAACCCTCTGAAGCTGCTGCCATGCTCCATTATGCAACTACTCTTCATCCAAATTTTTCTTTCCTCCTAATGGAAAGAATACCCGAGTCCTTACAACAAATGTTTAGTGATGCTCAGGACATTCAACACAACATCCAAGCATGTAATCCAATCTAGAGTGAGGAGTTGAATGATCAAGAACATGAAAGCAAATATGAACATGAAATAGCTGATTGGAATCTTGAGGATAGAATTGACGATATCATAGGTCCTCTTGAAGTTTACAATGGAAATGATTTTTCAAAGAACTATATTATTCCACTTGTTGGAAGAAGAGATGTTGATTAAGCTTCTGATCCATCCCATGATAAGCAGGGGACTTATGGTTTTATTTATTCATTTGTAGACAGTCAAAACGATGAATTTGCAAATCAGTTTGTTGAAGAACATGTTGACGTTCTAGAGTTTTTCTAGTTAGATGATATTGCATATACTACTGATTTACCTATATATGATGAATACGATGATGATTGTGATGATGAATCCTTAGAACAACCAACTGCATGTTCCCTATCAGAATTTTTTTTTCAACAGTATAATGAAATGACTCAACCTACATATTCGTTGGCATACAAATATGTTCAATATATATCTTACACTCATTTAAATGTCAATCCAGGATTCGTAATCAATAGAGTTGATGCACTATATGTGCCGATAACATATAGGTTCCTATGTCTGATGAGTATATCTCAATCAAGAAAAAAACACTCTGTTTTCACACTTCAAAGATAACACTCTTCACGCAATTCGAAAATTAGAAAGAAAAACTCATAAACATGCATATGATCTAAAATTCTTGCTTAGGTGATGGACCTGTTCACTGATGGCTCATGAAAGGAAAATATGAACTTTGATTCTATCTCCTAGAGCAACTAAACTAACAACAATTAACATGCTGCATATTCTCAAAATAAAGCATCAATCAATTTTAGAAGAAATAATAGATAGAGGAAGACACTCCATTGTAGGTGCATGCAGGGTGAGAGATGGAGATCTAATCTCATTTTCTGTAACAACTTGATTCAATAATAACTTGCAAGCAATCCATATCTAATTCCTCACACTCAATCAAATCTTGCAGCCTTGAAAAAGAAATGTCTAGCTTATATACCAAGAGCATAATCCATTTACTGGTTCATGTAATACAAGAGATGGAATTCTCGAATGGCCCCTTGGCTAACACATGTTACAACTCTCAACAAATTCTGAAAATTAACTCAGATTCATAAATGTAAATAATCACACTTCAAAGATTGTCAAACCTATCCTATCATGCATATTTCTGGCAACAAGCTAAATACAATTCCTAAAACTATGGTGCACTAGATTTGTTATACCAGCAATAAAACACTGAACACTACTCACACTTCACCACTTACATTCAGAATATTTCTAATTCAGATAACAAATCAAGCTAACAACAAGCATTACATAGGTACAGGACTAAAACAAACATGTACAAGAATAAAAACTAAGCTATATTTTACAACAAGCTTACCACGTTAGAATGGTGGGCCCTTACCAATTCCAACATGGAAGCTCAAAAAACTCACAGGATAGTAGGTCCCAAAAATGCACAAGATCAACAACTGTAATTCATATTACTTGACAACAAAGAGACTTATAGAAAATATGTGTTCACAAGCCAATACATCAACATAACAATATGGAATTCCCTTCCTTCAAGAACTGGTAGTACAATATAACAATTCCTCTCCCTTTTGGCTTAGCCATCACTCAATTTATATCATTTTTATATTACAAATTTGGATCTAGACAATCCAATTGAAATCAAAACAATTTTCCATCAATGGATGTCGAGTACAACCACTATCTAATCAAGGAAATGTTGTTCCTATGAATCTGGGCATGATCTTAAAAATTTTGGAAAATTGGAAAAGATTGAGGATGGATCGTTCCCCCTGAGTTTGAGGTCCACATGTGTGATATCTTGAGATTCTGGCACATGCGTCCGAATGAAAACACGGCTCTGGAAAAAACCAATGTCCCCAAATTTTGAGATCGATCTTCATTGGCTCGAAAATCGAGGTGAAAATCGAGTACCAGAATTTTGGTACCAAAATCCTGTAGGTAGCTGTATAGTACCGGAATACACACAGTAATAATCCTGAGTACTAGATTAGGCACATGGGAAGTACTGGAATAGCACAGATTGTGATAGTACTGGATCAAAAATTCCTAAAAGTCAAACAATTAAGATCATGCAAAATCAAAACATTTAATCAAATTAACTTAAAAAAAAACTAAACAAATCATGCCTTATTTATAATTTACCCCTTAGGCACATGAACAAGGTCATTGGGTATGTGTTTGGTAGGAAATAGTCAAGTATAGGATTATAGCATACGCAAAAAGGATCAGATACAAGGTAATATAGGGCATTATATATGTCAATACGAAGACTCAACATTCCCCCATGCTTAAGTCATTGCATGTCCTCATGCAACAATGTTCTTCAAAATTTCAAAATTGATGGTACTCTTCACTTGATCAAGCATTCCCCTAAAGTTTCATCGTTATTTAGCTCCTAAGTTTAAACAATATAAAATTCTTGGCTTATGCTTCACACTTCTTACCCATGGAAAAGTATCTATGATAGACAAGTGGAGTCATGGATAATATATTAGATCTGTTAGTGATTTGACGTTGATTCTTATCCAATCTATTTTCGATCAAATTTAGGAGAAAGGGTTGGTCGTGACTCTAATATGATTATAGGATAGTGGCAAAATTTTTTCATAATGACTTTGGCTAATAGGCCCCCTTGGCTAGATTACCTTTAAAAAAAAAGTGATATAAGCATAGTTTAGATGTCATTTGAAGAGAGGAACACATAAAAGAATACGTCCTAAGATGATTAACTCGTTTCTTATCCAAGTTATTACAAATGAATCTCTTCTTGGTTAGGTAAGGTGAATTACACATACCGAGGGTCCCACTTCTCAAGTAAACCTATTTATTTTAAAGATAGAACTCTAAAGTGGATACTTGAAGGTTCTTAAGAACATCGTCTGAGAGATATAAAGGTCATATCCTAGCCTTGATTTGATAGTGATTGCTTCAGAATGAGACCCAAGGGTTTTTGTTCAGTTTTAAGTGTGCCACTTTATTGTTTTTAACTCTCTTTACCCGGCATAGCCTCGTTGCCAGTAGGCCTGTTCAGTACCCTGACGGATTTACCTTAGTACCATACAAGCATGGCCCCATTGCCAATAGGCTTGTTCAGTACTCCGATGGGTTTACTTGTACTTCCTGATACTTCCTTTTTATTATATTACTCAAAAGATTTAGAATTATGTATACTGCTCATTGACAGTTTTAGAGTATAAGGAAGGCAGGTGGTATGAGAGTGTTTTAGATTTATTAGGAACATAATTAATTGTTTGCAATTATCCCAAGGTTGACATCATCCACATTCAACTTAAATCTCAGCTATTCAATGTATAATGGAACATCTCAGATAATGACTAAGAGGTCCCTCTAGTTAATCCTATTAGGGTTCTCATGAAAGTTCATTGAGGTTTTGCAACGACGGTCCACCACATGAGGTTTTCATCAGTACCTCCAAGAGAAACTTGTAAAGATAATCTTGGATAATAACTTGTTGAATCAACTACGTTAGTATTATACATAATGGTGTCACCACTTTTCAATGGATATTTCAATTAGCAATCACTTTTTTCAAAATGATGAGGTAATAAGACAAGTGCACCCATTATCATATCGAGCTAAATGTGGAAATATCTTCTTAAAGGAAAGCAAGGATGATTCATTCAAGGTTGAGTGTATAAGTGTAGGAGGAAAATGTACTTGAGAGTAAAAACAATTTAACACGGGACTTAAATGATCCTTGATAGAAAGAACATGAAGAGATTAGACCATACCTCTAATTACCCGAAGTGAAAATGATGTTAAGCATAGGACAAAGATCATATCACATTGGCATTAGTACTAGATTGGTAACTGGTATTAGACCATGTTTATGCAGTATCGTAATAGATACTACTGGAATAGGACAATAACAGAATAGGGCAGTACTAGAACAGAGCAGAGGGCAGAAACAGAGTGACATGATGAATGATTTCCATACAAGGAGATGTATACGAGGGCTTGCATAAATTCATGGTAGGTAGAGTGCAATAATTGAGAGTATTCATTTTTTTACTACATAATTAGTCTAATTCCTTAGTAAAACGAAAACAAATTGTTGAGTTTATATGTCCTATTTTTTGAAGCATTTAAATCGAGCAGCAAAAATTGAATACATGATTAGAGCTACCATCACCTTATTACCATTACAAGATCACCTTAATACCGGATGGACACATGTTTATTCTTCTGAAAATTTTGTAGGTTGCACCTTGTAGAAGTGGCTAGTGTTCTCTGGTGTTCTGGAAGAGGACCTATGACCTGATTCAACTGAAAAACCATGTAGATGGAAGAAATACCAACACTATATGTAGGAACTCTGGGTTTGCATCATAATAATGAAAAATAATTTGGTGCTTGGGCTCTAATATGTGTGAGAAGAGGGTATTTTGTAATTGGATGACCATATGTTGAGATTTTAGAAGCCTCCTCTTTTGGGACCAGGATGATCACTGCTCCTGCTGGCACTTCCTTTTTATTAAAAAAATAATAATCTTAACTACTACTATCTCAACAACCACTCCCCCATGCTTGAGGTTTTACATGGCCTCATGCAAACAATGGGAGACACTAAAAAAAAACTTCTCAGAGGGTTTTGACCATCGAGATTTTCCATAGCAAGTCCATCTTCCATTTTCATCATGATTTCCACATAATTCAAAATATCTAGCCTAAGATTTTTCTCAAAATGAGCTGATGCTTCGACCTTCGAAGGCTCGACTTGCAGGAAAGATTGAAGAAATTGAGAATCCTACTGATTTTTTGATTGAAAGCGCATCAATTCATTCTCAAAAGATATTTTTCAAATGATTAATCCAGATCATCAATTGTCAAGTTATAAGCGTGCATTGGGGAAGTCTGGCTTGTATAAAATATGTGGCAATTTGTAGCTGGCAAAGAGCTCATTTTCATGTGAATGATATTTCCAATTGTGTGGTATTTTCGAAAATTGTAATATTCAAGTTAGATGCATTTTCAAAAATCAAATATACATGCTTGTACCTTCAGATTATCCTCCAAAGATTTAGCTGTTGTCACATTTGAAAACCCTACAAACTCATCAAGTTCTCCAAAATGAGCATGCACATGTGCTTTTGCTGATGATGGAATTGCAAGTTGTGGAGAAGGAACACCATAGAATGAAACAACACTCTCGACTTCTGGAAACAATGCATCACTTCCAATAGATAAAGCACCATCCTTGCAAAAAAAAAAAGATTGTTACTCCAACCATTTTCCTTCAGCCACTTCATGTATTCCGCAATATATTTAACAACTTCCCAATCAAGACCATCCATTAAATATGTAGAGGCTACTGCATCAACAATAATGACAATTGAACCCATATGTAAAAAAATGCCACATTCTGTTGCAATTTCTCTTGTTGTGTTAATATTGTTGCCAACAACCATTCTTACTGTAATACCTGCCATTCTACAGACTTAAACAACTTCTTTAACACAAAGACACACATGATCCTTGATGCCAATGCATGTATAACCATTTATATGCATGGTTTCATTCTCTGAATCAAAATTATCTTACAAGTCTATAAAGGAAAGACAGAGAGTTTGAAAAGAAAATGCCCAAAGTAAACGAAATTTAAACCCACAACAACACAAGACTACTACAATCACTCAAAATGACTCCTAAATATGATGATTAATCCAAAATGAAACAATGCACATGAGAATTAGAAAATTTCAAAGGCATCTGATCCACCACTCTCGATATCCTTTTGTGTCAACCCCATCCTATCCATTTCCATTGCCTCTGTGCAAAATTAAAAAAAATCAACACCATTTGTTCACCAAGATTATAATGTACTCAAATATCTAGTGACCAGGAAGATCCCAATTTCCATCTCTGCACATGGGAAGACATGGTACAATCATTATCAATGGATGTCCAACCTCCAAAACACTGCTCTCACTCGCCATTTTCATGATGAAAATAGTTACACTGAGGATTTCATGGCAGACACCATAGAACTACAACAACAATTGTAGGCCAAGATGCAGTCCAGAATGCCTTTTTAGATCTCGACTCCCCCATAGCATTAGGGTACCTGGTTATATTACCAGCGCATTCCTGAAGGAGAGGAATATCCAGTTCTATGCAGGAGAGTGGAAAGACAACTTGGTTTAGTCGCAACATTCCATTATTATCTTAGGAGTTGTTACAGGGAGGAATTTTTGCTTGACTAGAATGAGATTGCAGAACAACTTGGTTATGTTCATGTGGGTATGTGTTGGAATTCAAGAATATCATCATAGGTCTATTTGATGCATTAACCTAATATGAGAGCTGGGCTGCAAAGGATATGAGAAAGGGAGTTTGGTGTGCAATAATTTATGGAAGATCATTATGGTTTCTTTTACATTCTAATTAATGCCCCTAATCAATTGGCTTGATGTAGTGTTGGGAATATAGCCTCAAATAAATGGCAGAGTGTGGTCCAAGTAGCTAGAAATGTCACAATTTAGGATATGGATATGTTTGATAAGTACTTGGTGTTAGTTCTTCATAAGGGAGGAATTCCAGTAATTTTTCCATTGCCTATGCCTCTACAACTTGAATTTAATGATGGAATACAACTTGAATACCTTACTCCATGGTTCATACCAATGTTGGCTAACATGTGCACTGTTGTTCCTAGATCAAATCATGATTTCAAGTCTTCTATTTTCCATGCAGTGTTCTTAAAGAGATTCAGCACCAAATCCATCAATGATATTCAGAGGATCACTACAAATACATGTTGTTGATCCTCAACATATATTCATCAATTGATCAAACCAAATGCAATAAGTGAATAGTAATACAAGTCATTCAAAATCAAACATTGAATGAAATTTCAACTTAAATTCCCCCATAATAACAACAAGGGTCATAAATTCTCCTGTACTCACATATCTTATTGGAGCTCATCTCGTACTTCTTGTAGCTCTCTATCAAGACCTTCTTCTCAAAATTCAACATCCAATGATCGGGGTTCTGGAAATAGTGTATGGGATGTTGTGCAAGTTCTCTTACCATATCTCAAGAGGATATCCAAAATCACATAGGCACACAGAAAGACATTTACGAAATAGTTCCAACATTTGAGAAACAACAATCTTGGCAACTCTGTTTCCAATTCATGGTTGATTACAAAAAATTGGATTTATGAGGTTGCAAGTGGGATCCCAAAATGTATTTATTGCCGCTACAAATCAACAGACTGTAACTGCACTATATGATGTTCCAAAAGTATGCCAATTTCTCTAGGATTTTCATTATTATCTGCAAAATGGACCGGACACTTGATCCCATATATGCATACTAAACAATTTTCTTTGAGCCTGGAAGATTAACATGCCTACTCTATTGTTGATCTTTCCCCTATAGCCCTTCACACACAACTTACAATTTTTCATAGCAGAGAGAAGGGTGCACTTTTTCAACACTTCACAACCATCAGTTGAGAAAAAGATAGAATGGTGAAGGGTTTTATGGAAGCAAATTTAAAAACAAAAGGGACACATGTGGGGTTATAAGTGGGTATTGGTGGGATTACGAAAATAAGAGACAGGGATAAATGGTAGAATAACAAGCTTGAAATGTTGTCTTTATGATAAATTTCCTTCATTTTCAATAAATTAGAAGGATAAAAAAACTGCTTACCTCAATTAACCCTTGGAGTTGATACTTACATATCTAAATTCTGAGGTATTTTTGGAGGAACTTGAGCTATGAAGACCATCCAAAAAAATCTGAGTGTGCATGCCTTGATTTGAAGAATGCATCCGGGCTGGTAGGACACTGTTGATATATTGCTTGTATGCAGTCCCGGTACCAGAAAAAAAAATCATGTTGTTGCCTTTGAGATGTTTGTTAGCGAGAAACCTGCTATAAGAACAAAGATTGGGCATGGGATCAGTGACCTCCTTCTTTCCAGCAAGCTACCTTGTCAACTGTTGACATTCCCTATTTATTCAGAAAACATAAAAGAAACGTTGCACTGTATTTTAAACTAAACCACTAACTATATGCAGCTCTTTATTCATTGTCCTACCCTACTTGAGAAAAGAGAAAGCCTTTTTTTCAAGTATAGGAAAATTTCCAGTGCAGCCATGTGCGTAACAGGTTTAGAAATATATCCATACTCGGGTTTAAAAGATAAATTTTAATGCATACCAGAGTATGAAGGACCAACTGCTTTAATGATGAGATCAAACAATAATTGAAATTAACATAGTAGTGTGACCTGACAACTAATTGGAACCATCTTTCAATAGCATCAAGATATTCTTGTTTCCCTTCTTTGTTTAGGTCACACTACATGTCCTCATTTTCCATTCCACGCAGAGCATTTTCTTCAAGATGATTGGTATCTGAGGTACATACAAGATCTGCTGAGAGGCATGATAAGAACTCCTCAATATCAGGTTCCAGTGGTTTCTCTTTATTTCATTCTATCCATGATTCTTGAGTCTCCTCAATATCAGGTTCCAGTGGTTTCTCTTTATTTCATTCTATCCATGATTCTTGAGTCTCCTCAACAAATTGACAATAGGAATCCGAAGGGAGTTCTAAATCTTCTTGTGGAGAGACAACTAAATTCTTGGCTACTATCAAGATATGGTCTTCCTGAGAGGTAGATATCCCAGCTACTGCTAGAATGCGAGAAATTTATTTGAGGAACATTCTTCAAGCTCTTGATCATCCTTGAATTACTCTAGCTGGTTGATGATCCCTATCTCACAACACAACTTAGTACTCGGGGGTTCTTATAGCACCCTAAAAATAATTTATCATCAAAGATTTGAATATTAAGACTAAGAAATTAAAACTATTTTCAAAAATAAAACACACCAAACTTGAACTCCTTGCGTTACTGGGACCCTGTTGTCACCAAGTTATCAGTTAACCATCTTTCAATAGCATCAAGATATTCTTTTTTCCCTTCTTTGTTTAGGTCACACTACATGTCCTCATTTTCCATTCCACGCAGAGAATTTTGTTCAAGATGATTGGTATCTGAGGTACATACAAGATCTGCTGAGAGGCATGATAAGAACTCCTCAATATCAGGTTCCAATGGTTGCTCTTTATTTCATTCTATCCATGATTCTTGAGTCTCCTCAACAAATTGACAATAGGATTCCGAAGGGACTTCTAAATCTTCTTGTGGAGAGACAACTAAATTCTTGGCTACTATCAAGATATGGTCTTCCTGAGAGGTAGATATCCTAGCTACTGCTAGAATGCAAGAAATTTCTTTGAGGAAAATTCTTCAAGCTCTTGATCATCCTTGAATTACTCTAGCTGGTTGATGATCCCTGTCTCACAGCACAACTTAGTACTCAGGGGTTCTTACAGCACCCCAAAAATAATTTATTATCAAAGATTTGAATATTAAAACTATTTTCAAAAATAAAACACACCAAACTTGAACTCCTTGCGTTACTGGGGCCCTGCTGTCACCAAGTTATCAGTTTGCACAAGTTAGCTTATCATAAATAAAACTAAATTTGCAGAAATAAAAACACACTTGCATCAAAAGAAGAGAGGACAACCTAACTTTAGAGAAACCCCACCAAGTGGATGCGTGGGTTCTTCCTACACATCTTACCGTCTTCTCTCTGCCCTTAGGTCATCCATAAAAACCAATCCAAAATAGTTAAAGCAATTTGATTCAAATACTACCTATTACCATTTACAACTCCCCAACAACGACGCCAAAATATTGGTGTACAAATATGTTTAATATATATCTTACACTCATTTAAATGTCAATCCGGGATTCATAATCAGTAGAGTTGATGCACTATATGTGCCGATAACATATAGGTTCCTATGTCTGATGAGTATAGCTCAATCAAGAAACATAACACTCCGTTTTCGCACTTCAAAGATAACTCTCTTCACGCAATCCAAAAATTAGAAAGCAAAACTCATAAACAGGCATATGATCTAAAACTATTGCTTAGGTGATGGACCTTTTCACTGATGGCTCATGAAAGGAAAATATGAACTTTGATTCTATGTCCTAGAGAAACTAAACTAACAATAATTAACATGCTGCATATTCTCAAAATAAAACATCAATCAAGTTTAGAAGAAATAATAGGTAGAGGAAGGCACTCCATTGTAGGTGAATGTAGGGTGAGAGATGGAGATCTAATCTCATTTTCTATAACAACTTAATTCAATAATAAATTGCAAGCAATCCATATCTAATTCCTCACACTCAATCAAATCTTGTAGCCTTGAAAAATAATTGTCTAGCTTATATACCAGGAGCATAATCCATTTACTGGTTCAAGTAATACAAGAGATGGAATTCTCGAATGGCCCCTTGGCTAACACATGTTACAACTCTCAACAAATTTTGAAAATTAACTTCGATTCATAAATGTAAATAATCACACTTCAAAGATTGTTAAACCTATCCTATCATGCATATTTCTGACAACAAGCTAAATAAAATTCCTAAAACTATGGTGCACCATATTTGTTATACCAACAATAACACACTAAACACTACTCATACTTTGCCACTTACATTCAGAATATTTCTAATTCAGATAAGAAATCAAGATAAAAACTAGCATTACATAGGTACAGGACTAAAACAAACATGTACAAGAATAAAAAGTAAGCTTTATTTTACAACAAGCTTACCACGTTAGAATGATGGGCCCTTACCGATTCCAACATGGAAGCTAGAAAAACTCACAGGATAATAGGTTCCAAAAATGCACAAGATCATCAACTATAATTCATATTACTTTCCAACAAAGAGACTTTTAGAAAATACGTGTTCACAAGCCAATACATCAACATAACAATATTGAATTCCCTTCCTTCAAGAACTGACAGTACAACATAACAATTCCTCTCCCTTTTGGCTTAGACATCACTCAATTTATTTTATTTTTACATTACAAATTTGGATCTAGACAATCCAATCCAAATCAAAACAATTTTCCATCAATGGAGGTCGAGTACAACCACTAACTAATCAAGGAAATGATGTTCCCATGAATCTGGGCATGATCTTAGAAATTCTGAAAAATTGAAAAAGATTGAGGATGGATCATTCCCCCTGAGATGTAGGTCCACATGTGTGATATATAGAGATTTTGGCTAACATGTCTGAATGAAAACACGGCTCTGGACAAAACCCATGTCCCCAAATTTTGAGATCAATCATCATCGACCTGGAAATCGAGGCGAAAATTGAGTACTGGAATGTTGGTACCAAAATCCTGTAGGTAACTGTTTAGTACCGGAATACACACAATCATAATCCTGAGTACTGGATTAGTTGCATGGGTAGTACCAGAATAGTGTAGATTGTGATAGTACCGGATCAAAACTTCCTAAAAGTCAAAAAATTAGGATCATGCAAAATCAAAACATTTAATCAAATTAACTCAAAAAAAAACTAAACAAATCACGCCTTAATCATAATTTACCCCTTATGCACATGAACAAGGTCATTGGGTATGTGTTTGGGAGAAAATAGTCAAGTATAGGATTATAACATAAGAAAAAAGGATCAGATACAAGGTAATATAGGGCATTATATATGTCAAAACGAAGACTCAACATTCCCCCATGCTTAAGTCATTGCATGTCCTCATGCAACAATGATCTTCAAAATTTCGAAATTGATGGTACTCTTCACTTGATCAAGCATTCCCCTGAAGTTTCATCCTTCTTCAGCTCCTAAGTTTAAAAAATATAAAATTCCTGGCTTATGCTTCACACTTCTTACCCATGGCAAAGTAGCTATGACAGACAAGTGGAGTCATAGATAATATATTAGATCTGTTAGTGATTTGACGTTAAGTCTTATCCAATCTGTTTTCAATCAAATTTAGGAGAAAGGGTTGGCCATGACTCTAATATGATTATAAGATAGTGGCCAAGATTTTTCATAATGACTTTGGCTAATAGGCCCCCCTGGCTAGATTACCTTTAAAACAAAAGTGATATAAGCATATTTTAGATCTCATTTGAAGAGAGGAACACAAAAGAATACATCCCAAGATGATTTACTCGTTTCTTATCCAAGTTTTTAGAAATGAAGCTCTTCTTGGTTAGGTAAGGTGAATTACACATACTGAGGGTCCCACTTCTCATGCAAACCTATTTATTTTAAAAATAGAACTCTAAAGTGGATACTTGAAGGTTCTTAAGAACACCGTGCGAGAGATATAAAGGTCATATCCTAGCCTTGATTTGATAGTGATTGCTTCAGAATGAGACCCAAGGGTTTTTGTTCAGTTTTAAGTGTACCACTTTATTTTTTTTAATTCTCTTTACCTCGCATAGCCCCACTGCCAGCAGACCTGTTTATTACCCCGACGGGTTTACTTGTACTTCTTGATACTTCCTTTTTATTATATTACTCAAAAGATTTAGAATTATGTATACTTCTCATTGACAGTTTTAGAGTATAAGGAAGGCATGTGGTATGAGAGTGTTTTAGATTTATTAGGCACATAATTAATTGCTTGCAATACCCCAAGTGTGACATCATCTGCATTCAACTTAAATCTCAATTTTTCAATGTGTAATGGAACATCTCAGATAATGACTAAGAGGTCCCTCTAGTTGATACTATTAGGGTTCTCCTGAAAGTTCATTGAGGTTTTGCAAAGGCGGTCCACCACATGAGGGTTTCATCAATACCTCCAAGATAAAGTTGTAAAGATAATCTTGCATAATAACTTGTTGAATCAACTAGGTTAGTATTATACATAATGGTGTCACCACTTTTCAATGGATATTTCAATTAGCAATCATTTTTTTTCAAAATGATGAGGTAATAAGAGAAGTGCACGCATTATCATATCGAGCTAAATGTGGAAATATCTTCTTAAACAAAAGCAAGGATGATTCATTCAAGGTTCAGTGTAGAAATGTAGAAGGAAGATGTACTTGAGAGTAAAAACAATTCAACACAGGACTTAAATGATCCTTGATAGAAAGAACATGAAGAGATTAGCCCATACCTCTCATTACCTGAAGTGAAAATGATGTTAAGCACATGACAAAGATCATATCACCTTGGCATCATTGCTAGTTTCGTATCTGGTATCATAACATGTTTATGCAGTACCGTAATAGATACTACCGCAATAGGACAGTAACAGAAGAGGGCAGTACTAGAACAGAGCAGATGGAAAAAACAGAGTGACATGATGAATGATTTCCATCTGAGGAGATGTATACGAGGGATTGCATAAATTCATGGTAGGGAGTGTGCAATAATTGAGAGTAATCATATGTTTACTGCATAAGTCTAATTCCTTAGTAAAACGAAAACAAATTGTTGAGTTTATATGTCCTATTGCTTGAAGCATTAAATCGAGCAACAAAAATTGAATACATGATTAGAGCTACCATCACCTTATTACCATTACACGATCACCTTAGTACTGGATGGACATAGGTTTGTGCTTCTGAAACTTTTGTAGGATGCACCTTGTAGAAGTAGTTGGTGTTCTCTAGTGTTCCAGAAGAGGACCTATGATCTGATTCAACTGAAAAACAATGTAGATGGAACAAATACCAACACTAGATGTAGGAACTCTGGGTTTGCATCAGAATAATGCAAAAGAATTTGGTGATTGGGCTCCAAAATCTTTGAGAAGAGGATATTCTGTAATTGGATGACCATATGTTGAGATTTTAGAAGCCTCCTCTTTTGGGACCAGGCTAATCACTGCTCCTGTTGGCACTTCCTTTTTATTACAAAAATAATAATCTTAACTACTACTGTCTCAACAAGCAGTCCCCCATGCTTGATGTTTTGCATGGCCTCATGCAAACAATGTGAGACACTAAAAAAAAACTTCTCAGAGGTTTTTGATGATCGAGATTTTCCATAGAAAATCCATCTTCCATTTTAATCATGATTTCCACAGAATTCAAAATATCCATCCTGAGATTTTTCTCAAAATGAGCTAATGCTTCGACCTTTGAAGGCTTGACTTGCAGGAAAGGTTGAATACATTGAGAATCCTACTGATTTTCTGATTGAAAGCGCATCAATTCATCCTCAAAATATATTTTTCAAATGATTAATCCAGATCATCAATTGTCAAGTTATAATTGTGCATTGGGGAAGTCTGGCTTGTATAACAGATGTGGCAATTTGTAGCTGGCAAAGATCTCATTTGCATGTGAATGATATTTCCAATTGTGTGGTCTTCTCAAAAGTTGTAATATTCAAGTCAGATGCATTTTCAAAAATCAAATATACATGCATGTACCTTCAGATTATCCTCCAAATATTTAGCTGTTGTCACATTTGAAAACCCAACAAAGTCATCAAGTTCTCCAAAATGAGCATGCACATTTTCTTTTGCTGATGATGGAATTGCAAGTTGTGGAGAAGGAAGAACATATAATGAAACAACATTATCGATTTCTGGAAACAACGCATCACTTGCAATAGATAAAGCAACATCCTTGCAAAAAAAAAAAACTGTTACTCCAACCATTTTCCTTCAACCACTTCATGGATTCTGCAATATATTTAAATACTTGCGAATCAAGACCATCCATTAAACAGGTAGAGGCTGCTGCATCAAAAATAATGACAATCAAACCCATATGTAAAAAAATGCCACATTCTGTTGCAATTGATCTTGTTGTGTTAATATTGTCGCCAACAACCATTCTTACTGCAATACCTGCCATTCTACAAACTTAAACAACTTATTTAACACAAAGATGCACATTATCCTTGATGCCAATTCATGTATAACCATTTATATGGATGGTTTCATTCTCTGAATCAAAATTATCTTCCAAGTCTATAAAATAAAGACAGAGAGTTTGAAAAGAAAATGCCCAAAGTTAACGAAATTTAAACCCACAACAACACCAGACTACTGCAATCACTCAAAATGATTCCTAAATATGATTATGAATCCAAAATGAAACAATGCACATGAGAATTAGAAAATTTCAAAGGCGTCTAATCCACCACTCTCAATATCCTTTCTTCTCGACCCCATCCTATCCATTTCTATTGCCTCTGTGAAAAATTTAAAAAAATCAACACCATTTGTTCACCAAGACTATAATGTCCTCAAAGCTCTAGTGACCAGGAAGATCCCAGTTTCCATCTCTACACATGGGAGGACATGGTACAATCCTTATCAATGGATGTTCAACCTCCAAGACCCTACTCTCACTCGCCATTTTCAAGATGAAAATAGTTACACTGAATATTTCATGGCAAACACCATAGAACTACAACAACAATTGCAGGCCGAGATGCAGTCCATAATGCCTCTAGAGATCTCAACTCCCCCAGAGCATTGGGGTACTTGGTTATATTACCAACACTTTCTTGAAGGAAAGGAATATCCAGTTCTATGCAGGACAGTGGAAAGACAACTTGGTTTAGTCGCACCATTCCATTATTATGTTAGGAGTTGTTACAGGGAGGAAGTTTTGCTTGACTGGAATGAGATTGCAAAACAACTTCATTATGTTCATGTGGGTATGTGTCAAAATTCAAGAATATCATAATAGGTCTATTTGATGCATTAAGCTAATATGAGAGTTGGGCTGCAAAGGATACGAGAAAGGGAGTCTGGTGTGCAATAGTTTATGGAACATCATTATGGTTTCTTTTACATTATAGCCAATGCCCCTAATCAATTGGCTTGATGAAGTGTTGGGAATATAGCCTCAAATAAATGGAAGAGTGTGGTCCAAGTAGCTGGAAATGTCACAATTGAGGATATGGATATGTTTGATAAGTACTTGGTGTTAGTTCTTCATAAGGGAGTAATTCCAGTAATTTGTCCATTGCCTATGCCTCTACAACTTGAATTTAATGATGGAATGTAGCTTGAATACCTTACTCCATGGTTCCTACCAATGTTGGCTAACATGTGCACTGTATTTCCTAGATCGAATCATGATTTCAAGTCTTCTATTTTCCATGAAGTGATCTTGAAGAGATTCAACACCAAATCTATCAATGATATTCAGAGGATCACTACAAATACATGTTGTTGATCCTCAACATACATTCATCAATTGATCAAACCAAATGCAATAAGTGAACAGTAATATCAATCATTCAAAAGAAAACATTGAATGAAATTTCAACTTAAATTCGCCCATAATAACAACAGTGGTCATAACTTCTCCTGTACTCAAATATCTTATTGGAGCTCATCTCATACTTCTTGTAGCTCTCTATCAAGACCTTCTTCTCGAAATTCAACATCCAATGATCAGGGTTCTGGAAATAGTGTATGGGATGTTGTGCAAGTGCTTTTACCATATCTCAAGATGATATACAAAATCACATAGGCACATAGAAAGGCATTTATGAAATAGTTCCAACATTTGAGAAACAACAATCTTGGCAACTTTGTTTCCCATTCATGGTTGATTACAGAAAATTGGATTTATGAGGTTGCAAGTGGGATCCAAAAATGTATGTATTGTTGCTGCAAATCAACAGACTGTAACTGCACTATATGATGTTCCAAAAGTATGTCAATTTCTATAGGATTTTCATTATTATCTGCAAAATGGACAGGACACTTGATCCTATATATGCATACTGAATAATTTCCTTT
Organism: Picea sitchensis; assembly: GCA_010110895.2. NCBI lineage: Eukaryota > Viridiplantae > Streptophyta > Pinopsida > Pinales > Pinaceae > Picea > Picea sitchensis. The sequence continues at coordinate 333,350 of SNQJ01S0000429.1, forward strand.
GAGCCTGGAAGATTAACATGCCTACTCTATAGTTGATCTTGCCCCTATATCCCTTCACACACAACTTGCAAGTTTTCATAGCAGAGAGAAGGGTGCACTTTTTCAACACTTCACAACCATCAACTGAGAAAAAGATAGAATGGTGAAGGGTTTTATGGAAGAAAATTTAAAAACAAAAGGGACACGTGGGGTTATAAGTGGGTATTGGTGGGGTTACGAAAATAAGAGATAGGGACAAATGGTAGAATAACAAGCTTGAAATGTTGTCTATATGATAAATTTCCTTCATTTTCAATAAATCAGAAGGATCAAAAAATTGCTTACCTCAAGTCACCCTTGGAGTTGATACTTACATATCTAAATTCTGAGTTATTTTTGGAGGAACTTGAGCTATGAAGACCATCCGAAAAATCTGAGTGTGCATGCCCAGATTTGAAGAATGCATCCAGGCTGCTAGGACACTGTTGATATATTGCTTGTATGCAGTCCTGGTACCAGAAAAAAAAATCATGTTGTTGCCTTTGAGATGTTTGTTAGCGAGAAACCTGCTATAAGAACAAATATTGGGCATGGGATCAGTGACCTCCTTCTTTCCAACAAGCTGCCTTGTCAACTGTTGACATTCCCTGCTTATTCAGAAAACATAAAAGAAATGTTGCACTGTATTTTAAACTAAACCACTAACTATATGCAGCTATTTATTCATTGTCCTACCCTACTTGAGAAAATAGAAAGACTTTTTTTCAAGTATAGGAAAATTTCCAGTGCAGCCATGTGCATAACAGGGTTAGAAATATATCCATAATCGGGTTTAAAAGATAAATTTTAATGCATACCGGAGTATGAAGGACCAACTTCTTTAATGATGAGATCAAACAATAATTGAAATTAACAGAGTAGTGTGACCTGACAACTAATTGGAACCATCTTTCAATAGCATCAAGATATTCTTGTTTCCCTTCTTTGTTTAGGTCACACTACATGTCCTCATTTTCCATTCCACGCAGAGCATTTTCTTCAAGATGATTGGTATCTAAGGTACATACAAGATCTGCTGAGAGGCATGATAAGAACTCCTCAATATCAGGTTCCAATGGTTGCTCTTTATTTCATTCTATCCATGATTCTTGAGTCTCCTCAAAAAATTGACAATAGGAATCCGAAGGGACTTCTAAATCTTCTTGTGGAGAGACAACTAAATTCTTGGCTACTGTCAAGATATGGTCTTCCTTAGAGGTAGATATCCCAGCTACTGCTAGAATGCGAGAAATTTCTTTGAGGAACATTCTTCAAGCTCTTGATCATCCTTGAATTACTCTAGTTGGTTGATGATCCCTGTCTCACAACACAACTTAGTACTCAGGGGTTCTTACATCAACCCAAAAATAATTTATCATCAAATATTTGAATATTAAAACTAAGAAATTAAAACTATTTTCAAAAATAAAACACACCACACTTGAACTCCTTGCATTATTGGGACCCTACTGTCACCAGGTTATTGGTTCGCACAAGTTAGCTTATCATAAATAAAACTAAATTTGCAGAAATAAAAACACACCTGCATCAAAAGAAGAGAGGAAAACCTAACTTTGGAGCAACCCCGAAAAAGTGGATGCGTGGGCTCTTCCTGCACGTCTTACCATCCTCTCTCTACCCTTAGGTCATCCAAAAAAACCAATCCAAAACCATTAAAGAAATCTGATTCAAATACTACCTATTACCATTTACAACTCCCCGACAACGACCCCAAAATGTTGGTGTACAAATATGTTTAATATATATCTTACACTCATTTAAATGTCAATCCGGGATTTGTAATCAATAGAGTTGATGCACTATATGTGCTAATAACATATAGGTTCCTATGTCTGATGAGTATAGCTCAATCAAGAAACATAACACTTTGTTTTCACACTTCAAAGATAACACTCTTCACGCAATTAAAAAATTAGAAAGCAAAACTCATAAACAAGCATATGATCTAAAATTCTTGCTTAGGTGATGGACCTGTTCACTGATGGCTCATGAAAGGAAAATATGAACTTTGATTCTACTTCCTAGAGAAACTAAACTAACAACAATTAACATGATCCATATTCTCAAAATAAAACATGAATCAATTTTAGAAGAAATAACAGGTAGAGGAAGACACTCCATTGTAGGTGCATGTAGGGTGAGGGATGGAGATCTAATCTCATTTTCTGTAACAACTGAATTCAATAATAACTTGCAAGCAATCCATATCTAATTCCTCACACTCAATCAAATCTTGCAGCCTTGAAAAAGAACTTTCTAGCTTATATACTAGGACCATAATCCATTTACTGGTTCATGTAATACAAGAGATGGAATTCTCGAATGGCCCCTTGGCTAACACATGTTACAACTCTCAACAAATTTTAAAAATTAACTTAGATTCATAAATGTAAATAATCACACTTCAAAGATTGTTAAACCTATCCTATCATGCATATTTCTGACAACAAGCTAAATAAAATTGCTATAACTATGGTGCACCAGATTTGTTATACCAACAATAACACACTAAACACTACTCACACTTCACCACTTACATTCAAAATATTTCTAATTCAGATAATAAATCAAGCTAACAACAAGCATTGCATAGGTACAGGACTAAAACAAACATGTACAAGAATAATAACTAAGCTATATTTTACAACAAGCTTACCACATTAGAACGGTGGGCCCTTACCGATTGCAACATGGTAGCTGGAAAAACTCACAGGATAGTAGGTTCAAAAAATGCACATGATCATCAACTGTAATTCATATTACTTTCCAAAAAAGAGACTTATAGAAAATATGTGTTCACAAGCCAATACATCATCATAACAATATGGAATTCCCTTCCTTCAAGAATTGGTAGTACAACATAACAATTCCTCTCCCTTTTGGCTTAGCCATCACTCAATTTATATCATTTTTACATTACAAATTTGGATCTAGACAATCCAATCCAAATCAAAACAGTTTTCCATCAATGGAAGTCAAGTACAACCACTATCTAATCAAGGAAATGTTGTTCCCACGAATCTGGGCATGATCTTAAAAATTCTGGAAAATTGACAAAGATTAAGGATGGATCATTCCCCCTGAGCTGGAGGTACACACATGTGATATATGGAGATTTTGGTTCATGAGTCTGAATGAAAACACGGCTCTAGACAAAACCCATCACCCCAAATTTTGAGATCGATCGTCATCGGCCCGGAAATCGAGGTGAACATCGAGTACCGGAATGTTGGTACCAAAATCCTGTAAGTAGCTGTTTAGTACCAGAATACACACAGTCATAATCCTGAGTACTGGATTAGGTGCATGGGCAGTACCATAATAGTGCAGATTGTGATAGTACTGAATCAAAACTTCCTAAAAGTCAAAAAATTAGGATCATGCAAAATCAAAACATTTAATCAAATTAACTAAAAAAAAAACTAAACAAATCATGCCTATCATAATTTACCCCTTATGCACATGAACAAGGTCATTGGGTATGTGTTTGGGAGAAAATAGTCAAGTATAGGATTATAACATAGGAAAAAAGGATCAGATACAAGGTAATATAGGGCATTATATATGTCAAAACAAAGACTCAACATTCCCCCATGCTTAAGTCATTGCATGTCCTCATGCAACAATGATCTTCAAAATTTCAAAATTGATGGTAGTCTTCACTTGATCAAACATTCCCCTGAGGTTTCATCCTTCTTCAACTCCTAAGTTTAAACAATATAAAATTCTTGGCTTCTGCTTCACACTTCTTACCCATGGCAAAGTAGCTATTAAAGGCAAGTGGAGTCATGGATAATATAGTAGATCTGTTAGTGATTTGACGTTAAGTTTTATCCAATCTGTTTTTGATCAAATTTAGGAAAAAAGGGTTGGTCGTGACTCTAATATGATTATAGGATAGTGGCCAAGATTTTTCATAATGACTTTGGCTAATAGGTCCACGTGGCTAGATTACCTTTAAAACAAAAGCGGTATAAGCATAGTTTAGATCTCATTTGAAGAGAGGAACACATAAAAGAATACATCCCAAGATGATTTACTCGTTTCTTATCCAAGTTTTTAGAAATGAAGCTCTTCTTGGTTAGGTAAGGTGAATTACACATACTGAGGGTCCCACTTCTCATGCAAACCTATTTATTTTAAAAATAGAACTCTAAAGTGGATACTTGAAGGTTCTTAAGAACATCGTGAGAGAGATATAAAGGTTATATCCTAGCCTTGATTTGATAGTGATTTCTTTAGAATGAGACCCAAGGGTTTTTTTTTAGTTTTAAGTGTGCCACTTTATTTTTTTTAACTCTTTTTACCCGGCATAGCCCCGTTGCTAGCAGGCCTGTTCAGTACCCCGATGGGTTTACCTTAGTACCATACAAGCAAGGCCCCACTGCTAGTGGGCCTGTTCAGTACCCCGTCGGGTTTACTTGTACTTCTCGATACTTCATTTTTATTATATTACCCAAAAGATTTAAAATTATGTATACTTCTCATTGATAGTTTTAGAGTATAAGGAAGGTAGGTGGTACGAGAGTGTTTTAGATTTATTAGGCACATAATTAATTGTTTGCAATACCCAAAGGGTGACATCATCCACATTCAACTTAAATCTCATCTATTCAATGTATAATGGAACATCTCAGATAATGACTAAGAGGTCCCTCTAGTTAATCCTATTAGGGTTCTCGTGAAAGTTCATTGAGGTTTTGCAAGGGAGGTCCACCACATGGGGTTTTCATCAATACCTCCAAGAGAGACTTGTAAAGATAATCTTGGATAATAACTTATTTGAATCAACTAGGTTAGTATTATACATAATGGTGTCACCACTTTTCAATGGATATTTCAATTAGCAATCACTTTTTTCAAAATGATGAGGTAATAAGGAAAGTGCACCCATTATCATATCGAGCTAAATTTGGAAATATATTCTTAAAGGAAAGCAAAGATGATTCATTCAAGGTTGAGTGTAGAAATGTAGGAGGAAGATGCACTTGAGAGTAAAAACAATTATACAGGACTTAAATGATCCTTGATAGAAAGAACATGAAGAGATTAGCCCATACCTCTAATTACCTGAAGTGAAAATGATGTTAAGCACAGGACAAAGATCATATCACCTTGGCATCAGTACTAGATTGGTAACTGGTATTAGAACATGTTTATGTAATACTGTAATAGATACTACCAAAATATGAGAGTAACATAATAGGGCACTACTGGAATAGAACATAGGGAAAAAACATAGTGACACGATGAATGATTTCCATCCAAGGAGATGTATACGAGGGATTTCATAAATTCATTTTAGGTTGTGTGCAATAATTGAGAGTAATCATATGTTTACTGCATAATTAGTCTAATTCCTTAGTAAAAGGAAAACCAATTGTTGAGTTTATATGTCCTATTTCTTGAAGCATTTAAATCAAGTAGCAGAAGTTGAATACATGATTAGAGCTACCATCACCTTATTACCATTACAAAATCACCTTAGTACCAGATGGACACAGGTTTGTGCTTCTAAAACTTTGGTAGGTTGCACCTTGTAGAAGTAGTTGGTGTTCTCTGGTGTTCTGGAAGAGGACCTGTGATCTAATTCAACTGAAAAACCATGTAGAAGGAACAAATACCAACACTAGATGTAGGAACTCTGGGTTTGCATCAGAGTAATGCAAAAGAATTTGGAGATTGGGCTCCAAGATCTGTGAGAAGAGGGTATTCTGTAATTGGATGACCATATGCTTAGATTTTAGAAGCCTCCTCTTTTGGGACCAGGCTGATCACTGCTCTTGTTGGCACTTCCTTTTTATTACAGAAATCATAATCTTAACTACTATTGTCTCAACAACCACTCCCCCTTGCTTGAGGTTTTGCATGGCCACATGAAAACAATGCGAGACACTAAAAAAATACTTCTCAGAGGGTTTTGATCATCAAGATTTTCCATAGAAAATCCATCTTCCATTTTCATCATGATTTCCACAGAATTCAAAATATCTAGCCTGAGAGTTTTCTCAAAATGAGCTGATGCTTCAACCTTTGAAGGCTCGGCTTGTAGGAAAGATTGAAGAAATTGAGAAAACTACTGATTTTCTGATTGAAAGTGCATCGATTCATCCTCAAAAGATATTTTTCAAATGATTAATCTAGATCATCAATTGTCAAGTTATAAGCGTGCATTGGGGAAGTCTGGCTTGTATAACAGATTCGACAATTTGTAGCTGGCAAAGAGCTCATTTGCATGTGAATGATATTTCCAATTGTGTGATCTTCTCGAAAGTTGTAATATTCAAGTCAGATGCATTTTCAAAAATCAAATATACATGCATGTACCTTCAGATTATCCTCCAAAGATTTAGCTTTTGTCACATTTGAAAACCCAACAAAGTCATCAAGTTCTCCAAAATGAGCATGCACATTTACTTTTGCTGATGATGGAATTGCAAGTTGTGGAGAAGGAACACCATAGAATGCAACAACACTATCGACTTCTGGAAACAATGCATCACTTGCAATAGATAAATCACCATCCTTGCAAAAAAAAAAAAACTCTTACTCCAACCATTTTCCTTCAACCACTTCATGGATTCCACAATATATTTAACAACTTGCCAATCAAGACCATGCATTAAAGAGGTAGAGGCTGCTGCATCAACAATAATGGCAATCGAACCCATATGTAAAAAAATTCCATATTCTGTTGGAATTGCTCTTGTTGTGTTAATATTGTCGCCAAGAACCATTCTTACTGTAATACCTGCCATTCTACAGACTTAAACAACTTCTTTAACACAAAGACGCACATGATCCTTGATGCCAATGCATGTATAACCATTTATATGGATGGTTTCATTATCTAAATCAAAATTATCTTCCAATTCTATAAAAGAAAGACAAAGAATTTGAAAAGAAAATGCCCAAAGTAAACGAAATTTAAACCCACAGCAACACCAGACTACTGCAATCACTCAAAATAATTCCTAAATACGATGATGAATCCAAAATGAAACAATGCACATGAGAATTAGAAAGTTTCAAAGGCGTCTAATCCACCACTCTCGATATCCTTTCTTATCAACCCCATCCTATCCATTTCCATTGCCTCTGTGCAAAATTAAAAAAAATCAACACCATTTGTTCACCAAGAACAAATATTTGGCATGGGAACAGTGACCTCCTTCTTTCCAACAAGATTCCTTGTCAAATGTTGACATTCCTTGATTATTCGGAAAACATAAAAGAACCGTTGCACTGTATTTTAAACTGAACCACTAACTATATGCAGCTATTTATTCATTGTCCTACCCTACTTGAGAAAAGAGAAAGCCTTTTTTTCAAGTATAGGAAAATTTCCAGTGAAGCCTTGTGCATAACAAGGTTAGAAATATATACATACTCGGGTTTAAGAGATAATTTTTAATGCATACCAGAGTATGAAGGACTAGCTGCTTTAATGATGAGATCAAACAATAATGAAAATTAACAGATTAGTGTATCCTGACAACTAATTGGAACCATCTTTCAATAGGATCAAGATATTCTCATTTCCCTTCTTTGTTTAGGTCACACAACATGTCCTCCTTTTCCATTCCACGCAGAGCATTTTCTTCAAGATGATTGGTCTCTGAGGTACATAGAAGATCTACTGAGAGGCACGATAAGAACTCCTCAATATCAAGTTCCAATGGTTGCTCTTTATTTCATATAATCCATGATTCTTTAGTCTCCTCAACAAATTGACAATAGGAATCTGAAGGGACTTCTAAATCTTCTTGTGGAGAGAAAACTAAATTCTTGGCTATTGTCAAGATATGCTCTTCCTGAGAGGCAGATATCCCAGCTGCTGCTAGAATGTGAGAAAGATCTTGGAGGAACATTCTTCAAGCTCTTTATCATCCTTGAATTACTCTAGCTGGTTGATGATCCCTATCTCGCAGCACAACTTAGTACTCGGGGGTTCTTACAGCACCCCAAAAATAATTTATCATCAAAGATTTGAATATTAAAACTAAGAAATTAAAATTATTTTCAAAAATAAAACACACCAAACTTGAACTCCTTGCATTACTGGGACCCCGCTGTCACCAGGTTATTGGTTTGCACAAGTTAGCTTATCATAAATAAAACTAAATTTGCAGAAATAAAAACACACTTGCATCAAAAGAAGAGAGGACAAGCTAACTTTGGAGAAACCCCACCAAAGTGGATGCTTGGGCTCTTCCCGCACATCTTACCCTCTTCTCTCCGCCCTTAGGTCATTCATAAAAACCAATCCAAAACCATTAAAGAAATCTGATTCAAATACTACCTATTACCGTTTACAACTCCCCCACAACGGTGCCAAAATGTTGGTGTACAAATATGTTTAATATATATCTTACACTCATTTAAATGTCAATCCAGGATTTGTAATTAGTAGAGTTGATGCACTATATGTGCCGATAACATATAGGTTCCTATGTCTGATGAGTATAGCTCAATCAAGAAACATAACACTCTATTTTCACACTTCAAAATAACACTCTTCACGCAATTCAAAAATTAGAAAGAAAAACTCATAAACATGCATATGATCTAAAATTATTGCTTAGGTGATGGACCTGTTCACTGATGGATCATGAAAGAAAAATATGAACTTTGATTCTATCTCGTAGAGAAACTAAACTAACAACAATTAACATGCTGCATATTCTCAAAATAAAACATCAATCAATTTTAGAAGAAATAACAGGTAGAGGAAGACACTCCATTGTAGGTGCATGCAGGTTGAGAGATGGAGATGTAATCTCATTTTCTGTAACAACTTAATTCAATAATAACTTGCAAGAAATCCATATCTAATTCCTCACACTCAATCAAATCTTGCAGCCTTGAAAACGAACTGTCTAGCTTATATACCAGGAGCATAATCCATTTACTGGTTCATGTAATACAAGAGATGGAATTCTCAAATGGCCCCTTGGCTAACACATGTTACAACTCTCAACAAATTTTGAAAATTAAATTATATTCATAAATGTAAATAATCACACTTCAAAGATTGTTAAACCTATCCTATCATGCATATTTCTGACAACAAGCTAGATACAATTCCTAAAACTATGGTGCACCAGATTTGTTATACCAGCAATAACACACTAAACACTACTCACACTTCGCCACTTACATTTAGAATATTTCTAATTTAGATAAGAAATCAAGCTAACAACAAGCATTACATAGGTACAGGACTAAAACAAACATGTACAAGAATAAAAACTAAGTTATATTTTACAACAAGCTTACCACGTTAGAACGGTTGGCCCTTACCGATTCCAACATGGAAGATGGAAAAACTCACAGGATAGTAGGTTCCAAAAATGCACAAGATCAGCAACTGTAATTCATATTATTTTCCCACAAAGAGACTTATAGAAAATATGTGTTCACAAGCCAATACATCAGCATAACAATATGGAATTTCCTTCCTTCAAGAACTGGTAGTACAACATAACAATTCCTCTCCCTTTTGGCTTAGCCATCACTCAATTTATATGATTTTTACATTACAAATTTGGATCTAGACAATCCAATCCAAATCAAAACAATTTTCCATCAATGGAGGTCAACTACAACCACTATCTAATCAAGGAAATGTTGTTCCCGTGAATCTGGGCATGATCTTAGAAATTCTGAAAAATTGACAAAGATTGAGGATGGATCGTTCCCCTTGAGATGGAGGTCCACACGTGTGATATATGGATATTCTTCCTTGCTTTTCTGAATTAAAACACATCTTTGGACAAAACCCATGTCCCCAAATTTTGAGATCTATCGTGATCGGCCTGAAAATCGGGGTGAAATTCGAGTACTAGAATGGTGGTACCAAAATCCTGTAGGTTGTTGTTTAGTACCATAATACACAGCGTCATAATCCTGAGTACGAGATTAGGTACATGGGCAGTACCGAAATAGCACAGATTGTGATAGTACGAGATCAAAACCTCCTAAAAGTCAAAAAATTAGGATCATGCAAAATCAAAACATTTAATCAAATTAAAAAAAACAAAACAAAACAAATCATGCCTTAATCATAATTTACCCCTTATGCACATGAACAAGGTCATTGGGTATGTGTTTGGAAGAAAATAGTCAAGTATAGGATAATAACATAGGAAAAATGGATCATATACAAGGTAATATAGGGCATTATGTATGTCAAAATGGAGACTCAACATTCCCCCATGGTTAAGTCATTGCATGTCCTCATGCAACAATGATCTTCAAAATTTCAAAATTGATGGTACTCTTCACTTGATCAAGCATTCCCCTGAAATTTCATCCTTCTTCAGCTCCTAAGTTTAAACAATATAAAATTCCTGGCTTATTCTTCACACTTCTTACCCATGGAAAAGTAGCTATGACAGACAAGTGGAGTCATGGATAATATATTAGATCTGTTAGTGATTTGATGTTCAGTCTTATCCAATTTGTTTTCGATCAAATTTAGGAGAAAGGGTTGGTCGTTACTCTAATATGATTATAGGATAGTGGCGAAGATTTTTCATAATGACTTTGGCTAATATCCCCCCCTCGCTAGATTACCTTTAAAACAAAAGTGATATAAGCTTAGTTTAGATCTCATTTGAAGAGAGGAACACATAAAAGAATACATCCCAAGATGATTTACTCGTTTCTTATCCAAGTTTTTAGAAATGAATCTCTTCTTGGTTAGGTAAGGTGAATTACACATTTTGAGGGTCCCACTTCTCAAGCAAACCTATTTATTTTAAAAATAGAACTCTAAAGTGGATACTTGAAGGTTCTTAAGAACATCGTCCAAGAGATATAAAGGTCATATCCTAGCCTTGATTTGATAATGATTGCTTCAGAATGAGTCCCAAGGGTTTTTGTTCAGTTTTAAGTGTGCCACTTTATTTTTTTTAACTCTCTTTACTTGGCATAGCCTCACTGCCAGCAGGCCTGTTCAGTACCCTGACGGGTTTACCTTAGTACCATACAAGCATGGCCCTGCTGCCAGCAGACCTGTTCAGTACCCCAATGGGTTTACTTGTACTTCCTGATACTTCCTTTTTATTATATTACTCAAAAGATTTAGAATTATGTATACTGCTCATTGATAGTTTTAGAGTATAAGGGAGGCAGGTTGTACGAGAGTGTTTTAGATTTATTAGGCACATAATTAATTGTTTGCAATACCTCAAGGGTGATATCATCCACATTCAACTTAAATCTCAACTATTCAATGTATAATGGAACATCTCAGATAATGACTAAGAGGTCCCTCTAGTTAATCCTATTAGGGTTCTCATGAAAGTTCATTGAGGTTTAGAAGGGAAGTCCACCACATGAGGTTTTCATCAATACCTCCAAGAGAAACTTGTAAAGATAATCTTGGATAATAACTTGTTGAATCAACTAGGTTAGTATTATACATAATGGTGTCACCACTTTTCAATGGATATTTCAATTAGCAATCACTTTTTTCAAAATGATGAGGTAATAAGACAAGTGCACCCATTATCATATCGAGGTAAATGTGGAAATGTCTTCTTAAAGGAAAGCAATGATGATTCATTCAAGGTTGAGTGTAGAAATGTAGGAGGAAGATGTACTTGAGAGTAAAAACAATTCAACACAGGACTTAAATGATCCTTGATAGAAAGAACATGAAGAGATTAGCCCATACCTCTAATTACCTGAAGTGAAAATGATGTTAAGCACAGGACAAATATCATATCACCTTGGCATCAGTACCAGATTGGTAACTTGTATCAGAACATGTTTATGCAGTACTGTAATAGATACTACCAGAATAGGACAGTAATAGAACAGGGTATTACTAGAACAGATGGTACAATCCTTATCGATGGATGTCCAACCTTCAAGACCCTACTCTCACTCGCCATTTTCAAGATGAAAATTTTTACACTGAAGACTTCATGGTAGACACCATAGAACTACAACAACAATTGCAGGTTAAGATGTAGTCTAGAATGCCTCTAGAGATCTCAACTCCCCCAGAGCATTGGGGTACTTGGTTATATTACCAACGCATTCCTGAAGGAAAAGAATATCCATTTCTATGCAGGAGAGTGGAAAGACAACCTGGTTTAGTCCCATCATTCCATTATTATCTTAGGAGTTGTTACAGGGAGGAAGTTTTGTTTGACTGGAATGAGATTGCAGAACAACTTGGTTATCTTCATGTGGGTATGTGTTGGAATTCAAGAATATCATAATAGGTCTATTTGATGCACTAAGCTAATATGAGAGATGGGCTGCAAAGGATACGAGAAAGGGAGTCTGGTGCGCAATAGTTTATGGAACATCATTATGGTTTCTCTTACATTCTAACCAATGCTCCTAATCAATTGGCTTGATGTAGTGTTGGGAATATAGCCTCAAATAAATGATAGAGTGTGGTCCAAGTAGCTGGAAATGTCACAATTGAGGATATGGATATGTTTGATAAGTACTTGGTGTTAGTTCTTCATAAGGGAGGAATTCCAGTAATTTGTCCATTGCCTATGCCTCTACAACTTGAATTTAATGATGGAATGCAGCTTGAATGCCTTACTCCATGGTTCCTGCCAATGTTGGCTAACATGTGCATTGTTGTTCCTAGATCGAATGATGATTTCAAGTCTTCTATTTTCCATGCAGTGATCTCGAAGAGATTCAACAACAAATCCATCAATGATATTCAGAGGATCACTACAAAAACGTGTTGTTGATCCTCAACATACATTCATCAATTGATCAAACCAAATGCAATAAGTGAACAGTAATAGAAATCATTCAAAAGAAAACATTGAATGAAATTTCAACTTAAATTCCCCCGTAATAACAACAAGGGTCATAACTTCTTCTGTACTCACATATCTTATTGTAGCTCATCTCACACTTCTTGTAGCTCTCTATCAAGACCTTCTTCTCGAAATTCAGCATCCAATGATCGGGGTTTTGGAAATAGTGTATGGGATGTTGTGTAAGTGCTCTTACCGTATCTCAAGATGATATCCAAAATCACATAGGCACACAGAAGGGCATTTACGAAATAGTTCCAACATTTGAGAAACGACAATCTTGGCAACTCTGTTTCCAATTCATGGTTGATTACAAAAAATTGGGTTGATGAGGTTGCAAGTGCGATCCCAAAATGTATGTATTGTTGCTTCAAATCAACAGACTATAACTGCACTATATAATGTTCCAAAAGTATGTCAATTTCTCTAGGATTTTCATTATTATCTGCAAAATGGACAGGACACTTGATCCCATATATGCATACTGAACAATTTCCTTTGAGCCTGGAAGATTAACATGCCTACTCTATTTTTGATGTTGCCCCTATAGCCCTTCACACACAACTTACAAGTTTTCATAGTAGAGAGAAGGGTGCACTTTTTCAACACTTCACAACCATTAGCTGAGAAAAAGATAGAATGGTGAAGGGTTTTATGGAAGAAAATTTAAAAACAAAAGGGACACGTGTGGGGTTATAAGTGGGTATTGGTGGGATTGCAAAAATAAGAGGTAGGGAGAAATGGTAGAATAACAAGCTTGAAATGTTGTCTTTATGATAAATTTCCTTCATTTTCAATAAATCAGAAGGATCAAAAAACTGCTTACCTCAAGTCACCCTTGGAGTTGATACTTACATATCTAAATTTTGAGTTATTTTTGCAGGAACTTGAGCTATGAAGACCATCCGGAAAATCTGAGTGTGCATGCCTAGATTTGAAGAATGCATCCAGGCTTCTAGGACACTGTTGATATATTGCTTGTATGAAGTCCCAGTACCAAAAAAAAATTCATGTTGTTACCTTTGAGATGTTTGTTAGCGAGCAACCTGCTATAAGAACAAAGATTGGGCATGGGAACAATGACCTCCTTCTTTCCAACAAGCTTCCTTGTCAACTGTTGACATTCCCTCCTTATTCGGAAAACATAAAAGAACTGCTGCACTATATTTTAAACTGAACCACTAACTATATGCACCTATTTGTTCATTGTCCTACCCTACTTGAGAAAAGAGAAAGCCTTTTTTTCAAGTATAGGAAAATTTCCAGTGAAGCCATGTGCGTAACATGGTTAGAAATATATCCATACTCGGGTTTAAAAGATAAATTTTAATGCATACCTGAGTATGAAGGACCAACTGCTTTAATGATGAGATCAAACAATAATGAAAATTAACAGAGTAGTGTGACCTGACAACTAATTGCAACCATTTTTCAATAGGATCAAGATATTCTCTTTTCCCTTCTTTGTTTAGGTCACAGAACATGTCCTTTTCCATTCCACGTAGAGAATTTTCTTCAAGATGATTGGTCTCTAAGGTACATACAAGATCTGCTGAGAGGCATGATAAGAAATCCTCAATATCAGGTTCCAATGGTTGCTCTTTATTGCATTCTATCCATGATTCTTAAGTCTCCTCAACAAATTGAAAATAGGAATCTGAAGGGACATCTAAATCTTCTTGTGGAGAGACAACTAAATTCCATGCTAGTGTCAAAATATGCTCTTCCTGAGAGGCAGATATCCCAGCTGCTGCTAGAATGTGAGAAAGTTCTTGGAGGAACATTCTTCAAGCTCTTGATCATAATTGAATTACTCTAGCTGGTTGATGATCCCTATCTCACAGCACAACTTAGTACTCAGGGGTTCTTACAACACCCCAAAAATAATTTATCATCAAAGATTTGAATATTAAAACTAAGAAATGAAAACTATTTTCAAAAATAAAACACACCAAACTTGAACTCCTTGCGTTACTGGGACCTTGTTGTCACCAGTTTATCGGTTTTCACAAGTTAGCTTATCATAAATAAAACTAAATTTGCAGAAATAAAAACACACTCGCATCAAAAGAAGAGAGGACAACCTAACTTTGGAGCAACCCCACCAAAGTGGATGTGTGGTCTCTTCCCACACCTCTTACCGTCTTCTCTCCACCCTTAGGTCATCCATAAAAACCAATCAAAAACCATTAAAGAAATCTGATTCAAATACTACCTATTACCGTTTACAACTCCCCGACAACGATGCCAAAAGGTTGGTGTACAAATATGTTTAATATATATCTTACACTCATTTAAATGTTAATCTGGGATTCATAATCAGTAGTGTTGATGCACTATATGTGACGATAACATATAGGTTCCTATGTCTGATGAGTATACCTCAATCAAGAAACATAACACTCTGTTTTCACACTTCAAAGATAACACTCTTCACACAATTAAAAAATTAGAAAGAAAAACTCATAAACAAGCATATGATCTAGAATTCTTGCTTAGATGATGGACCTGTTCACTGATGGATCATGAAAGGAAAATATGAACTTTGATTCTATCTCCTAGAGAAACTAAACTAACAACAATTAAGATGTTGCATATTCTCAAAATAAAACATCAATCAATTTTAGAAGAAATAACAGGTAGAGGAAGACACTCCATTGTAGGTGCATGCAGGGTAAGAGATGGAGATCTAATCTCATTTTCTATAACAACTTAATTCAATAATAACTTGCAAGCAATCCATATCAAATTCCTCACACTTAATCAAATCTTGCAGCCTTGGAAAAGAACTGTCTAGGTTATATACCAGGAGCATAATCCATTTACTGGTTCATGTAATACAAGAGATGGAATTCTCGAATGGCCCCTTGGCTAACACATGTTACAACTCTCAACAAATTTTGAAAATTAACTTAGATTCATAAATGTAAATAATCACACTTCAAAGATTGTTAAACCTATCCTATCATGCATATTTATGACAAGAAGCTAAATACAATTCCTAAAACTATGGTGCACTAGATTTGTTATACCAACAATAACACACTAAACACTACTCACACTTCGCCACTTACATTCAGAATATTTCTAATTCAGATAAGAAATCAAGATAACAACAAGCATTACATAGGTACAGGACTAAAACAAACATGTACAAGAATAAAAACTAAGCTATATTTTAGGACAAGCTTACCATGTTAGAACGGTGGGCCCTCACCGATTCCAACATGGAATATGGAAAAACTCACAGGATAGTAGGTTCCAAAAATGCACAAGATCAACAACTGTAATTCATATTACTTTCCCAAAAAGAGTCTTATATAAAATATGTGTTCACAAGCCAATACATCAGCATAACAATATGGAATTCCCTTCCTTCAAGAACTGATAGTACAACATAACAATTCCTCTCCCTTTTGGCTTAACCATCACTCAATTTACATGATTTTTACATTACAGATTTGGATCTAGACAATCGAATCCAAATCAAAACAATTTTCCATCCATGGAGGTTGAGTACAACCACTATATAATCAAGGAAATGTTGTTCCCATGAATCTGGGCATGATCTTAGAAATTCTGGAAAATTGACAAAGATTGAGGATGGATCGTTCCCCCTGAGATGGAGTTCCACACGTGTGATATCTGGAGATTTTGGCTATTAGTTTGAATGAAAACATGGCTCTGGAAAAAACCCATGTTCCAAAATTTTGAGATCGATAGTCATTGGACCATGAATCGAGGTGAAAATCGAGTTACGGAACGTTGGTACCAAAATCCCGTAGGTAGCTTTTTGGTACCGGAATACACACAGTCATAATCCTGAGTACCGGATTAGGTGCATGGGCAGTAACAGAATAGCGCAGATTGTGATAGTACCCGATCAAAACTTCCTAAAAGTCAAAAAATTAGGATCATGAAAAATCAAAACACTTAATCAAATTAACTCAAAAAAAAACTAAACAAATCACACCTTAATCATAATTTACCCCTTATGCACATGAACAAGGTCATTGGGTATGTGTTTGGGAGAAAATAGTCAAGTATATTATTATAACATAGGCAAAAAGGATGAGATACAAGGTAATATAGGGGATTATATATGTCAAAATGGAGACTCAACATTCCCTCATGCTTAAGTCATTGCATGTCCTCATGCAACAATGATCTTCAAAATTTCAAAATTGATGGTACTCTTCACTTGATCAAGCATTCCCCTGAAGTTTCATCCTTCTTCAGCTACTAAGTTTAAACAATATAAAATTCCTGGCTTATGCTTCACGCTTCTTACCCATGGCAAAGTAGCTATGACAGACAAGTGGAGTCATGGATAATATATTAGATCTGTTAGTGATTTGATGTTAAGTCTTATCCAATCTGTTTTCGATCAAATTTAGGAGAAAGGGTTGGCCATGACTCTAATATGATTATAGGATAGTGGCCAATATTTTTCATAATGACTTTCGCTAATATGCCCCCTTGGCTAGATTACCTTTAAAACAAAACTTATATAAGCATAATTTAGATCTCATTTGAAGAGAGGAACACATAAAAGAATACATCTCAAGATGATTTACTCGTTTCTTATCCAAGTTTTTAGAAATGAAGCTGTTATTGGTTAGGTAAGGTGAATTACACATGTTGAGGGTGCCACTTCTCATGCAAACCCATTTATTTTAAAAATAGAACTCTATAGTGGATACTTGAAGGTTTTTAAGAACATCGTGCCAGAGATATAAAGGTCATATCCTAGCCTTGATTTGATAGTGATTGCTTCAGAATGAGACCCAAGGGTTTTTGTTAAGTTTTAAGTGTGTCACTTTATTTTTTTTAACTTTCTTTACCTGTCATAGCCCTGATGCTAGTAGGCCTATTCAATACCCCGGCGGGTTTACCTTAGTACCATACAAGCATGGACTCACTGCCAGCAGGCCTGTTCAGTACCCCGACAAGTTTACTTGTACTTCTTGATACTTCCTTTTTATTATATTACTCAAAAGATTTAGAATTATGTATACTTCTCATTGACAGTTTTGGAGTATAAAGAAGGCAGGTGGTACGATAGTGTTTTAGATTTATTAGGCACATAATTAATTGTTTGCAATACCCCAAGGGTGATATCATCCACATTCAACTTAAATCTCATTTATTCAATGTATAATGGAACATCTCAGATAATGACTAAGAGGTCCCTCTAATTAATCCTATTAGGGTTTTGATGAAAGTTCATTGAGGTTTTGCAAGGGCGGTCCACCACATGAGGTTTTCATCAATACCTCCAAGAGAAACTTGTAAAGATAATCTTGGATAATAAATTGTTGAATCAACTAGGTTATTATTATACATAATGGTGTCACCACTTTTCAATGGATATTTCAATTAGCAATAACTTTTTTCAAAATGATGAGGTAATAAGACAAGTGCACCCATTATCATATCGAGCTAAATTTGGAAATATCTTCTTAAAGGAAAGCAAGGATGATTCATTCAAGGTTGAGTGTATAAATGTGGGAGGAAGATGTACTTGAGAGTAAAAACAATTCAACACAGGACTTAAATGATCCTTGATAGAAAGAACATGAAGATATTAGCCCATACCTCTAATTACCTGAAGTGAAAATGATGTTAAGCACAGGACAAAGATCATATCACCTTGGCATCAGTACCAGATTGGTAACTGGTATCAGAACATGTTTATGCAGTACCGTAATAGATACTACCGGAATAGGACAGTAACAAAATAGGGTAGTACTAGAATAGAGCAGAGGGAAAAAATAGAGTGAGATGATGAATGATTTCCATCCGAGGAGATGTATATGAGGGATTGCATAAATTCATGGTAGGGAGTGTGCAATAATTGAGAGTAATCATATGTTTATTGCATAATTAGTCTAATTCCTTAGTAAAACAAAAACAAATTGTTGAGTTTATATGTCCTATTGCTTGAATCATTTAAATCGAGCAATATAAATTGAATACATGATTAGAGATACCATCACCTTATTACCATTACAAGATCACCTTAGTAATGGATGGACATAGGTTTGTGCTTCTGAAACTTTTGTAGGATGCACCTTGTAGAATTAGCTGGTGTTCTCTGGTGTTCTGGAAGAGGACCTGTGATCTGATTCAACTGAAAAACCATGTAGATGGAACAAATACCAACACTAGAAGTATGAACTCTAGGTTTGCATCAGAATAATGAAAAAGAATCTGGTGATTGGGCTCCAAAATATGTGAGAAGAGGGTATTCTGTAATTGGATGACCATATGTTTAGATTTTAGAGGCCTCCTCTTTTGGGACCAGGCTGATCACTGCTCCTGTTGGCACTTCCTTTCTATTACAAAAATAATAATCTTAACTACTATTGTCTCAACAACCACTCCCCCATGCTTGAGGTTTTTCATGGCCTCATTCAAACAATGCGAGAAGCTAAAAAAAAACATCTTAGAGGGTTTTGATCATCGAGATTTTCCATACAAAATCCATCTTCCATTTTGATCATGATTTCCACAGAATTCAAAATATCCATGTTGAGATTTTTCTCAAAATGAGCTAATGCTTTGACCTTTGAAGGCTCGTCTTGCAGGAAAGATTGAACACATTGAGAATCCTATTGATTTCCTGATTGAAAGCGCATCAATTCATTCTCAAAAGATATTTTTCAAATGATTAATCCATATCATCAATTTTCAAGTTATAAGCGTGCATTGGGGATGTCTGGCTTGTATAACAGATGTGGCAATTTGTAGCTGGAAAAGAGCTCATTTGCATGTGAATGGTATTTCCAATTGTGTGGTCTTCTCAAAAGTTGTAATATTCAAGTCAGATTCATTTTCAAAAATCAAATATAGATGCATGTACCTTCAGATTATCCTCCAAAGATTTAGTTGTTGTCACATTTGAAAACCCAACAAAGTCATCAAGTTCTCCAAAATGAGCATGCACATTTGCTTTTCCTGATGATGGAATTGCAAGTTGTGGATAAGGAACAACATAGAATGCAACAACACTATCGACTTCTGGAAACAACACATCACTTGCAATAGATAAAGCACCATCCTTGCAAAACAAAGAAATTCTTACTCTAACCATTTTCCTTCAGCCACTTCATGGATTCCGCTATATATTTAACAGCTTGCCAATCAAGACCATCCATTAAAGAGGTAGAGGCTGCTGCATCAACAATAATGACAATCGAACCCATATGTAAAAAAATGCCACATTCTGTTGCAATTGCTTTTGTTGAGTTAATATTGTCGCCAACAACCATTCTTACTGTAATACCTACCATTCTATAGACTTAAACAACTTCTTTAACCCAAAGACGCACATGATCCTTGATGCCAATGCATGTATAACCATTTATATGGATGGTTTCATTCTCTCAATCAAAATTATCTTCCAAGTCTATAAAAGAAAGACAGAGAGTTTGAAAAGAAAATGCTCAAAGTAAACGAAATTTAAACCCACAACAACACCAGACTACTGCAATCACTCAAAATGATTCCTAAATATGATGATGAATCCAAAATGAAACAATGCACATGAGAATTAGAAAATTTCAAAGGTGTTTGATCCACCACTCTCGATATCCTTTCTTCTTAACCCGATCCTCTCCATTTCCATTGCTACTGTGAAAAATTAAAAAAAATCAACACCATTTGTTCACCAAGACTATAATGTCCTCAAAGCTCCAGTGACCAGGAAGATTCTAGTTTCCATCTCTGCACATGGGAGTACATGGTGAAATCCTTATCAATGGATGTCCAACCTCCAAGACCCTGCTCTCACTCACCATTTTCAATATGAAAATAGTTACACTGAAGATTTCATGGCAGACACCATAGAGCTACAACAACAATTGCAGGCCGAGATGCAGTCCATAATGCCTCTAGAGATCTAGAATCCCCCAGAGCATTGGGGTACCTAGTTATATTACCAGCGCATTCCTGAAGGAAAGGAATATCCATTTCTATGCAAGAGAGTGGAAAGACAACCTGGTTTACTCCCATCGTTCCATTATTATATTAGGAGTTGTTACAGGGAGGAAGTTTTTCTTGACTAGAATGAGATTGCAGAACAACATGGTTATGTTCATGTGGGTATGTGTTGGAATTCAAGAATACCATCATAGGTCTATTTGATGCATTAAGATAATATGAGAGCTGGGCTGCAAAGGATACGAGAAAGGGAGTCTCGTTTGCAATAGTTTATGGAACATCATTATGGTTTTTTTTACATTCTAACCAATGCCCCTAATCAATTGGCTTGATGTAGTGTTGGTAATATAGCCTCAAATAAATGGCAGAGTGTGGTCCAAGTAGTTGGAAATGTCACAATTGAGGATATGGATATGTTTGATAAGTACTTGGTGTTAGTTCTTCATAAGGGAGGAATTCGAGTAATTTGTCCATTGCCTATGCCTCTACAACTTGAATTTAATGATGGAATGCAGCTTGAATACCTTACTCCATGGTTCCTACCAATGTTGGCTAACATGTGCACTATTGTTCCTAGATAGAATCATGATTTCAAGTCTTCTATTTTCCATGCAGTGATCTCGAAGAGATTCAACAACAAATCCATCAATGATATTCAGAGGATCACTACAAATACATGCTGTTGATCCTCAACAGACATTCATCAATTGATCAAACCAAATGCAATAAGTGAACAATAATAGAAATCATTCAAAAGCAAACATTGAATGAAATTTCAACTTAAATTCCCCCATAATAACAACAAGGGTCATAACTTCTCCTGTACTCACATATCTTATTGGAGCTCATCTCGTACTTCTTGTAGCTCTCTGTCAAGACCTTCTTCTCAAAATTTAGCATCCAATGATCGGTGTTCTGGAAATAGTGTATGGGATGTTGTGCAAGTGATCTTACCATATCTCAAGATGATATCCAAAATCACATAGGCACACAGAAAGGTAATTACGAAATAGTTCCAACATTTGAGAAACAACAATCTTGGCAACTCTGTTTCAATTTCATGGTTGATTACAAAAAAATGGATTTATGAGGTTGCAAGTGGGATCCCAAAATGTATGTATTGCTGCTTGAAATCAACAGACTGTAACTACACTATATGATGTTCCAAAAGTATGTCAATTTCTCTAGGATTTTCATTATTATCTGCAAAATGGACAGGACACTTGATCCCATATATGCATACTGGACAATTTCCTTTGAGCTTGGAACATTAACATGCCTACTCTATTGTTGATCTTTCCCGTATAGCCCTTCACACACAACTTACAAGTTTTCATAGCAGAGTGAAGGGTGCACTTTTTCAACACTTCACAACTATCAGTTGAGAAAAAGATAGATTGGTGAAGGGTTTTATGGAAGAAAATTTAAAAACAAAAGGGACACATGTGGGGTTATAAGTGGGTATTGGTGAGATTACGAAAATAAGAGGCAGGGACAAATGGTAGAATAACAAGATTGAAATGTTGTCTTTATGATAAATTTCCTTTATTTTCAATAAATCAGAAGGATCAAAAAACTGCTTACCTCAAGTCACCCTTGGAGTTGATACTTACATATCTAAATTCTGAGTTATTTTTGGAGGAACTTGAGCTATGAATACCATCCAGAAAATCTGAGTGTGCATGCCCAGATTTGAAGAATGCATCTGGGCTACTAGGACACTGTTGATATACTGTTTGTATGTAGTCCCGGTACCAGAAAAAAAAAATCATGTTGTTGCCTTTGAGATGTTTGTTAGCGAGAAACCTGCTATAAGAACAAAGATTGGGGATGGGAACAGTGACCTCCTTCTTTCCAACAAGCTTCCTTGTCAACTGTTGTCATTCCCTGCTTATTTGGAAAACATAAAAGAACTGCTACACTGTATTTTAAACTGAACCACTAACTATATGCAACTATTTATTCATTGTCCTACCCTACTTGAGAAAAGAGAAATCCTTTTTTTCAAGTACAGGGAAATTTCCAGTGAAGCCATGTGCGTAACAATGTTAGAAATATATCCATACTCGGGTTTAAAAGATAAATTTTAATGCATACCAGAGTATGAAGGACCAACTTCTTTAATGATGAGATAAAAAAATAATGAAAATTGATAGAGTAGTGTGACCTGACAACTAATCGGAACCATCTTTCAATAGGATCAAGATATTCTCGTTTCCCTTCTTTGTTTAGGTCACACAACATGTCCTCCTTTTCCATTCCACGTAGAGAATTTTCTTCAAGATGATTGGTCTTTGAGGTACATGCAAGATCTGCTGAGAGGCATGATAAGAAATCCTCAATATCAGGTTCCAATGGTTGCTCTTTATTGCATTCTATCCATGATTCTTGAGTCTCCTCAACAAATTGATAATAGGAATCTGAAGGGACTTCTAAATCTTCTTGTGGAGAGACAACTAAATTCTTCGCTATTGTCAAGATATGCTCTTCCTGAGAGGCAGATATCCCAGCTGCTGCTAGAATGTGAGAAATTTCTTGGAGGAACATTCTTCAAGCTCTTGATCATCGTTGAATTACTCTAGCTGGTTGACGATACTTGTCTCGCAGCACAACTTTGTACTTGGGGGTTCTTACAACACCCCAAAAATAATTTATCATCAAAGATTTGAATATTAAAACTAAGAAATTAAAACTATTTTCAAAAATAAAACACACCAAACTTGAACTCCTTGCATTACTAGGACCCTGCTATCACCAGGTTACTGGTTCGCACAAGTTAGCTTATCATAAATAAAACTAAATTTGCAGAAATAAAAACACACTTGCATCAAAAGAAGAGAGGACAACCTAACTTTGGAGCAACCCCACCAAAGTGGATGCGTGGGCTCTTCCCGCATGTCTTACCGTCTTCTCTCCGCTCTTCGGTTATCCATAAAAACCAATCCAAAACCATTAAAGAAATCTGATTCAAATACTACCTATTACCGTTTACAACTCCCCGACAATAGCGCCAAAATCTTGGTGTAAAAATATGTTTAATATATATCTTACACTCATTTAAATGTCAATATAGGATTCGTAATTAGTAGAGTTGATGCACTATATGTGACGATAACATATAGGTTCCTATGTCTGATGAGTATAGCTCAATCAAGAAACATAACACTCTGTTTTCACACTTCAAAGATAACACTCTTCACGCAATTAAAAAATTAGAAAGAAAAACTCATAAACAAACATATGATCTAAAATTCTTACTTAGGTGATGGACCTGTTGACTGATGGCTCATGAAAGGAAAATATGAACTTTGATTCTATCTCCTAGAGAAACTAAACTAACAACAATTAAGATGCTGCATATTCTCAAAATAAAACATCAATCAATTTTAGAAGAACTAACAGGTAGAGGAAGACACTCCATTGTAGGTGCATGCAGGGTGAGAGATGGAGATCTAATCTCTTTTTCTGTAACAAATTAATTCAATAATAACTTGCAAGCTATCCATATCTAATTCCTCACACTCAATCAAATCTTGCAGCCTTGAAAAAGAACTATCTAGCTTATATGCCAGGAGCATAATCCATTTACTGGTTCATGTAATACAAGAGATGGAATTCTCGAATGGCCCCTTGGCTAACACATGTTACATCTCTCAACAACTTTTGAAAATTAACTTAGATTCATAAATGTGTTTGATGAACAATGTGTTGATAAAATATCTAGAAAAGTTTGTAATCGTTTTCATGGATGAAATTTTGATTTATTTAAAAACCAAAGTGGATCATGAAGAACACTTAAGAATGGTCTTCCAAACACTTAGGGAGCATCAACTATACACAAAGTTCAGTAAATTTGAGTTTTATCAGGATAAATATAGTATTTGGGACATGCGATTTCAATCGACCTAGAAAAGGTCAAGGCCATCCTAGATTGGACATTACCAAAGGATGTATTGGATGTCTGATATTTTATGGGGATAACATGGTATTATCATAGGTTCATAGAGGGGTTTTCAAAACTTTCCTATCCAATAACCTCTTTGCAGAAAAAATGGATAAGATTTAAATGGACTGAAAAATGTGAAGAGAGCCTTAAAAAGATAAAACAATTGTTATCAACAATGTCTATCTTGAACATAGAAGACCCACATAAATATTTTGTGGTCTGTACTGATTCTTCGTGAGAAGGAATAGGAGGTGTATTTTTAAAATATGACCATGTGATTTCTTATGAATCATGAAAGTTGAAACTTCATGAAAATAACCATGAAACAAACGATCTACAATTAACTACTATTGTGCATGCTTTAAAAATGTGGCGACACTACTTTTTGGATGAGAGATTTATATTAAAAAACTGATAATATCATCCTTGAGTATCTTTTCAATCAACCAATCTTAAATGCAAGACATGAAAGATGCTTAGATTTCCTAAATGAGTATGATTTTGAGAAACCATATTAAAGGAAAGGGAAACAAGCTAACATATGCACTTATCAGAAAACTAAATGCAATTTTCAATAGTACCATACAAATTGATTTGAAACAAAGAATTAAATCAACAATAGAAAATGATGAAAATTATAGGAAAATACAAGAAAATTTTCAGAATAATAAATCAATTGAGGAACAATCAAAATTCAATTGCAATCATGAAGGTTTAATACTGTACAAAGATAGAATTTATGTTCCAAAAAACTATAATGTCCCGCTCTACTGAGCACACTTTTATTGACATTTTCTTTGAGGACACTTGCGTGCAAGTGATCTGGTTATGATATATTATGATTTAGTTTCACTTATGTGTTACATATGATGATGATGTTGTGTTGTAACTTATTGTTATGTTGATTTATATATATTGGAAGATGTTATTGATGAGTTTTCCTGAGTGTGTAGGGAACATGACAGTTTATGGATGTTGATGGCATCGGTGGACTTTCTTGGACTCCAGATTGAGTCAGGAAGTGGATTGTATTTGTTTTAGTATTTCATTTTATGCACATATGACAAATGATTTCTTTCGGTATGATTATGTATATAGATTATTGAAACTATTTTTGTCAGTGGATGCAGGATTGACGATGCTTTGTAATCCGACTCACATAAGAAGTAGAGGGGCCATATATAGAAACCAAGAATTGAGGGAGAGGTGTGGCAACATCCTTGACATAGCCTATTAGCACTCCCATCGTGGTTTAAACTGTAGGTTAATGATTACCTAGTTTTAGAGGTCCACGATGTTGTGAGGGAAGAGTGAGACAATCATTCATGGAGATTTCTAAGGAGTGCGCAATAAGGCAGAGTCCTTATTCCTTAGAATCCCTTAGTCTTTCACAATGTTGACAGAGTGGAGTGTTGACTCCAAGGGCCAGACAAACTTCCAAAACCAGTCAAAGGCGAGTGGCACCCTTGAAGCACGGAGGTGCATCTTGAATGACACGGTGCATAATTAAAAACTTGAGTCAATAAATCTAGGTGTCCTAGAAAACATTTAAATGATCGTACGTGGTTGGGTTAAAATAATTAATTAAACATTGCATTTATTAATTATAAAGCCCAATAAAAGTCTAAGCCTAATTCTAAGACTAAGCTTAAGTCTAGGTTTAGTTAGGGGACTAAATTAAAATATAAAATAAATTAAAACAATAGAGATAAATCAATTTAGGGAAAAAATGAGAAAAATCTAAAGATTGGATGGAATGCACATGTGTGCATGAAAATATTAAAAGGTATTTTTAAAATAAAAAGAAATAAAATATGACAGAATAGGTGAACACATAGAATGGTATCTACAGTCAAGCTACCACTAGTCTAACTAGAAGAAGAATCCTATTCCAACTCTAAGTAAGATCTCCTTAGGAGACACTCATTAAATGAGAATTTGGGGAATAAAGGGACAACTAAGAGAAAAAATATGAACACATTGGGGTCTGTGAGTGAAATTGAAATTTTAAATAAAATAAATTTGGTGATTACTTGTGCAACTTGGGGAGAGTGTGACAAGTGTGTGGGCAAATAATCCTAATTTAATTAATTAAAAAATTAATTAATTGTGCATGTGGACACATGTCAGTGAGGGAATTTCTATAAAACAAATGGTGTGGATGGGAAATGGATCACACTTATTCTTGGTAAAGTTATGCATCCAAAATGGTTTTGACTATGTTTTATTTGTGAGAGTTGGGATACCAAGCTTGCAGAAAGAGTGGAAGCTCTACCTTGCGAGGCAAGCTTTAGAGCTATTGTTTGTTGGTTTCTTGTGTGTGGCCCCTTTGCGGCTCAAGGGGCTAAGGGGGAAGAAGAGTACCCCTAGTGTTAGTTGGGAGGTACCAATGAAGTCTTAGTGATTATCAAGAGTGAACGAAGAAGGAAGGCAATGCATTGACAAACTTCCTCAATTCTCCATATGCACGGTTTCAGTATTTTATTTTGGATTATTACATTCTAATAAGAGTATAATTGCATATATGATTTATTTAAATTCTTCGTAGAATAATTGGTAACTTTTGTAACAAATTCACAAGCTCTAGGAAGAGCCTTTGTGAAAATTAGAAATTGTTGTATTCTGGTTCAATGCCATTCTTATTTTATAATCTAGATTTTTAATTAAATTGTGCGCTACCAAATTAATTGGTAGAATCGAAATTTTAAGATTTCTTGAAAATGCAACCCAAAATTCGATTTCTTTAAGTATCAATTTTTATAGGATTTGATGTTGAGGTTGTTTGCTGTAATTTTTCCAAGAGAGTTCGCCTAAATTATTTAATTACATTGTCAATCATTTTACAACTCAATTTTGATTCCTGCGATTTCCTTTAATTTTTTTTTTCTCTCTGCTCAGAATTAATTGAGTGTTGCATTTAAATTTTTATTACATGTTCAAACTACTTACTCTTTTATGATTGTTGTTGCATCAATTACCAGACCTTGTTTTAGAGAATCTATTGTTCTATGTCAATCTATTGCTTTTTGCATTAAAAATTGGTGTGGGTATTTGCAGAGTTTTACGCAAGACCAGACTGTTAGATTGACAAATATTTAATATTTACGTTTTAGATGCAACCAAAAACTACTTTTATGGATTCATTGTAAGAGAAATCATCAGTCCCGATCTACACTTGATTTCCGCCCTTTCAAAATCGTGAATTTAGATACAGGAATTTCGTTGGTTCTTTTAATTGATTCGATCCAGATTTTTTTTTTATTTCCATGAATTGTACATTTTAATTTGTAGACCATGTTCTTTTCGTGAGGTGTTGATTAACATTTCCAATTTATTTGATAGTTTTTGATTGCAATTTTTTTTAAAGACTGTCAATATTATAGTCAAATGTGTATAGGTATGATATTTGTAAACCTTTCACCCTAGACCTCCCTTGAGTTAAGCACACTGATAGTTAACCCTTCTGTAGCATTTAATCCTTAATTTCTTGAGTGTATGCTCAGGTGGCGTGATTTCTCTGTTTCTTTTATTTTTTCCCAATAAATTAAACCCAAATTTCGAACGCCATTATCGCTGCCAAATTCGTATCCAACCCAGGATCCAAATTTGTTGTTCGTGCCCTTTTTAAAATAAAATTCCCAGATATCATAACTTATTGAATACCTCCATTAAAGCTTAACTGATTGGTGAATGTCACATGATTGTTACCAAGTCAAATTTTAATTCCATAAATTATGAAACTGTAGGGATGTTTATGTTGAGCAACTCGGTGAATTAGAGAAACTATAGTGTTGTTGTCTAGCTGCTACAGGTCCGCGATTTTGAGTACTTGGGTCAGTGTACAAAATATTTTGTTCCAAAAATTTAGAGAAGGTGTAGACTCCATCCTTAATTTATTTTCGATTATTAATTTTTGAGTGGCTGAAATTTAAAATTTAAAGATAAATCACAATTTTAAAATGTGAAATCTTGGGTCTCTGTAATAAAATTTGAGATTCGAAAACTTAGCCCTTAAGAAACAATGTAAGGGTAAATTTGCAGTCCTTTTGTTAAGAAACATAGTCACCTTGGAATGGAAATGTGAAATCTTGGGTCTCTGTAATAAAATTTGAGATTCGAAAACTTAGCCCTTAAGAAACAATGTAAGGGTAAATTTGCAGTCCTTTTGTTAAGAAACATAGTCACCTTGGAATGGTTGTAATTACGGAATTAAGTTTAATATCACTATATTTTAATTGTAATAACTAATTGGCAATTTAAGTGTTTTTAGGTGATAATCACTATTGAAATGTTTGTAATTCTAGAGCTAAGAATTGTTGTAGCTGCCAAATTAATTGTCAAAAACATGAAATTGAAATAGGGACTAGTTCACTGCCAAATCTATTTGTAGATCCTATCATTTGAACATTATTGGATTCTCTTCCAAATCTATTTTCAACTCCTATCTTTAGAACATTATTTGATTCACTGCCAATTCTATTTGTAGCTCCCGTCTTTAGAACATTATTTGATTCGTTGCCAAATCAGTTTGCATCTCCTGTCATTTGAAATTTATTGTATCGCTACCAAATCAATTTGCAGCTCATGTCATTTGAAATTTATTTGATTCACTGGAAAATCAAATTGAAGCTCCTGTCATTTGAAATTTATTTGATTCACTGCCAAATCAAATTGCAGTTCCTATTAGTTGGAATTTATTGATTAGCTGCCAAATTATTTCACTATTTGGAATTTGGGAATTCTTTAAGTGCTACCTAATTTGAATCCTTGTTTTGATTTGTTTCCCTGCCTTAACGATAAATATTAAGTAATCATGTTAAGTATGCATAATATGGATGTTTTTTATATTTTCGGAATTTCGACTTATATTTTACCAATTAAGAATTGTTGATGACTTTGTGAGTAGAGGATGAATTAAACGAAAGTTGTGAGTCTAACTTGGAATGGATTGATTATTTTCTGTTAGGATTAGCAGATGTTTTATATGAAAAGTTTAGTGCCTTATGGCCATAGAAATTATTGTGTGGATTCTCACATGCGTGTTAAGTGAAATTTTGTTATTTCCCATGATAGATGTTATAAGATGTTCTTTCCCAATTCACGTTAAAAATGATAAATGATTTGTTAAACATAATAGATTATACTCTGTGTTTAAGAAATTTATGAAGGATATTGTTGTGGATTTGGTCATGAATATCAGAGTATGATTTTGGTTAAAGGAAATAGATATCTCCTTGTTCTTCAGAACAATTTCTAGTCCTAAGACCTTATATGGTCAAATTCAATCGGATGAATCTTGAACTTGAGCGTTGATTATGTGTCTTGGCGGTTCTAATATTGTAGGATAGGTTGTGAGGGTAGCTTCCTTATGTGATATTTATGTGATATGGTTGTTTGCATAATAGTGATGTTGCATTCAGATTGATTGTGTAGTTATTAATGTATGTTGTGATGCATATCACTTGTCCTAACTTTAGTTTCAAAAAAAAATACTTTCCTCTTTTGTACTCACTTATTTGTTGTCGTAACAGAGGGGACATTAAGAAAACACAGATCTAAAGAATTTAATATTGGATGAAGTACATAAGAAACCTTATTCAGGTCACCTTGGTTACCAAAAGACTATAACAACTTTGAAGAAAGAATACTTTTGACCAAGGATGAAAATAGAAGTAGCTGAATATCTGGCTAGGTGTATGGATTGTTAACAAGTTAAAGCTAAGCACCATCATCCAGCTGGATTATTGTAGCCAATACTCATTCCTAAGTGTAAATGGGAAGTGATTAGTATGGATTTCATTAGAGGACTACCTACAACTAAGAAGAAAAATGACTCTATAATGGTAGTAGTAGAAAAAATCACTAAATATTTACACTTTATTCAAGTGAAATCAACTCACAAATCCATAAACATTGCATATATTTTAAGGAAGAAATTATTTAGAATGCATGGTTTACCAAAAAATATCATTTTAGATAGGGATACAAAGTTCACTTTGAATTTTTGGAAGACCTTATTCAGTGGTTTGGACACTCAATTGAATTTTAGAATCACATATCAATCTCAAATTGATGGTCGGGCCAAAAGGACTAACCTAATTATAGAGGATATGCTACATATGTATGTGATGGATTGCCCTACAAAGTGGGAAAAATACCTACATCTGATTGAGTTTGCATATAATAATAGTTGTCAAACTTACCTAAAGACGAGTCCCTTTGAGGTAATGAATGACATGAAATTCTGAACAACCATTAGTTGGGACAACCCGGTTGAAACAAATATTTTGGGTCCCAATATGTTAAAAGAAATGGAAAAAATCATTAAAAAAAAATAAAATATGAAAAGTGCATAGGACAGACAAAAGAGTTTTGCAGACCTGAAAAGAACACATACATAATTCAATGTAGGACATCATTTCTATTTAAAATTCAAACAGAGAAACAATTCATTCAAATTGGGAAAGAGTACCAAGTTGTCACCACAGTATTGTGGGCCACTTTAAGTGCTTTCCAGAGTGGGGTCAATGGCCTACCAACTTCCACTACCAACCAATTTAAAAGTACACCATGTATTTTCATGTTTTCATTGCTAAAGAAGTATGCACATGATGTAACTCATATTGTAAATTTGAATGTAATTTAGGTGGAACTAGAAGGCAAGTTGCAGGTGGAACCACTATGCATTCTCGACAAGAAGGAAACTATGATATGGAACCGAGCCATCACTCAGGTTAAAGTGTAGTGGAGGCATTTTAGTCTCAAGGAGGCCACTTAAGAAATGGAAGAAGCCATGAGAAATACTTATCCGCTCCTATTCCAGCACTGATATGATCATATTGAAACATCGAGGACGATCTTCAGTTCAAAGGGGAGAGGATGTAATTTCCCTCCATTTATAAACATTCAAATATTTTAATTTCTGATGGTTATGTTGTGAAATTTGGAAAAACAATTATGTGAAAAATTATATCATCATAAACATTGACGATGAGGAATATTAGAGAATCCAATTATAAGGAGTAAATCGTTATTCCATGGGAGAGTGAAAAGGGATAAAACACCCGAGTAGATATTGTCCATGAGGACAAGTGGAAACTTACTCCCAAAGATGTGGGATATGAGGGAATAAGATAGCACAAAGTTAGGCCAAGAAGATTCCCTAGGGTTAGGGATGAGACTAACTTGGAAAAAATACCTAGCCAAGCTATTTATTCTTGGTAAAACAATAAAATACAAGTATAGAGGAGGTAGGACGATGCCGAGTATTTGTGAGGTGAACTTGAATTTGATGGTTGTGAGAAAGAGTTAAATTATGAGATTTCTGAAAAAGGTTATGCAATTTTAAGTCTCTATGGAATAATGGTTTAGGTCTATGATTGGGAGGAATTGGTTCTCTACTCAGTTTTTCCCAATATTGAAGGAGGCTAAGATACATTTTCTATATTTATTCATTTTACTCTAGTTATTACTTATTATATTGGAGTATTTAAAGATTGTAAGTTTGTAATAATAGTTACTGTGAAGAATGTCTAGTTCTAAGTATTCTTTATATTTTCTTTACATCATCTTTACATTATTGAAATTAGGGAATAACCGTTTGTTAGGTTAATATTTCTTTCCCGAAAGAGTATTGATTTTATTCAGTGTAATAAGAAATAAAAGAAAATTATAGAAATAACTCGTACAATGATTTAGCTATAAATAACTTTTTTTTTGTTGCAAAAATGAAAGAAGAGAATCTAACTATTTTTCGTATATACAATATAGTTACAATTTGTTTTTCTTTACGAACAATAGTTTTAAGGAATCTTCTTAGAAATTATTTAGTTATCAAAATCAAAAGTGGGTGTTTTGAAATAACACATGTATGTATTACAAAAGTAAAAAAATACCAATAGAGATAAATTGAGTTAAATCTTGATAACGTATATAGGGTTTCTATATAAAGAGACATTCTACCCATTCTTTTCTTAGAAATAAACAACATGAAAGTTTTAGGGATAAAATCCCACAAAAATTGTTGGACCAAAGAAATATTCATGCAACACTCTCTTTATATAAACTCTATAGAAACAAAAAAAGATAATCAAATTTATAGGGTTTATATATATACTCATATGAAGGAATAAACATAATAAGAATAGCAACGATACCACTCGAATAATGAGTATGGAATCCATACGATGCTAACTTAATCATATAAATAAAGTCGGTATTTATATTAACGAATACAATGATTCGTCGACCCAATTATACATGGGAGCAACTTGATAACCCACGACAATAAAGATATAGCGTAGGTCGTTATGACCTAGGATCCATGGAGACAAAGTCTTGTATCATGTTAAACACAACTCACAATATTAAACAAAGTCTTACAAGGGTAAGAAATAGAGAAACGAATTTAAGTCGAGGGTTTTAAATAAATATACATACAAAAACCAATAAGTGAATATTTAAAAAGATTTATGCCTTCGGTATCAATGTTAAAACTATAGACCGGATTCTTTGTTAGGGTAGTCTTGAATTTTGATTTTCCTATAGACTACATTTCTTTCTTCCATTAAAGAAATCACAAAATCTAATTTAAATTTAAAAATCTTTTTTTTCAAATGACCAAATAAACATCTCTTTATGTCATTAGAGAAATCCCAAAATCTATTCCATTTTCTCTTTTTTTTCTTTGTTAGGGGTTGTCTTGAATTCTGATTCTCCTAGAGATTAAATCACAAAATCTATTCAATTTGCTCCTTTTGTATTTGTTAAGGACTCTAATTCTAATTCTCCAAGAGATCAAAGATCTATCTAATTGATATCAAAATTGTGATTTAATATTCTTTCTCTCTTCTCTCACACCCTTGGGAAACTTAGACATTTTATGTCCCCCAACCTTCTACTCTATAGAAGATTTCTAAATATGTTTACAGTTTCATTAGTTTCATCATTTTTGGATCGATTAGTTTTTGCAAGGTATGTTGAGATTCATCCCTTTCTCACATTTTGTTTAATCAATATTACAACTTCAAGGGAGGTTTAATATATGTTCAACTACTTGTGTGTTTAATTTCATTAAATATATTTAAAAATATTATTTCTCAAGTTATGATATTCATCTCTTTCTTACATCTTGTTTAATCAATATTATAACTTCAAGCGAGGTTTAATATATGTTCAACTATTTGTTTGTTTAATTTCATTAAAAGCATATTTAAAAATATTGTTTCCAAGGTTATTTTATGGGAGGATACTAATGAAATCCAAGTACATTGAGAATAATTTATCACATTTTCTTCCTTCTTGCAATTTGTTCGCTCTCCTTATCCCAAGTATATTTCCATTTGGTTCTTTAGTTGGATAATTTATAATAAAAAAATTAGATAAGTATTATGAATCGCTTAAAGTAGTCAACAAACACTACAACCTCTACTTGAAATTTGTTCGTTCTCCTTATCCCCAAGTTTCTTTCCATTTGGTTCATTAATTGGCTTATTTATATTACAAAACTTATAGAATAATTATGACTCCCTTAAAGTAGTTAATAAACACCACAACCTCTACCATTTTTTTTGTCACCACAAGTAAAGGGGTTAATTCATTTAATATCCATTGTTCATTTGTCTACATTGAATCAATGGTTATATATAAATTTCATACTCTTTTAAGATGTCTTTCACTTCCATGCATATAGATAATTATCTCACAAAAAATGAAGAGGGAGTAAACCCATATTACTTCTCTTAATTTATCTTGTTTTCCAGCTTGCTATTTTATACATTAATTCAACTAGAATGGATCTTCATAATGTAAGAAATTGAATACAAAAAATGAACATCACCTATGGGTAAGGAATTATCTAGGAAGTTGAATAGTTTTCTAAGTTCAAAATTCGTCTAAATTCTAAGTTGGTCAAACCAACCAATTTACCTGACTAAGGAGAATTAATGGGAAGATCGTGTTAGTCGTAAATAGATATCAATAATCAATCCATGTTGATGGGCCACATAGACATAAGATATGATAGTTTCTAGTAACGTTTATAGATTAGTTGTTGATGGACTATGGTTAATGAGTAAACAAAAAGATAAGGAATAAGTTGATTAGGATTTTTGGTGGACTAGCACATGATCGATAGTTTTCATGGATGTAATTGAGCCGAATGGGTTTTTGGAGGATGCCTATTTAAACCTCTATAAAATGACTAGGGGGTTGGTTGATGAGTATATCCAAAGTATCAAGTGCATGCCACATCAATAATAATCCTCCAATCATTTCATTACAATGGGTAGCTACTATCAAATGACCCATGGAAGGATAACTAATTGTTTAACTTACTATTGAGGGCTCAACAATCCCTACGATTTTTAATTTTGGGGACCCACATTTTGTTTTATCTTTAATATATTGATCATGTTATCTAAGATCCGTTGTCAATGAATTTCCATTTACATTATGCACTATCTTTTAGTATTTTATCATATTTTCTTTCAATTGAATTATTCCTTCATTTATTTTTTCTTAAAATTCCTATTGTATTTTTCCCTAGATTTTTTTCACTAAACATGATTGATATTTTGATTTTTTCCAACCCTTGAGTGGAACAGTTTCAAAGTTCCTCCTTTTATATTTTTTTAATACTATTGGAGGTGTTTAAAAAAAAAATCCGTTGTTTCCCTCCGACTCACTCTTAGAACCTTTATTAAAGCGATCCTTTAGACCACCCCAATAGTATTGCAAAGCCCTCTTGATAATCAATTTCCACATATCTTTCGACTCTTCTATAGAGCGTTTTCATAAATCAATTTTTTTCTTCCCCATAACACTATTGTGGATTCTAAAAGATTGATATGTGTTGAATATGTTTGTTAGAATGTGTTAATGATTGATTAGTGGTCTTATGTACATGCCTATGCCATTTTGTTATTCTTCAATAACTCATTATCTTGTAAAACTGATTTATCCCTCATCCATCATGAGAATTGTTTTCCTTTCACTCTCTCATATATAATAGAGGTGAAGGAGGCCCTATTGACACATTGTAGAGAAATGAAAATGTAATGTGAGGGAATGTATATGTGGGGATTCTATTATAATATTGGAGAGTTCTCCTGAGGAATAAAGGCCAACTTCATTGATTTTTTTTCATCAGAATTCAATAGATTTGTTCTTTGGGATCCCCTTCTCTTATGGATTTGTAGACAGATTTTTACAACCACTTAGTTTTTCACCGGATTTGAGCAGATATCACCATTTTTGTGCATTTTTCTCACAAATCTAACCTCACCATTGTTTCCAAAACAGACTAATTAGTCACTATTAAATATTGGCTCATTAAGTTTAGCTTATGTTTTCCCAGATCTAAATTAATTTTCCTATCCTAGCCTAGCCTAGGAAATTTAATTTTTTAAAAGCCTAAACTTTCTAGGTAAATTTTAGGTTTCATAACTACCAAACCTATTTTTTTACCGAGCCTAATTTTTTTTCTTAACCTAATTTCTCTTGAACAAAGGGGTATTTTCGAGTGAAATTTTTTTGGGGGTTGATTTCTCCCTAATAGGCCATACTTCCTCTCCCTCTCCCCTTCGTGATGCGTACAAACCATACAAACGTGTTTTTTTGCTAGGTAATTTACCAAGTTTCCTCTATAATTTACCTCAGATTTGGTCGATTTCTCTAATGGGGGGGGTGATTTCTTTGTGGGGTACCATGATTTCTATGTTGGGGGGATGATTTCTTGAGATCC
This sequence comes from Picea sitchensis, assembly GCA_010110895.2. Lineage (NCBI taxonomy): Eukaryota > Viridiplantae > Streptophyta > Pinopsida > Pinales > Pinaceae > Picea > Picea sitchensis. The sequence goes on from SNQJ01S0000429.1 coordinate 369,825, forward strand.
AAGGGTTTTACCACACCTTGGCCGTGATTTATATCCCTTCCATGATTTCAATTTCTCACACATCGTATAGATGCATTTTTCTGCTAGGAAATTTCTCTCTCTACATACAGACCACACCTTGGCCAAATCTGAAGGTTTTGGGCATTATTTTCTATTGGTTAATTTTTAAATCTATTCAGAGAGGAAATGATGGGTTTGTTGCAGTTATAAGGCCTATTTATTCTAATATTTGTAGCGTACAATTTTCTCTTCAACATTTGGTTTTTCGATCTGGTTTTCTAGGTTATTCTTGAAGACATGGGTTTTTTTTTTTTTACTTTTATTGTAGACCTATAACCTATACATTCATATCTACAGCTCCAATTTGAGTAAATTTCCTTTGCATTTATTTTTTCATTTGTCATCTTTTATCATCATGACTTCAGAAGTTGTTTTCATTCTTGAGTTAATTAGCACTAACTATCTTTCTTGGAAGAGAAAGGTGATTGATATACCTAGGGGGAAGAATCTCTAGTGCATTTTCAATGGTGTCAACATGGAACCAACTGATGCCAAAGAATCAGATGTATGGGAGGATCATTGTGAATAGGAAAGAGGTGTCATTGGGAAAACTATCTCAGGTAGTGTACATGTAAATATAAAAGTTGAAGATAACCTCGTCTTGTTATGAAAAAAATTAGGTTCTCTGTATGAAAAAATAATGATGATGTTTCTACTTATTATTTGGAGAAAAAAATTCATGAGCTTGATCCTAAAGACTTATAAAGAATTGAGCTATTTATTAATTTTTGTTTTACAAGAATAATGAGAATCTTAATAATTGTGGTAAGGACACTAAGAAAACCGATACAACTCTCATTAGTCTTGTAGAACAAAAATTTCCTTCAATTTTTTATATGTTCGCACAAACTTGGAATAGGGCCATTGCAATTTCTAATAGATATGTGAAACTTGTATTTCAGGAGTTTTGCAAAGTGTGAAACCTATATTTGAGGAGTTTTGCAAAGGGTTGATTTGTGAGCAGGACAAGTTAATCTCATCTATATAGTTGGTCATTGGGAAAACTCATTTGACACACACTAAGAAGAATCCATATAAATGTTCTCATAAGAACAATAAGTCTTATGATTCTAGTACATCCGATCAAACTTGTAATGATGCTTGATGATTGATATTCTCATGGGGAAGAATATATAGTGCATTTTAAATGGTGCCAACATGAAACCAACTAATGCCAAAGAATTAGATTTATGGGAGGATCAATGTGAATAGGAAAGATGTACCATTGGGAAAACTATCTCAGACAGTCTACAGGTAAATATAGAAGTTGAATATGACCCTATCATGGTATGGAAAACTTTAGTTTCTCTGTATGAAAAAAGACTGATGATGTTTCTTCTTATTATCTGGAGAAGAAAAATCATGAGATTGATCCTAAATACTTTTAAAAAATTCAGTTATTTCTGTTGAAATTACTAAGACAACTGAGTGGGGGGGCTGAATCAGTTGTCACTGTGCTTAAACAATCTTACGCATGTTAAAATATTTTTAATCTTCTCCAAGTGATCATCAAGATTATGCAAGACATGAACAACATAAATAATAAACATAAATCACACATATGATATACATAGAGACATATACTCATGAGGAAACCCATAAAGGGAGAAAACCTCTTCTTCTTAGAATGATAAGAAGTCTTCTAAGTTCTTTACATCATCTATCTTTGAGCACCAACTCAAAATGAGGCTACAACCTCTTCCTAACAAGATGCAACTTGTAGAGGGCACCAAACCTCAAGATTCTCTAGCACCGACTAGAAAGAAGCATATTTTATCGTTATGATCTCCAACGCCAACTGGATGGAAGCACCTACTTCCACTTACACAAGAACCAACTTGCACACATAAAACTCTTCGTTTTCCTGAGCACCACCCTACCTCCCTATTTTCTAGTCACAACTAGATGGAAGATACAACTCCCAGTATTCAAGAACCCTATTGAATAACAGAGGACAACAATCCTCCCTAGCACCACCCTACCACCCTAATTATAAATATTTGCTTGAATAATAACTTACAACAATACAGATATTTCAACACTTACCACTTCTTCTCTATTCTGCAATTCTTTTCTGCCTCTGTTTGTTCATGCTTGGCTCCACTTTCTGTCTCTTTTCTGTTATGTAATTCTGCTGTGCTTATGTCTGTTCATACTTGACTCCACTTGTTGTCTCTTTCGATCTACTCTTTCTCTATTCTTCTCATGCTCTTAGGTTCTTCTACATTTTTCTCTTTTCACCATTTCTGCTCTGTCCAACTTCTGTTCTTCATCTCTAAATTTGTTTTCTCTCTATTCATACTGTAATTTTCATTACATGTAGTTCAACTCATTTTACAAATAAACGATGACCTCACTTTGTCACAACATTTTTATTTTATGCTTTTTCTCATAATACGTTACACTACAAATCTCAAACGCCCAAGAACAATGATTCAGTTAGTATAATTGAATCGTAACTGGTCAAGAAATCATGAAGTGAAACAATAACCCTTCGATCAAGTTGTATATTTAATCAACGTTGTTGGATTATACACACAGAGAATTTTTTATTTTTCAATGTGTAAAATATAGTGTCGACGGGTGCAAGGTTCCTATCCACATGACTAGTGGCTGTGACCACTTTCCAACCAAAAATGTGCTTCATGACTTCGCACTCTGGATATTCTGCTGTGAGTCACCCCGGATCTCCCAAATCATGATCTCTAAAGTAGAGCCTAGCGATGCTAGCTCCTTACCTTATTCTCTGTTGATGTGACCTTTTGCTGTGACAACACGGTAATAAAAAAGGCATTGGCGACTTCATGTTTCAGATATTCTGCTATGAGTCACCTCGATTCTCCCAACTCTCAAAACTCTGAGGTAGAGCCTAGTGATGTTAGCTCCTTCCCCTATTCTCAGTTGACATTTTCAAATCAACGGTCCATGAATTTTCTCGATCCAATGGTCCAGATCTCATCGGGACTTCGCGTTTTAGAACTTTGGAGATGGATCCTTCTTTTGTTAACTTTTGTTTGTTTCCATGCATTGATATGAATGTGTGCCATAGATCTATCATCCACGATAATCAACAGTTCCTGATGTAGTTTCTTTCAAACCTTCAAACCTTTGTCTCGTGATTCCTTTTTTCCTTCTCACCATTATTAGTTTACATCAATGACAACACTGACAACACACCAAACAAAGAACTCACCAACAATACCCCCCTTTCACGTTTATGGCAACTTTATGCATTCTGGTAACTCGACAATTCTACAATTCTGCATTCTGGCAATTCAACAATTTTGCAATAGTATATTTCCTTCTCCCCCTTTGACATCGATGAAAAAGGAAACACACTCCCCCTGTCAAATATGAATGGAAAAACCAGAACTATATTCACCAAAAATACAACAGATATTCAATATGTACTCCCCCTGACAAGGTGAACACATTAGATGAAATAAGATATGACCCCCAACTTCTGATGAATATATTCAAATGGTGTCTTTGCTAATGGTTTAGTAAAAATATCAACTATATGTTCTGTGGAAGCAATATAATTCAGCTGAACAACTCTGTTTGTAACCTGCTCTTTGAGAAAATGATATTTTATTGGTATATTATTTATCTTTGAATGAAGAACAAGATTCTTCGAGACACTAATGGCACTAGTGTTATCACAATGAAATGGAATTGGATCTGTATAAGTTACCCTCAAATATGCAAGAGTTTGTATCATCCATAATATTTGAGTGCAACAAGTAGCAACAACAATGTACTCTGCCTCTCTAGTTGATAAAGAAATAGATCCCTGCTTATTACTAAGACATGATACTACCAAATCACCTAAGAAGAATGCACCTCAATTGGTTCTCTTTCTCTCATCCAAACAATTTTCCCAATCAACATATGAATATGTAGTTAATTCAAAATTCTGATTTCTAGGATACCAAAGACCATAAGTCATTGTACCCTTCAAATATGTAACATCCCGCTCTGGTGCACTTACCAAACTTATTCTTTGAGGACACTTGCTCGCAAGTGAGCTGGATTATTATGATGATAAATTTTTTTCCTTCATTAT